>JAQJVK010000016.1:1200000-1773682 GCA_035578135.1 Flexamia atlantica | reverse complement strand
TATGCAACTGTTCAGCCAACCGTGAGATGTCAGTTGATCAAAATACATAATAATTTATCCGTCCTAAAAGTTCGCGGCCGGATTTGTACCCCCCGTCATGTGACGTCAAAATGATGTAGGCATTTTTTGTGGGGGGTACAAATCCGTTCCCCCCACAAAAAAAGTTTGTTGTTCATGCGCCAGACATATGTTAACATTTTAACATTCAGAGATTCAAACCCCTGAAACAAAAAGTTATGATGGTTCGGGCTTAGGCCTTACCATAAGACCTATGAAAATAGCTTCTTCCTTGTAGGGAAAATTTGCTAAAATAAATATAACTTTAAAACAATTACCAACAAAAGGGTGGCCTTCCTGGCGGAGGCCGTCGACGGTCCGCTGCAGGATGTTGGCCTCCACCCACGCGAGTTGCTGGGCGTTCAGCAGCGGGCAGGGGCAGTACGCGCCCATCCCGCCCGTGTTGGGCCCGAGGTCGCCGTCCAGGGCTCGCTTGTGGTCCTGAGCCGGTAGCATCGCCCGCACTGTCGACCCATCTGAGAAACCCAGCACCTGCGGAAGCAACAAATACCGATAAATATTTTTTTTTCACTTACTACCCCCGTCGCAGCAAACCTGCCAACTCAGCGAATTTCTAAAGAATTAATTTTTATATGGGAGCTTATATGTACAGGAAAATGTTTCAAACATTTTATGTAATTAATGCAAAAAGTATATTACATATCAATTCAAGAGCTTTAGATATAAGGGAAATGATGATGGGAATCACATCAGTATCCATTCCAGCAATATTCTTTTTGTTACTCTTATAATTATTAGTCTAATATTTTTTTTAAGTGTGTCCTTGTTATAGTATAAAAATGTAAGCAAACATACAATAAATGATTTAAAATCAGTCAAAATAAAAACAAATAAAATAGTCACATGAAAAAATTGAATTCAAACATATGATTTATCTCAAAATTTAAATAAACTTGTTGCAGCAAACTTGCATGCTCAGTTAATTTCTAAAGGATTTATTTTTTATATGTGGGCATAATATACATAAGTTAGGGAAGTTGTTGTTTTGAATATTTTGTGTAAATATTAATCTAAATTAAGTATATTTTATCATTCTTGATCTTATTTCTCAATAATTATTCATATTCTGATAATTTTTAATAAATTTACTTGTTATAGTATATAAATGTCAGCAAACATATTATCAATCAACTCAGATCCAAGAAATAAAAACAAATCAAACCATCACATGAACAAATTAAATTCAATCATGTGGTTTGGTTTATTATATTTTTAAATCCCATTTTAGGGAAATTGAATGAAAAATTTGGGTATTTCATACCAGAATTTGGACAGTTTATGTCCCTTCAGGGAAAAACAAAAGACAATGTACTGCATTTTGCAAATCCGATATCTCAGCGTTGATTGATGTAGAGTAATAATTCAAAATGCTATATTGTTAATTTTTTTAAGCTGAATTAAATTCTGACCATTAAATTTACATCAAATTAATAGAAATATGTTAAATCTTGAAAATAAATTTTATTTAATAAAAAACACCGCCTTAAAGTGTACCGATCTTGCTGGTTTTCGAACTTAAAGTCATGAATATCGCTATAAATGTTTGTTCCAAATTTCATCAAGATCGGACTTTTTTTACGAGAGTTATCGTGCCTACGGACACATATATATATACCAAAATGAACGAACGTTGTTTTTGGGCTCTAGGGACCTCAAAACGAAAAATTAACATGGTCCCGGGCTTAAGTCTCACCAAAAAAAATTGAGGTAGAAAAACTACAACCTGGATGTTGTTTTAGATGGCGGCAGGAGCAGGAAAGTGACTGTGTGGCTCGTAAAGTCGTTTCAAAAAGGCAAAACGCTGTTAACCGATTTGGGCTTTGTAATAAATGTACAATATTGCTTCAACAACATTTTAGGACAGAACAGTCTAACAAGAACAATAGAACAGTCTTCTGCGGTAGAATAGCCTTCCAAGGTTTGAGCATTCTGTCTTCAGCCAGTATGTGTTTAATTCCTAACTGCACATTACAGTAAATATATCTTCAGAAGCAAAATTTCAAAATATGTACCAATACAACATTCAAAGGGCTGAGGGCATCAACAATATACCTATTTCATGGTTGTCAAAAACTCTTTAACAGTTTCCTGGTAGCTGCTATTAAGGTTTTCAACAGACAACCTGCAGAAATTAAGAAATTGGATGACATGAAGTTCAAAAATATTATTTAACGAAGGCTAAGGGGCAGACCTGTTTCCTCACTGTTCTAGATTATATTGCCAGCCTAGAAGAAGTCACTGTGACACCTTTTATTTGGTAAATACAGTAATTGATGAATCAAGAATCAAGTGAGTGAAGCAGCTATGTCTAGAAAGTATACAGTAAGAATGCAAATCACTAACCAAGATTTGAACCCACAACAGGGACATGATCATACCCAGAGGCTGTCACAATTAACACTGTGCCACCGACTCAACATTTACATAAAACTACAGGTGGCTTCTAGAAAAAATAATTAATTGTTAGAAATATTAAACAGTTATACTAAGTTGTATCAAACAAAATATAAAAATATCAATTAATTTTTCATTGAAAAAATAGGATTTTAATAATTAGCAAAATATAAAACAAAACAAAGGTTATTCATAATTTTTATATTATTGCTTCTTTTGAACTATTGTAACAATATTTTATGTTTACATTTAAAATTACCTAAAACATTAAGAAATGTTATGGATTCTGGAAAACCTACAGAAACTTCAGGTCCGTCAAGCAGTTCTTCGACAATGACAATTTCTCCAGCCTTGCCAAATTTCTTGTCCACCAGACAATCCCTGATTGCAGCACAGGCTTCCGCTGCATCTGCCGCTACAACCACGCCCTTACCCGCAGCCAACCCTGCTGCTTTCACCACTAGGGCGGGGAAATCAGCACTAAACAACAAAATACATATATAAAGTTAAATAGCATGCGAATCATTAGAGTAATTGTATGTATTAGGTTTGTGTAATTAATTCATCGATGTAATTTGTTACGATAATCTCTTGCATGATACTGATTGAAGAATGTAATAAAATCAAGTGAAAATGGTTTTGTTGCTTTTGTCAAATTTCTTTCGACAAAGAAAATTCAATCGTCTAATCCCAACTCAATAGAGGTCTATTGAAGAGCATGGGAGCTAAAGAGACAAACATTAATATAATCTGGATTGAATAAAATTCAGACTGTGGCCATGCAATGCCAATGGAGACACACAACACTGGACCACACAATTTGTTTATTTTTCTTATGTGGCTGTCAATAAAAGCCGTTGGTTGTATAATTCCGTTGCAGCAGACCTGCAAATTTCAAATACATAATCAACTTAGATGAAGTCTAACATCAAGTAAAATCAAAGTACTTCTGTAAATAAGAATGTATAAATGTTCTCTTCAACTATTTGAATTCTAATAAAAAACAGGTTTTTATTACCTGTTGGCAGCTTTTGTAAACCCAAGTGGACTACTGGTTTCAGAGAGTCATATTCCATCCTCAAATCAAATTCAATAAAATACCAAACTCGAATATGGTATTCCTGTCACACTACAGTTAAAACAAACATGTCACATTTCACACAAACAAAATCCATAATCTGATTTAAAAAAAGTGCACTTGGGTTTATAAATGCACTTGGACCATTTGGATTTAAAAATGCTGTTGACTGAGGTAATACAAACCTGTTTTTATTTGTCAATATCAGCTTTGGAGGCTATCTCAATATGAATATAGTTTTTTGTGCATCTAGGGACTAAAGTGCAACTTTTTCTCCTTGAGGGAAACTGTTAATGCCCAATGGCGTTGTTACGGATTCAGTGATCATATTGGATTGAAATAATAACATTTTCAATGAAAAGGAAATATTTAGTTTATTTCAAATATTCAAACTCAACCCGCCAACTTTTATTCCAAAGACGCAAAGTCCTTTTACCTCATTGGTTCAGTTGTCTTCATTGTTCTCTTATCGGTCAGCCGACTGCCGGAAAACCGCTCAGTCTATTCAAATCCTTCAGTCTACAACAGGTTTCTCAGCCAACTTAATGGTTTTGTACCGGCCACCTCTCATTCTTCAATTATTTTACCAGTTTTAATATTTTTACTATCCCTGATACCATTGGGTATCATTTTAATAAGCAAGTTTTGCCCCAGTTTTATTTTATATGTCAAACATTGTAATTAAAGCCTGACGAGTGACAAAATACTAAAATCAGTACCAAGTGCGGGTTGGTCTACAATCGGTCTACTGCATCTTCCGCGTAAAGTGGCCACAAACTCTGATAAATTGAAGTGAAATACGAACGTTGCGACATCAAGAAAGAAAACAACGCATCGCTCCAGCCCAGATGCGTGAACATGAGGTTTGCCCAGACTCTGGTTCGCCATTTTTCATGACCGGATAGTAATCTACAGGTATCTTGTCATTTCACGATCGATACGATGAAAATCAATGATTATTTCTCTCATTAAATTTGTCCTACGGGACTGGTCCTTCAAGCTATAATGAACATTCAGTTTCAATAAATTAATTTTCGTCTCAAACCCAACAGGTGTAGCCCAGGGCGATAACCACTGTTCTTGATGAGTTTTACTAATTTGATTTTTTTATCGTTTTGTCATCCTGACTTAATTGTTTTTATTAAGTTTTATCAATAATGTTTATTATCTGTTATTTCTGTCAATTTTACCACTCATTGTATTACTCAATTTACAACATCCAATGTATCTTGTTCTGAATTTGTGACCCTATTACTATTCCTGGGGAATATGTTAATAAAGAAATTTTGTCTATTGTCTATTATTTATATACTTGTATGCATAAACGTGCATAAAAAGCTGAAAAGCGAACAAATTAATAAATTTTTTTTCTTCCATCAGGATTAAAACTCAACAAACCCATTAATAAACGTTACAGCGTCCTCTGCAGAGGTGAAGCCCTGCCAGCGGGCGGTGGGAATGCCGTGACGGTCCATGAACCGCTTGGCCCAGTCCTTGTCCGCCTCTATCCTGGCAGCCGCTGCCGAGGGGCCGAAACATCGGATGCCAGCGGCTGTCAACGAGTCGGCAATCCCATTGGCCAGTGGTTCCTCCGGGCCCACCACCACCAGTGACACACCCTCCGCCTGGCACCAAGCTGTCACATCCTGCCGACACAAAGGGCACTCAGATATGGATACACTGGCCAGCGGGTCCACCACAACCACCAGTGGACACACCCTCCGCCTGGCACCAAGCTGTCACATCCTGCCGACACAAAGGGCACTCAGATATGGATACACTGGCCAGCGGGTCCACCACAACCACCAGTGGACACACCCTCCGCCTGGCACCAAGCTGTCACATCCTGCCGACACAAAGGGCACTCAGATATGGATACACTGGCCAGCGGGTCCACCACAACCACCAGTGGACACACCCTCCGCCTGGCACCAAGCTGTCACATCCTGCCGACACAAAGGGCACTCAGATATGGATACACTGGCCAGCGGGTCCACCACAACCACCAGTGACACACCCTCCGCCTGGCAACAAGCTGTCACATCCTGCCGACACAAAGGGCACTCAGATATCGATACACTGGCCAGCGGGTCCACCACAACCACCAGTGACACACCCTCCGCCTGGCACCAAGCTGTCACATCCTGCCGACACAAAGGGCACTCAGATATGGATACACTGGCCAGCGGGTCCACCACAACCACCAGTGGACACACCCTCCGCCTGGCACCAAGCTGTCACATCCTGCCGACACACAGGGCCCTCAGCTATGGATACACTGGCCAGCGGGTCCGGGTCCACCACAACCACCAGTGACACACCCTCTGCCTGGCACCAAGCTGCCACATCCTGCCAACACAGGGCACTCAGCTATGGATACACTGGCCAGCGGGTCCACCACAACCACCAGTGACACACCCTCTGCCTGGCACCAAGCTGTCACATCCTGCCCACACACAGCGCCCTCAGCTATGGATACACTGGCCAGCGGGTCCGGGTCCACCACAACCACCAGTGACACACCCTCTGCCTGGCACCAAGCTGTCACATCCTGCCGACACACAGGGCCCTCAGCTATGGATACACTGGCCAGCGGGTCCACCACAACCACCAGTGACACACCCTCTGCCTGGCACCAAGCTGCCACATCCTGCCAACACAGGGCACTCAGCTATGGATACACTGGCCAGCGGGTCCGGGTCCACCACAACCACCAGTGACACACCCTCTGCCTGGCACCAAGCTGTCACATCCTGCCGACACACAGGGCCCTCAGCTATGGATACACTGGCCAGCGGGTCCACCACAACCACCAGTGACACACCCTCCGCCTGGCACCAAGCTGCCACATCCTGCCGACACACAGGGCACTCAGCTATGGATACACTGGCCAGCGGGTCCACCACAACCACCAGTGACACACCCTCCGCCTGGCACCAAGCTACCACATCCTGCCATATCCTCAGCTATGGATACACTGGCCAGCGGGTCCACCACAACCACAGTGACACACACCCTCCACCTGGCACCAAGCTAGCTTATCCTGCCGACACTCAGGGTTAAGAGGCCTCCAACTTCCATCATTCGCCTTTTTTTTAAGCTCTTTCAAATGAGGGATCACTCAAAAAGCGTTTGCATTTGAAAATTTTGAGTTGCTCCCAAAATCCCCCTTTTTTTGGGGATCCCTCAAAATTTCCGATAACATTGAAAGATACTTTGCAATTAATTTACTAATTCTCCAATGGTTACTAGTTCTCCAATGGTGGTAACAATTTTTTTGGTTTCATTCTCCAATGGTGACTTGTTTGTTGTAACAAACAAAAAAATTAAATAGGGAGACAGAGTTTTTTATGCACTGTATATATTGATGAAAATAGTTTTCCTAACAATTGCCCTTTATATTTTTTAGCGTATTTCCCCTACAGGGAAGAAGCTATTACCATAGCTGGTAAGACCTAAGCCCAAGACCATGATAACTTTTTGATTTGGGGCCCCAGTAGTACTGCTGGGAGTATAGCACAAAATGACCTTGAACTTGACCTTTCACGTGATTGACCACGTGATCGGTGACGTCATCAAGATGGCGGCGTCCACGTGTGTTTTGGCGGGTATTTGACGTCATCAAGATGGCGGCGCCCACGAGAGCACGTGTTCTAACCTAACTCTTTCCGAGCACGTGTTCTAACCTAACTTTTTCCGACCACGTGTGTTTTGGCGCGCTTTTTAATTTTCCCGCCTTTTCTCCGGGCTGTTGACGTCATCAAGATGGCGGCGTCCACGTGGGAATGTGTAGTTTGATTGTTCGCTATCAGATGGTGTTATAAAAATGTTACCGCTGTTGCCGGGATTCAAACCCCGGTCTCCGAGTTGGTGTGCTTACGCAATGACCACATGACCAAGACGCTGTTGTCCGGTCTTAGTTATTATTGTGTATAAGTGTCTTTGATTGGCATATTTATCTCTGAAGGGTCAAAAAGGTCAATCTGATTATTTCTCTTGCCAGCACCCATGTGGCCACGTGTTGTTACCTAACTCTTTTCGACCACGTGTGTTTTGGTATGCTTTGGCGTCATGGCAGCGCCCCGTGTGACAATGTGTTCTGAACTTTCGCGCGTTTTTCGATCCAAAATGGCTGCGCCCATTGGACCACATGTCCTAACCACACTTTTGGCACATCATCAAGATGGCGGCGCCCACGTGTGTTTTGGCGGGTATTTGACATCATCAAGATGGCTGCGCCCACGTGAGCACGTGTTCTATCCTAACTTTTTTCGACCACGTGTGTTTTGGCGCGCTTTTGGCGACATGGCGGCAATTTTGCCGCCTTTTCTCTGGGCAGTTGACGTCATCAAGATGGCGGCGTCCATGTGAGCACGTGTTCTAACCTATCTATTTCCGACCATGTGTGTTTTGGCGCGCTTTTGGCGTCATGGCGGCGTCCATGTGAAGTCTGCTGCCTTTTCCCCCAGTGCTACCAACTTATGTGCATGTAGAGTGTAGTCTACAGCTATTATTACATCACGTTTTGTGGCACCCACGCAGCAAGACCATCTTCATTATTTTTTCTCACAGTGTTACCAATATACTGTCAAACCCCGGGAGATTTCTCCCGTACCCTCTACAGCACTATCAACTGTTCTGTACATTTGCGATTTTCCTCGCAGTGTTACCAAAGTATGATATATTGTCATACACCCTGTTGTGTGAATAAGAACGAGATTTGTTTGGTAATAACAGTAAGTTATTTATTTAAAAACAAGTTTAAACTGATACAAATTTCAAACGATTCTATTGTGAAATTGAAATGCTGTATGGTTGTACTCTCGCCGGGTAGTACGAGCAGCCAGTAGCAGTCCTTCGCCAGTCGCTCCAGTTCAGCATCCTCCAACGCCTCGCCGAATTTGGACGGCAGGAAGACTGAGGTGGTCAGGTCCTCCCCCTGGATGTCGAGGACGACAGCAGCTCTGTCGAAGCGTGTTGCAACTCTCTGTGTCTCGACGATGATTTTACCTAGTTAGTGACCTTGAAAAATTTAAGCCCCCTCAATAATTGCATTACTGTGGCCATTTCGACTGCTGCCCTCGCTGAGGTAAGACATGTCTGCTCTTTTACCATAACCTCAATTTCAAGCTTAAAGACTTAGAATGTCTAGCCTTACTGCTTTTGTATTTAACAACCAACCAGTAATGGTGATATTTTTATAGGGAAAATAGCCCCTGGTTCAAAGGGAATGATGTAGCTGAAATTCTTGGCTATGCTAGACCTAGAATAGCAATAAATGACTATGTCAAATCAAAGTAATGTAAGACACCACCGGAAATAGGGAGCACCGAATCGGTGCTGAATACCCAACCTCATACAGTATTTATTAATGAACCCGGTTTATATCAGTTAATTTTTTCATCCAAACTTCAAATTGCTGAAAGATTTCAAGACTGGGTATTTGAAGAGGTTTTATCTTCAATTAGAAAACGTGGAGAATATAAACTAACACAGGAAAATGCTGAACTGTTACAATCTCTTTCAAAGTCTCTTCAAACTATCAACTTAATCAAATGCACTCTGAGATGAAAGCTGCTAATGATATAATTTGTAAAGAAAACCAAACTCTAAATAAAACTCTAAAAGAACAGACACCAAATGTGGCCGTGTTCCCTGCTGATGATAATCTAGCTCATGTTTTTTGTGTTTTGATTAGAGACACCCTTCAAAAAACTCATGGAATGTGTGAGTACAAGTGCATCCGCACAGCAAAGAGAAGTTTCCAAACAGCTCTAAAAAAGGCAAAAAATGAGGGCTTTGTGCCTTGTTTTATCAGATCCCCTGTCCCTAACGGTATTAACATTTTAAATAAAGCAAAGGGATTCATGGACAACAGTGGTATGTACTATGAGACTGCCTTTAATAATGTATTAACTCCATACAACTTTGTAAATGTAATTGAACTTATCATGAAACATAATTAAAGTACCCCACTGTGTGAGTGTGAATCAAGGGTTTAGTAGATTGAGGCGCCCCAACCTGAGGAGGGTTTGGGTTACTCCTTTGAAAAACCTGGTGTGAGTGTGAAACAAGGGCTTAGTAGACCGTGGCACCTAGAACTTAGAAAAATTCTAGGTTACAATTTCAAACAGCCCAGAGTGAATGAAGGTCCCTGGCGCGGTGTAAAAGCTCGTAAACCTGAATGAAGGTCCCTGGCGCGGTGTAGAAACCCGTAAACCTGAATGGTAGGGCAAAGTTGATAGTCTGGCTCCTGGGTCATTCAATCAAACTGCCCGGTGGGGTAAATTAATTATAGTGTAAACACATGGAGGAGGCAACTAGCTTATTTTTGGAAGGCCTTCACAGGTCATAGCGGTGGTGGGGTTATGACTATTTAATAAAAAAACTCTTTCCTTGGTTTGCTCAAAGGGAGAGAACATTAGTTCATACTGAGTGAAAACCAGCTTTTCTGGACTGGCTCATGTATGGAATAATGTTTAACCTGGGTGTGTAAACACGAGTGGTCTCAAACCCCACTCAAGCAAACAAAATAACTACAACTTATTTAGCTGGAGTAACCTGGATTTATGATGGCGTAGACTGGGTTTCTAGGAGGTAATGGTGGTGGGTGAGTAATAATCTCTGCGTACTCTGGTTCCTTCCTATACATGACACAGGGAGACGGAGGGTGTTGATCCCTCAGGCAAGTAAATGTAAAGCCGAAACAGTTCACTATGCACCACATTTCGTTTAGTACTGACTAAGCGCTGCTACAGTTATCAACAGGAAATATGGCCGTTCTGTCTGATAGACTCTCTGGCGGACAAGCTCTTTGTTCTAGCTGTATTTCTCGCAAGTATGATGTTTATTTATTTGATGCGTGTTACAGATGTAAGTGTATTGAATAACTCTATAAAACTAATGTTAGAGAAATAAATTGTAACATTATTAAAATGGACGCAAAGAAAGCTATAGCTGAAGAGCTGCATAGACCAGCTAGGAGAAATTATCCTAGGCGTAAAGTTACTTTAAAATCACTCAGTGATCTATATCAAGCTGACCTCGTTGAAATGCAGCCTTATGCCAAAATAAATAAAGGGGACAGGTATATCCTAACTATGATTAATTGTCCATCTAAATTTGCATTTGCTATTCCCCTCAAGGACAAGTCTGGACTCGAAGTTTGGTGGTCCTAAGACCTACGCCTATCTTGTGTGGTCAACGAACAGAAATGCTCTAGTTGAAGTGTGCAAAATTAAAGGATTGGCTCTGAATTTGAGCACGTCTCAACATTTGAATTTCGCCAAACTCAAAGAAATGGTTCTAAGTGAGGCAAAATTGACTGTTGAGACGACTGAACGCAGAATAAGACGCACTAAAGACAAAGAGGTCATAACGATCAAAGAAAAAAACTATTCAAAGTGACAGGACCAAAAAGGAGACATGAAGGTGACTACGATACCCTGCCTTACGGCTACCGCAAACGCCCCAGACTGTCCTAACTCTCCTGTACTACCCCTGTCCATTCCAATAATACATACATACAACAACGACAACAACAACAACAACATCATCATCATCATCATCATTACCGCCATATATAGTCAAATTTTTATTTGTTGTATAATCAAAAATATTTTGGCGGTTTTTAGAGAGCGCTTATCAACTTTTCAAATTCAGCGCTACTCAATGCCCCTTAGAGTCATGTCCAAAGTAGAATCAATGTTTCAAATATCTATGGTATAGGACTCTAGGTCACATTAGGATTATCTAGAAGGGATAGCAGGCTTACCTTGGAGAAGATTATTCAAGGTGATAGTACACTGATAATTGTAACACAATTGGGATATTTCGGTGTCACTGACACCATTCTCAACCAGGAAGTGAATGAATGAATTTCTGGAAATTGTCCTTTTCAGTGTTGCCACACTGACAAACACATATAACACTAGTTGCAAACTATTTACACTATATACACTATACAAAGCACAATAAGTATTGGTAGTTGGAGCCTGCTATTTTGGGTAGGGTTAGTGGTTTGGGGGAAGGAATTTATCTGAGGTTGAGGTTAGGTGGTTCTCTAGATTTAGTGAACCACTGGTAGGCCAGTTCCCATCTTCTTAACTGTGATTGGTTATAGTGAGGGGGCAAGGATTTTACTATTTTGGCAGAGAAACAATTGTTAAAGATGGACTCATTGTGGCTAATGGCATGTTGGACTACCGGCTTGTCTTTGTATTTTGTGCTGACGTCTTGCCTGTGGCCATTCATCCTAGTCCTTAGGCTATTGGTAGATAGGCCTACATATTGTGCTTCACACTTTTTACACTGTAGTTGGTATATGATGTTTTCTGTGGCACATGTGTTATGACCCTGGATTTTGAAATTTTGTTTAGTTTTTGTGCTTGTGAAGGAGGTACTAGGCTGATTGATTTCACAGGTTTTGCATCGTTTGTTTTCACACGGGAAGGAGCCTTGGGGGGGGTTTGTTTTAGGCCTATGGTTGGGGTCGGGGATTTTTGGCTGAACTAGGATGTTTCTGAGGTTTGGTGGTTGTCTGAAAAATGTTGTTGGGGGCTCTTGGAGGAAGTTCTTGGTGTGTGCTGATGCCTGTAAAATTTTGAAACCGTCCTTGAGGATCGTGTTCAGCGACTGCAGACCTTGATGGTAATTAGTGACGAGAGATATGTTAGGGCGATTGGCTTTCTTCGGATGGTGTTTGTTTTCTGACTGGGCTAAACGGATTTGGTTGTTTACTAGGTTTTTGGGGTATCCTCGCTTCACAAAAGCTTCAGTTATTGTGTTGTTGAATTTCTGAAGTTCTTGGTCTGTGGAGCAAATGCGTTTTCCTCTTATGGCTTGGCTGTACGGGATGGATCTTTTGGTGTTGGTGGGGTGACTGCTCTCGAAGTGGAGGTACTGCAGGTGGTTAGTAGGTTTGAAGTGGACTCCGGTTTGAATCTGACCATCTTGAATCTGTATTTTGAGGTCTAAGAAGACAATCTCTGTGGTTGAAATGTTGTTAGTGAATCTAAGGGGGCTGAATTTATTGAGATTACTTAAAAACAGGTTGAGGGAGTCTAGGCCAGAGGTCCATAGGACAAAAATGTCGTCTATGAACCGGTACCAGCACAATGGCTGAGTTATTTGGGTTTTTAAAAAGGCCTGTTCTAATTTCCCCATATAGAGGTTGGCGTAAGTGGGGGCCATTCTGGTACCCATTGCTGTACCCTTGACTTGTAAGAAGTTTTTGCCCTCAAATTGAAAGTTATTCTTTTCAAGGATGAATCTAGCAAGGTTAAGAAGGAATGCAGTAGACGGCTGTGAGTGCTTAGGACGTTGATCTAGGAAAAATTCCATTGCTGATATGCCATGTGTGTGCGGTATATTAGTGTACAGGGAAGTTACATCTATTGTCACAAGAAGCGTGTCAGGTGGAAGAGGCTTAGGGAGTTCAGCTAGCCGGTCCAGGAAATGGTTGGTGTCCTTGATGTATGACGGTAAGTTAGATACTATGGGTTGTAGGTGCGAGTCTACGTAGGCTGAAATCCTTTCCGTTGCTGAGTTGCAGCTCGCTACAATAGGTCGCCCTGGAGGAGGAAGCGTATTCTTGTGGATTTTAGGAAGAATGTAGAATTGTGGTGTAGATGGGGTGGTATTAATGAGTAGTTTTAGAGAGTCTGGAGATACATTTTGCAGGGGAGCTTCTTTTTCTAGCCACTGGGTCAGTTCATTATTGAATTTTGTTGTTGGGTTTTCGTCGATCTGTTTGTAGGTGGATGAGTCCGAAAGCTGCTTATAGGCTTCTGCCATGTAATCTTCCTTGTTCATCACAACGGTAGTGGAGCCTTTATCTGCTGGTAGGATCATGATGTTTTTGTTGTTTTTTAAGGATTTAATGGCTGCTCTCTCGGTTGTGGTTAGGTTGTCTTCCTTGGGCAATTGTTGTAGGAAGTTAGGGTCTGTAATGGTTTGCATGATGAAATTTATATAAAGTTCCAATGGGTGGTCTGGAGGTAAAGGTGGAGGGTCCCAGTTGGATGGTGGTTTGAATTTCATTAAGCATGTTTCTGGTTGATGTTGGTTTTTGAAAGCATCTGGGAATTGGTGCAAGTGATACTGTATTCTTAGGTTTCTGGCGAATGAAAATACATCCTGTCCTAGGCTGAATGGGTCAATTTTGTGGGTGGGAGTGAAGGTAAGTCCTTTCGAGAGTACGGAAGTTTCGGATTCAGACAATATATGTGAAGAAATGTTCATTACTGATTGGTTTGGAACTGAGCCTTTTTTCTCTAAGTCAACAGATTGCTGGTTGGATGGTTTAGGCGGGGCTCGCGGTAGTGTAGGAATTTGTCCAGTAGGGACGGGTAGTTTGTAGAGGGAGGCTAGACAAGGTTTATCGCCAATTAATGGCCCGGTCTTTTGTGTTGGGGAGAAATTGGCTTCCACAAAGCCCTCAGTCTTTATTTTCAGGAGACATAGTTTTGAAAGTTTCTGAAGTTTGATTTTGGCTAGGCTTTCTTGTAGTTGAGTAGCTTTGGTCATTGTGTTTGCCATTTCAGGTAGTAAATTTGGAAAATTGCTTAGGAGGAGGTCATGGTTTGCATGAAGGTTGTCTATTAATCTCTGCTGTTCCAATCTGTAGTTTGACAGGGTAATCTTTGTGGTTTCAAATGAGCTTCTTTTGTGTAGTAGGATTAGTTCAGGCCACATGTGTTTGGGTGTGCTAGACAAAGGTGGTTTTGAGGTTAGGCCTACAGGTGTAAGGCCTAGGTGTAAGCAGGATTCCAGAAATAAAACATGTGAGTTCACTTTTGCTAGTTTGAATGCACAGTTCTTCAGTTGCTTTATCCAAGATTTAGCAAGATTCATGGTGAAATGTAGATAGGAAAGTTGTATAGATCTGCAGACACACAAAGGAAGAGGCAAGGTGGTAGAGAGGAAAGGAAAATGAGCTTTTTGTTTGAGGTTAGATCAATGGTATAGGACTCTAGGTCACATTAGGATTATCTAGAAGGGATAGCAGGCTTACCTTGGAGAAGATTATTCAAGGTGATAGTACACTGATAATTGTAACACAATTGGGATATTTCGGTGTCACTGACACCATTCTCAACCATGAGATTAATAGACAACCTTCATGCAAACCATGACCTCCTCCTAAGCAATTTTCCAAATTTACTACCTGAAATGGCAAACACAATGACCAAAGCTACTCAACTACAAGAAAGCCTAGCCAAAATCAAACTTCAGAAACTTTCAAAACTATGTCTCCTGAAAATAAAGACTGAGGGCTTTGTGGAAGCCAATTTCTCCCCAACACAAAAGACCGGGCCATTAATTGGCGATAAACCTTGTCTAGCCTCCCTCTACAAACTACCCGTCCCTACTGGACAAATTCCTACACTACCGCGAGCCCCGCCTAAACCATCCAACCAGCAATCTGTTGACTTAGAGAAAAAAGGCTCAGTTCCAAACCAATCAGTAATGAACATTTCTTCACATATATTGTCTGAATCCGAAACTTCCGTACTCTCGAAAGGACTTACCTTCACTCCCACCCACAAAATTGACCCATTCAGCCTAGGACAGGATGTATTTTCATTCGCCAGAAACCTAAGAATACAGTATCACTTGCACCAATTCCCAGATGCTTTCAAAAACCAACATCAACCAGAAACATGCTTAATGAAATTCAAACCACCATCCAACTGGGACCCTCCACCTTTACCTCCAGACCACCCATTGGAACTTTATATAAATTTCATCATGCAAACCATTACAGACCCTAACTTCCTACAACAATTGCCCAAGGAAGACAACCTAACCACAACCGAGAGAGCAGCCATTAAATCCTTAAAAAACAACAAAAACATCATGATCCTACCAGCAGATAAAGGCTCCACTACCGTTGTGATGAACAAGGAAGATTACATGGCAGAAGCCTATAAGCAGCTTTCGGACTCATCCACCTACAAACAGATCGACGAAAACCCAACAACAAAATTCAATAATGAACTGACCCAGTGGCTAGAAAAAGAAGCTCCCCTGCAAACTGTATCTCCAGACTCTCTAAAACTACTCATTAATACCACCCCATCTACACCACAATTCTACATTCTTCCTAAAATCCACAAGAATACGCTTCCTCCTCCAGGGCGACCTATTGTAGCGAGCTGCAACTCAGCAACGGAAAGGATTTCAGCCTACGTAGACTCGCACCTACAACCCATAGTATCTAACTTACCGTCATACATCAAGGACACCAACCATTTCCTGGACCGGCTAGCTGAACTCCCTAAGCCTCTTCCACCTGACACGCTTCTTGTGACAATAGATGTAACTTCCCTGTACACTAATATACCGCACACACATGGCATATCAGCAATGGAATTTTTCCTAGATCAACGTCCTAAGCACTCACAGCCGTCTACTGCATTCCTTCTTAACCTTGCTAGATTCATCCTTGAAAAGAATAACTTTCAATTTGAGGGCAAAAACTTCTTACAAGTCAAGGGTACAGCAATGGGTACCAGAATGGCCCCCTCTTACGCCAACCTCTATATGGGGAAATTAGAACAGGCCTTTTTAAAAACCCAAATAACTCAGCCATTGTGCTGGTACCGGTTCATAGACGACATTTTTGTCCTATGGACCTCTGGCCTAGACTCCCTCAACCTGTTTTTAAGTAATCTCAATAAATTCAGCCCCCTTAGATTCACTAACAACATTTCAACCACAGAGATTGTCTTCTTAGACCTCAAAATACAGATTCAAGATGGTCAGATTCAAACCGGAGTCCACTTCAAACCTACTAACCACCTGCAGTACCTCCACTTCGAGAGCAGTCACCCCACCAACACCAAAAGATCCATCCCGTACAGCCAAGCCATAAGAGGAAAACGCATTTGCTCCACAGACCAAGAACTTCAGAAATTCAACAACACAATAACTGAAGCTTTTGTGAAGCGAGGATACCCCAAAAACCTAGTAAACAACCAAATCCGTTTAGCCCAGTCAGAAAACAAACACCATCCGAAGAAAGCCAATCGCCCTAACATATCTCTCGTCACTAATTACCATCAAGGTCTGCAGTCGCTGAACACGATCCTCAAGGACGGTTTCAAAATTTTACAGGCATCAGCACACACCAAGAACTTCCTCCAAGAGCCCCCAACAACATTTTTCAGACAACCACCAAACCTCAGAAACATCCTAGTTCAGCCAAAAATCCCCGACCCCAACCATAGGCCTAAAACAAACCCCTCCCAAGGCTCCTTCCCGTGTGAAAACAAACGATGCAAAACCTGTGAAATCAATCAGCCTAGTACCTCCTTCACAAGCACAAAAACTAAACAAAATTTCAAAATCCAGGGTCATAACACATGTGCCACAGAAAACATCATATACCAACTACAGTGTAAAAAGTGTGAAGCACAATATGTAGGCCTATCTACCAATAGCCTAAGGACTAGGATGAATGGCCACAGGCAAGACGTCAGCACAAAATACAAAGACAAGCCGGTAGTCCAACATGCCATTAGCCACAATGAGTCCATCTTTAACAATTGTTTCTCTGCCAAAATAGTAAAATCCTTGCCCCCTCACTATAACCAATCACAGTTAAGAAGATGGGAACTGGCCTACCAGTGGTTCACTAAATCTAGAGAACCACCTAACCTCAACCTCAGATAAATTCCTTCCCCCAAACCACTAACCCTACCCAAAATAGCAGGCTCCAACTACCAATACTTATTGTGCTTTGTATAGTGTATATATTGTAAATAGTTTGCAACTAGTGTTATATGTGTTTGTCAGTGTGGCAACACTGAAAAGGACAATTTCCAGAAATTCATTCATTCACTTCCTGGTTGAGAATGGTGTCAGTGACACCGAAATATCCCAATTGTGTTACAATTATCAGTGTACTATCACCTTGAATAATCTTCTCCAAGGTAAGCCTGCTATCCCTTCTAGATAATCCTGTTTCAAATATCTGTTATGAATTTTATCGGAGGACTCCTACCACCACCACCATGATCACAGGTATGGTGAACAGGTATGGTGAACCGGTATGGTGAATAGCCGTGTGATGATGGATATGTGTGGGTCTAGTAAACTGAGTGACTCAGCTTCAAACCTGTGTGACTCCTTAGAACAACCATGTATCACAAGAACCTAATAGATTGAGTGACTCAGTCTTACACCTGTGTGACTCCTTTGAATGGTAAAATGATGACGGAAGAGGATACAGTTAAAAACCCTGCGTGGGCTTAGTAAATTGAGTGATTCAGCATTACACCTGTATCGCTCCTTAGAACAGCCGTTGAGACCAAGGGTTTAGTACATTGAGTGGCTCAGTTTTACACCTGAGCTCCTCCTTGGAATAACCCGTTTGAATGTGAAAAAGGCGATTCGAGTTGGTGGCGGTAATGTCTCTCTCTCTCTCTCTCACGGAATTCCTGACCCAATAGAAGGGAGGTGAGGTAGCTCACCACAGCATACAGCGTAGGCAGGGGCTGTATGGGTATTATGTAGCTGTTATCGTCCACGACAGTGTCCGGTAACGTCTACAGAATACCAGGGGGGGCGGAGACGGCAACTAGTTTGTTTTTGGAGGCCGTCACGCATCTGCGGCGGTGGAGGAGCTGCAGAATCCCGGGGTTTAAATTTAAAAAAGTCTTTAAATCCCTTCATTATAAAGATGGATACGAGAAAAGCCATAGCTGAAGAGCTGCATAAGCAGGCTCGGAAGAACTATCCCAGACGTAGGGTCACCCTTAAAGGGGTTCATGACCTTTACCAAGGGGATCTGGTCGAGGTCCAGCCTTATGCGAAACTAAACAAAGGTTACAGATACATAATGACTATGATTAACTGTTTTACAAAATTTGCGTTCGCGGTTCCGTTAAAAGACAAAACCGGGTCGGAGGTAGCTAAGGCGTTAGAACCTATACTCGCCAAACACAAAATGAAAAATTTGCAGACCGACGACGGTAAGGAATGGTTCAATAAACATGTGAGCAAATTAATATGGAAGTAGGTTTGATTAGGCCTGAGCACCTATAATGGGTGTGTTGAGGCCCCAACACCTATAATTGGTTTAATGAGCCCCCAATACCTGTCATGGATGTGATAAGTCCCCCCCCCCACTTTCCTAAAGGACTTAAAAAGGACCGTATATAGGCGTGCCCCCAGGGCCGGACTTAAGCATAGGCGCCATAGGCGCGCACCTAGGGGCCCGCGCCACAAGAGGGCCCGTGCCACAAAAAGGTATAAAAATTATTTTTTTGAATCCAGGAATTAATGTACTTTGGTACTCAATAAACTTCGACCAAGAATAAAAAGTTGATTAATAAATTGTTATCCCGATTGAACGTGAAACATTAAACGTAATTTCAGCACTTAAATAGCAGACAGCTCAAAATATAAAACATCGCTGACTGCAGGTCAGCTACGATTGCACACCGAGCCGCTTTATCGGCTACTAAGTTCACGAAGTGGCGTTGGGGGAAGGAGTCTCTAGAAAAAAAGAAAAAAATAGATAAGAAAATAATAATGGTATTCAGGTTATCTCAGTCGAAAATGAAAACAAATTGTGACGTGGAGACCGGATGAGACGTATAACATGCAGCTAGAACGAAAATTAACCTTGAAGAATCAGAAGGAGAATATTACTGACTCCTCATTTAGGCTATATTTTTACCCGCTAGTAGGGTGACCAGACGTCCCGTAAAAACGGAAAAGTCCCGTTTTTTTACCTTGCGTTTCGTTGTCCCAAAAAATTTTGTCGGGACGTCAAAATGTTCCGCTTTTAAAAAGTAGGCTATATATTAAAAAAAAACATACCTAACGTTATCTTGAATATTTAGATGCATCTCACATTACTTATGGTTATAAAAGAATATTTTGAACTTTTACCATATGCTAAACATGATTTTAGTTTTACTCCACATATTTGAAGCTCTTCTTCAAGAATCATATAACTTCAAAAAGGATTGTTGCCAGTTCTACAACTATATTATAATAGAGAAAAGGACTGGACCAAGCGACAAGTATAACAAAACTTGAAACGTTCAATGAACTTATTGTTTAATTTTTGTATAGCTGTTTCCCAGCATAACAATTAACGATAAGAACTTAAAGTTTAAGACAATCATGATACTTTTTTGATCCTACTACTTCACAGTATATATATATATAAAACCACTTACATAATTTATTGTAAGAAAATCTTTTTTATTTTATAATACATTTTCAAGATCTTAAAAATGTGACTTGATTATTTTTAATCCTCAGTATGTGGCGATTCAAAAAATTACCTTTCATGGCTGCATGCTATTTATTGTATTCTTAAAGAAAAATTGTAACAATCGTGCGCTGCAATAAGTTCAATACAAATGTAAAATAAAATAAATATGGTCTAAAAGCTTCAAAAACAATTTGATATCGTACTTAATTTCTTCAATTGCAAAATTTGTAAATTACAGAGACCCCCGTATAATTAAACACCTCGGTGTGTGGTGTGTTCTATTGCGGATGGGGGGGATGAGTTTTATTTAAGTGTCCCGTTTTTATTTGGAAACAATCTAGTCACCCTACCCGCTAGGCTAATAGGCTATAGCTTACAGAATCGGATATGGGTCTATGATTAACGTCACAAGTTTTGGTTCCACCACAGGATATATGGGAGTTAGGCAACTTGACAGGGTACTAATGTTCATTGGAATAACTTCATTAGCATTTTGATTGGGGGGGGGGCTAAATTTTCGGACCTCTGCTCTATGACTTAATTTTAACCCCCTCCCCTTTAAAATGTGTTAGACACTAAGTTTTGTTAAAGAGGCACTGCCAAATGATGGCCCAAAAATGTCCGTGAGATTTACCGATTTACAGCGATACAACCGACGTTCGCAGGCCACGAGCCTAGCCTAGCCAACTGCTGTTTGCTATTGCCATAATATGACTGAGAAATTTGCCAGCTGCTGCAAACCTTAAGTGATCGAGTTGTCCACTAGATTTAACATATTAAATTTCCAACTTATATCTTACCTTTCCTTCCAGACTATTAAAAAATCCCGACCAGTGAAATCAGAAATTTAGCTTTTATATTGAATAACCTTTGATGTAAAATACAGACGACCGCAATGCGACCAACAGCTAGATTTACCAGCCGCGATACGTCAAAAGATTTACCGACTGCAATGCGACCGAGAGATTTGATGGTCACGGAAACACTGGACGGATTTTCCGGCCACAATGTGACCAAGAGATTTGCCAACTGCGGTATTGTGACAGAGAGTTTTTTTTTGTACAGGCGACCGCGATTTGACAGCTGCGATGTGACCGACAGATTTGCCAGCTGCGGTATTAACAACACATTTCCTGGCCGTAATGTGCGGTCAGTAGGTATCCAAAAGCGCAAGAGACTCGTCGGTCGCGAAATATGCCTGTCAGCTGCTGTAGAAACGACAGATTTTCCGGCCTCAACAAAAGGCCAGATGTGACGGCCACAAAAAGAACGAGAGGCTTGTTTTTGTCGGCCGCAATGCGAACGTCAAGTCAGGAAGAAGGAAGGACAATGGTTAAAAAGGAGGACATTTCCTCCTAAAAATGGACATTTGCTCGCTCTGGCCCCAGGGGCCTGCACCACTGCGTGAGCCTAGGGGCCCTAAAGTTCTAAATCCGGCCCTGCGTGCCCCACAGCATTTTTGCTGGGCTAGTGTTTTAGCCAATCATAATTTTAAGTTATAGGCCCATTACTTTCTTATAAAATTAAATAATGTTTATTTACCAAATTTACAAAGAATTGAATAGCGTAAAAATCAATAGTCAATGAAAGATTTATATTTTGTAATTTTAATCATGTTACTTACTTCAGCTATTAAAAACACTCCTTTTAAATGTTTATGTGTTAAGACAAGGAAAAAATAAATCAATTATGTGGATCAGTTTTAATAAAGATACACAACGTTTACAGTTGTCACTTAAAAACAAAAAAATGTAGAAATGAAAAAGGACAATTTGTTTAACATTATAGCATAAAGGCTACTTCTAGAAATAAAACTGACTTTCTGTTAAAAGAGGTTTAGGACAAGTTAATAAAAAGTAAAAGATTTAAAACCGTTTTTAAAGCATTTTATAACAAAATTTTTGAAGTGTGAAAACATCACCAAGTGACATGCACTTATCCCAGTAATAAACCAATAATTTTTTATTAGTAAATTACAATGCTAAACAGGTTTCTTTTAAAAGAAAACTAAATTTATGTTAAAAAAATATAATAGCTAAATATAAAACGACTCTACTCTTAGTAAGCGGCTGCTAGCCGATGAAGATATAAATAAATGGCATAAATTATGTACGGTGAGTTATTTCCACATTTATTCAAATATCAATCCCAATCCACCCCAAAACGTTATCGGGTAGTATTTCATTTTGAGTGGGCGGCCATTTTCATCCACAGTGTTGGATAGATTTTTTACCAAGTGAAAAGGTGGTGTACAAATCATTCTGAACTGGCAACTGGCATAAAGGAATGGCTGCTTCATGGAATGGAAGAAGGATTACAGATCGTTCTTTATTGGTGGATTTGTACAAGGTCAGAAGGGATCTCAGAATGACCGTCTGGGTGTGTATGACCGGTGTGCGTAATCGACGCTAGCGCGACGTGGTGCCAGTTTTCAGAACTACATACACACGCACTCTATGGAAAAATCAAGCTAAGTGAGATCCGACCACCTTCGAATTGATTCGAGGTGATTCGGCTATTTCCGTGATCCTTACAACCTCAGGATGACCAATCAGAGGCTTTGGCGAAACGAGATCCACCCCCCCGGATCTCAGTGCGCCAACGAATATCACTGTGCCGTTGTGCATACATATGGCGGATCTCGTATCGCCACATTAGTAAGAGCGCGCGCACACGCACACACACACACACACACACACACACGCACACGCACACACACACGCACACGCACGCACACACACACACACACACGCGCGCGCACACACACACACACACACACACACACACACACACACACACACACACACACACACACACACACACAGACAGACAGACACCACACCAAAAACCACTTTTTTGGATTCAGGGAGCACTAAAACAAATATATCCACTAACAACTCGAATTTGAAAATTTTGACAAAAACAATACTTTCTCCATATACCGGGTGTCCCATAATAGTCCCCCCCCCTAATTTTTTCCTATATTTTTTCAAATATCAATTCCACACCACCCTCAAACATTATTGGGTAGTTAGTACTTCATTTTGAGGGGGTACCCAATTTTTGCCGCCATCTTGGATCCGCCATATTGGATCCTAGATAATTTTTTTAAATGTAAAAGTGGTGTTGTGACCCATCATTTCGAATTAGATTTTTTCACTGATTACAATGCCGCAATCCGTTTTTTAATATCTCAATTGGTTCTCAAGATATGGGTCCTTTTAATTTAATTATTTTCAACCAATTTTAACATTACAAATTGATAAAATAGGCCCATAACCATAAAATAATGCTAGATAGTGACAAATAACCACCATCAGTCATTGTTGAGCGATTTACACTTAACTTTCACCAATGTAAAGTTTTTGGCCGCCATCTTGGATCCGCCATTTTGAAATGAGGTAAGTTATTTCAAATATGAAGTTGGTATTGTGACCCATCATTTCAAACTAGTTTTTTACGCCGAATCCAATACCGCAACTCGTTTTTAATTATAGCGTTTTCAAGATATTGACATGTTTCTAATAAAAATCTCAAAAAATATGAATTGTTCAAAAACTAAATTGTATAGATAAAAACGGGTTGCGGTATTGAATTCGGCGTAAAAAACTAGTTTGAAATGATGGGTCACAATACCAACTTCATATTTGAAATAACTTACCTCATTTCAAAATGGCGCATCCAAGATGGCGGCCAAAAAATTTACATTGGTGAAAGTTAAGTGTAAATCGCTCAACAATGACTGATGGTGGTTATTTGTCACTATCTAGCAATATTTTGTGGTTATGGGCCTATTTTATCAATTTGTAATGTTAAAATTGGTTGAAAATAATTAAATTAAAAGGACCCATATCTTGAGAACCAATTGAATTATTAAAAAACGGATTGCGGCATTGTAATCAGTAAAAAAATCTAATTCAAAATGATGGGCCACAACACCACCTTTACATTTGAAAAAAAATATTTTGGATCCAATATGGCGGATCCAAGATGGCGGCAAAAATTGGGTACCCCCTCAAAATGAAGTATTAACTACCCAATAATGTTTGGGGGTGGTGTGGAATTGATATTTGAAAAAATAGAGGAAATAGTTAGGGGGGTGGGACTATTATGGGACACCCGGTACTTGTATAGGTGGGAGAAAGTAAAAAGTGGACTTTTTCAGTAATATTTCAAGGTTTTAGGGTCCTGCAAAAATGGGGGACATTGGGGGCACTCAAACTTTTCTCCAAAAGATACCACTTTTTCATTTAATACAATTTTTTCATGAGACAATTTGGTTTTTAAGATTGAGTTGAATTCAAAACTTTGACAAGCTGCCTATTTGGACAGAAACACGTAAGAAATCTCCAACCTCCATCATTCGCCTATTTTTTGAAAGCTCTTTAAAGTGAGTGGTCACTCAAAAGAGCTTTACATTTGAAATTTTTGAGTTGCCCTCAAAACCCCCCATTTTTGGGGGACACTCAAAATTTCTGATAATATCGAAAAATAATTTGGGTTAAATTAGTATCATTTCCCAAAGGTGAATTGTTTGTCTTAACATACAAAAAAAAAATAAAGAGGGGAGACGGACTTTTTTTTACACACTGTATATATACTACTTTATACAGGGTGAAACTTCTGTGAATTTTCTAAGCCATCCACAACAGATTGTTGGCAAATGGAGGACCACTATATATACAAACCCCCAGTAATTCATAAAAAATATTTATTTTTTATCTTTTTTAAGTACAGGACCATAGGGTATTCCAAAAACGGGAGGTAATGGGTTTGAATCTCTGAAATTTTACATGTAAACATATGTCATTTTATGTGAAGCTCTAACTAAACAAGATGAATAATTTGGTGAAAACGGAATTCACTTATCTTTATTCATTTCAAAATTACGGCCATTTTCCATAAAATTAAAGTTCCAAAGAAATTAAAGTTGTATCCATAAAACGGTCAATGGATAAGTACTACATTGAAAGAGTACTTATTAAAGGCTGGAGGTATGTGTCGGTGAATCTAGTCACGTAAGTTCACATTTGTAACGGGAATTTGTAAGTTCACAGAACGGGAGCAAAAATCATGGTCGTGGTAACTAATGAAGTGTCAACCAGAGTTCTCCGAGGAGGACTATCATACTCTGACTTTGTAGATAAACTTAAGAACCATTTCAGCAACTTCTTGAGAAAACCTAGCATGACGGAAAATTGTGTGCCTCCTACCAACTGCACTTCTGAAGGAGACTTTGGGACCCCTAGCGACACCAGAACTCTAAATGTAAATAATAGTGTAACTAGCAATGTAAATAGTAGTGATAGCAATGCAAACAATGCAAATAGGGATGAAAATGTTGCCCAACCTGACCCCTCTCTCAACCTGACTCCCACTTTAAACTTTCATCATCATCCTATGATTCCGGTGACCTAGAGGAGTTAAAAAATCGAAATGTTAGGAGTTTAATGCATTTTAATATTCAGGGAGGTATTCTAGCTAAACTTAACGATCTAAATTTGTTGTTAAATGATTCAAATGTTGACATTGTATGTTTGTGTGAACACTGGCTCAAATATGACCAATTAAATGTTTTAAATAGCTTAGATAAATTTAGTTTAGCTGCTGCCTATTGTAGACAAGAAGGTATAAAAGGTGGTTCATGTATTTTGGCCAACTCATTTTTTAAAGTTATTGAACGAAAAGATTTAAATTTGTTTTTTGAAGACTATGTTTTTGAAGGTTGCTGTATTGAGGTACCATGTTTAAAATCTATAATTGTTTCAATATACCGAGTGCCTGACCTAACAAATTTTAAAAATTTTATTAAAAAATTAGAATTGTTCTTAACATTACTGAAAAAGGAAGTAAAAGATAATCATGTGTATATAGCTGGCGATTTCAATGTCGACTTGTTAGAAAGTTGTAGGAATAAAATAGAAAAAAATGTTTTGGTAAATATGCTTTTAACTTTTGGATATTTTTATTACTCGGACAGTCCTACAAGAATAACTTTAACCTCACAAACATGTATTGATAATATTTTTTGCAATAGAAGAAAAGATCGACCAAAATACTTAAATTTAGAATTAGGGTTATCTGACCATAGAGCATTATTTATTCTAAATGAGTTTAATACAGCTGATAAAAAAATAAAAACTAACTGTAACATATTGAGAAAAAGGGTTTTCAATGAAAATAATATTACAAATTTCACTAATGTGCTCAAAGAATCACCATGGGATATTTCGATGCACTATGATGCTCTAAAAAATTTTAATAACTTTATGTATAAGTATAGGTTAGATTTTCTGTCCTGTTTTCCTCTGAAATGTATTAAACAAAATAATAGAAATGACACTTTACGTTCGAAAAAATGGGTCACCCAAGGTATCAGAATATCAAGTGCAAGAAAAAGAGAGCTTAGTAAACTTGCTAATTATTCCAATGATGATCTCTTTATTCAGTATTTTAAAAGATATAAAAGAATTTTTAAATCTGTTTGCAACTTAGCTAAAAAAATTTCACACATTAATTACATTAAAAATTCATTTGATAAAAGTAGGGCGGTATGGGCAGTTGTCAATTCAGAACTTGGTATAGAGAAGAAGAATAACAGTTTTTGCAATATTATTTCCGACAACCAAACCATCTCAAATGGTTCTGAAATAGCTGAGCACTTCAATACTAAGTTTGCTGATGTAATAAAATTAAATTCCACTCTTTTCAGGGTAAATGATGCTCAGTTATTTATGAGTAACTTAATAAAACCAAATCACACACCTGTTTTCAACTTTCAACCCGTATCAATAGAAAAAGTGTATAAGGTTATCTCATCTTTAAAAAACAAAATGTCAGCAGGATGGGATGAAATTCCTATCAAGCTCATTAAAGAAACTGGTAATTTAATTGCCGGACCTTTGAGCTTGATTATAAATCAATCTTTAGAGGATGGAGTATTTCCAAATCTACTTAAATTCGCTGAAATAAAACCACTTTTTAAAAAGGGCAGCAAATCGAATTCAGATAACTATCGTCCAATATCAATTTTACCAGCTTTCTCAAAAATTTTTGAAAAAATTTTAACTGAGCAAATATCAAATTATTTTGAAGACAACAATTTGTTTGTATCAAATCAGTATGGGTTTAGATCTGGGCGTAACACGATTCAAGCTTTATCGAACTTTTTGTGGGAAGTAGGCCTTGGCTTGGACAGATCACAGAATGTTGCAGGAATGTTCTGTGATCTGTCTAAGGCTTTTGATTGTGTGGTGCATGACATTTTGTTTTCAAAACTTGAATATTACAATTTTTCTCAAAAAGCTTTAAAAATGATTAAATCTTATTTAATGAGTCGATTTCATCGAACAGTAATTTTTAAAGAAAATAACTTTCATTATTCTTCTTGGAAAATAAACTCCTTCGGTGTGCCCCAAGGTTCCATATTGGGACCCTTATTATTTCTAATCTACATAAATGATCTCCCTTTCAATATAAATTCAAAGCTAACTCTTTACGCAGATGATACCACAGCATTGCTAAAAGCCAATAACCCAAACAGTCTACAAATTACTTTGGATAACACTCTTAAGGAATTGAATAATTGGTTCACAGCTAATGGTCTGAAATTAAACTGCTCAAAAACACACATAATTCGTTTTAAAACTACCCATGACAAGGAAAACATAGAGCTAAAAATAAATTTTGATGGAGAAATTATTAATCAAGTTCAGTCAACTACATTTTTAGGTGTTCAATTAGAAGGCAATTTAAAATGGGATGAATATATTAACATTCTATCTAAAAGGCTAAGTACAATTTGTTTTCAGATGTTAGTCTTACAGAATATCACAGACCTAAAAACTAAGATTATCGTTTATCATGCTCTATTTGCTTCACAAATGCAATATGGGATCGAATTCTGGGGTAGTTCTACAAATGCTGAATCAATTTTTAAAATTCAAAAAAGAATCCTTAGAATTATGACTTTTACCAGTTTTAGGGGCTCCTGTAAAAATATTTTTAAAGAATTAGGTTTACTAACGTTACCTTCAATGTTCATTTTGCGTAGCTTAATGTTTATAAAGAAAAATCTAAATTCTTTTATGAATGACAACCATCAACACAATTACCTGACGAGGTATCGTGAAAATTTTCAACTGCCCATACACAGACTGTCCTCTTTAGAGAAACAGCCTCAGTATCTTGGTAAAAAACTGTACAATAAACTGCCTCAAAATTTAAAGTCCATCAACAACATTGAAAGATTCAAGTCTGAAGTTTCGAAATTTCTGATTAATAAAGTCTATTACAATGTAAATACCTTTTTAAATGAATCCTTTTAAAGGTTGTATTTTTTAGTTTAAGTTTGTTTATAAGTTATTATATGTATGACAATTTCACCTGTTTCTCCAGCTCTGCTGGTTAATGTAAACGTTATGTGAAAATAAATGATTGAATTGAATTGAATTGAATTGAAACAAAGACGTTTGATTTTTGCACAACATAACGTGCGCATGTTGGCGATTTTGGTTAGTAGCCACAACTCCATACAGAAATTTTAAATTTTAATCTCAGACTTCCAATGTGCTGTGTGTTTGGCTGTTAGTACTGGCTATCACTGATGTCAGCAGGTCATATCACGAGACACTAGCATGGTCCACATGTTCTAAAAACAGATTAGTCCATTTGGAGGTTACAGTCTATGAACTACAATTTCTAGTTCTAACAAATCAAAACTATAAATTCCAACATTGCCAAGAGCAGCAAAAACCTGCTTTACCTAGATACAAAAAAAGTTAACTTATTTAAAAAAATAGATTATTCACCCGGCCTAGTTTTATTTACAATTACTAGGCAAACATACATTACCACTATTTTCTTTTTACATTTCATGTAGAATCACAATAAGAATCAGGAAAAGTATATAGAGATTACCCCATCTAATGAACAATGTCATTCAGAAAAAATAAAAAACTAATGTTGACTAAGGCTAAGGAGAAATCAAAGCGCAACTCCAACCATCACTTTAAAGCTGATAAAGTCATGGAGAAACATGATATAAAGGATAAGATTATTTTATAAGAAAATCTACTCTAGCAATTAAAGATTGGTAGAATACATTTTATAACCTTTTTTAAGAAAAGTGATGAGCAATAAAATGCATCATTTCTACCATTATGGAAACTTCAAATCAAAACAAAGAGGCCATAAGCTTATCAAATTCAAGTCACTTAAGTTACTTAAATCATAGAAAAAATTACTTACTGAAAAATCTTTGATGTCCAAATTTACATTTTCAGCCTTATCCAGTTTTCCAATTCCAACATTGCCAGGAGCAGCAAAAACCTGCTTTACCTAGATATAAAAAAAGTTAACTTATTTTCAAACAATGATTAAAACTATAAAAAATGGCCTCTTCTTCATTTTAAATTCTTTGCTCGTGACAGTGAGTCCAGTGTCGGCTCATAAGTTAATGTACTTGGGGTTCACATTAAAAAACATATACTAGGCCTATTCAGTGCAGTTTTTAATTGTTTTTTCTTCAAGTCCCTTTAGCCCAAGCAAATTAGACCAAAAAAGAGCTGTAGCACCCAAAATTAGGAACAGTCCGGGAAGTCATTAATTAATCTGTTAAGGACGTCCCAAATAAGGTAAAAATAAGTTTGCGACGGATTCTGACTGGTGCTTAACTTTTGAGAGGCAAAAAACCACCGAAATAGTGTACTTTTTATATGTTTTGACTTATAACTCGAAAATAGTGCATACTAGAGAAAACTTTCAAATTACACTTTTAAAGAACATGAAATTCCGCGTCAAATGACGTATAAATCATTTAGGTCGACCCCGCCGTTCAGCCTCAACCGATCGTCAAAGTTCTCTTATTTTAACGAAAAATCGAGCATATACTGCTCTCTGGCAGGGAACTTGGAAATGCGTTAGGATTAGACGAGAGAAGAATGTTGTCCCTGTATTTTTTACATTTGGGTTTTATTTTTTCGTGAGCAATAATCATATTTTATTTTTAAATCACATTTGGTACGTTTATTAGATGACGGATTAAGTATTTTTCATAAAAAATATTTTATTCATATTTTTATCATAGTTTTGTGTTATATATTTGAAACTATCAATATTTTGTATCCTGTAGTTTAGTAAAGGTATTTTGTCTCGGCATTAACCCAATAGATTTTTCTTCATTTTTTATCAAATTAAACATCTAAATTATTGGAACGCGGTTATTTGGGATTATTTCATATTCTAGCTTAGCTAATAAGAATGTGTGCAAACTTTTAAACAGTTCCGTAATTTTGTATGTCGTGGTGTAATGAACCAGTTCTTAGTATGTAATGTTTAAAAATATCATGGACTTCAAAATTCACCACTCTTTCTAAAAAACAACAAAATTAGTTTTAGTGCTTGACATCTCTGTAAATAATTCTATTTGCCCATTTTTTACCGAAGATTCAAGGCCGGGCGTCAAAGGCTTCCAGGCTAGCGTTACGTATAGGTTACACACCGTAATCAACTTACAATCAAGCATTGCGTACTTTAAGTAATAAGCATACCTTGAAACAATAAGCAATATAACAACAACAAAATATATAAAACCAATCCTTGATTTTAAATCCATTACGGTGAGTAACCTATACGTAACGCTAGCCTGGAAGCCTCTGACGCCCGGCCTTGAAGTTTCGGTCAAAATTTAAAATGGACTCATTGAACTATTAATCACCGGGAAGTCAAACATTTAAAACCTATTTTTTGTTGGTTTTTAATACTCAGAGCAGTAGCAGTCGAATTGTGAAATATATTATTTTTTAAACTAAACTTACTAAGAACTAAAGGTTCGATATACCCAGACATATAAAATTAAGGAACAGTTTGCACAAATTCTCATTAGGCGTTCAGATTATTAAATAAACCCAAATAACGGTATTTCATTGATTTACGTTTATTATTTGATGAAAAATTCAATAAAAATATGTTGGGTTAGTGCCGAAACAGAATACTTTTACCAAACTATGGGATGCAAATGTTTATGGGTTAGAATATGTAACAATATATGCTTAAAAGTTACTAGAAGCCTGCGTCACTTCATGACTTAAAAACAACTTAACAAAATAGGCTTTAGTTTCATGTTGATTATGCATAGTGTTTTGCAGCGTAAAAAAATTTTGCGTTCCATTCAATGAGGAACTGTGTGAATTATTGTGATTTTTTAAATTTTGATCTGTTAATTCTTTGTCTGATAGCTCTGGAATAAAATTGCCAATAATTGAGCTTCTATCGGAAAAACTTTTAAAAATTATCTCATTACTTTTGACTTGATACTTCAATATGGGTAAGAAATTCTTCAGAGGATATAAGAATTTATTTCATCTGCTTTAAAAGTATGTATGTATGTACGAGTTCTACACTTTGAAATTTCGACAGTGCAAAAACAATCATTTTGCATAAAATGGGGGGTAGTTTACATGGGTCTTCATTGCTTGGAGGATCTTCATGTCTGTTTTAGAGTTTTCTTTTCAAAAGTATTGAATCTTTATGTTGATTCTACACAACATCTACGCAACAGTTTCTTGTAGGTCTTAACAACAAACTGTAAGAACATGAACAAACCACTGATCTACTTACAAACTAATTTCTAAATAACATTTATAAAATAGCCATTCGTCGTAAAAACAAATTATTCAACGCTCATAACGGCCAAGGAATTAAATTTTCAAATTGACCCGCTATTTTTATTTCACATCTTTACATACATACATGTTTGGCAAATGTTTACCGAAGCAAATAACGTAACTTTCTATGAAATGACTTCATTAAATAGGCATATTGTTACTGGTAAATTTCAAAATAAAGTAAAATAAGCAGGCTAACCGTTGACACTTTCAATATATCCTTCGCATTCTAAGTACATTTACAAAATATAGGTTTAACATTTATAATGTGTTATAAAACTTTTTCGTTTGATATTCAACAAACATGGATATTTTAAAACCCTAAACGTTGAAACATGCGTCAATGTGTATTCACTGTCAATAGTTTATTAGAAAATCCCATCTCCGGAGCAACTCCTGAGTTACTTATGTTCCTTTTAAAGATTCCTTTTTAAGATAAGAAATACAGTAAATTAAGATGATTATAGACTGTTGGTATTAGTTTCAATGGGGCAACTACTATTCCTTATTTTCTGTTGTCTTATAAAACGTCAATATGTAGAAATAAAAATCATAATGTAGATGAATGTTAACTGACTTTTGCTAGCCCTGCATTTTTTGGTAGATCTTTGGAACTATTTCAAGTCTTGATCATCTGTTTTGTTACAGATAAATGTGAATTTGAAAAAGTTCACAGGTTCTACAACAGATAGTAGCACATTCGCTGGAATTTCAAGACTCCTGTGTGAAGGCTTTTCATGGGATATTTTCCAAACCCGCAAAAGGAACATCTAGAGAATGATAGCTTTAATTTGATACGAAATATGTGTGGAAAAATTAATTTTTAGGGGTTGATTTGCTCTGTACAAAATCCCAAAAATTATTTTAATAATATAGATGATTAAAATATTTTTTATAAAAACTAGCGTCACTTTGTGACTTAAAACAACTTGGTAAAATAGGCTTTAGTTTCATATTAATTATGGATGGAGGTTTGCAGCGTAAAATACTTTTCAAAGAGGAAGTTTGTGAATTTTGGCAATTTTTTTTAATTTTCTAGAGTTTTTTGTGTCACAGCACTGGAATAAAATTAATGTCAGTAATTGAACTTCTCATCAGGGCAAACTTTTTAAAAGTAATTATTTCTTTAGACCATCGATGGTTTAGACTTGAAACTTCAATATGGGTAGCAAATTTCTCACAGAATTTAAGAAGTTCATTTATTTCATATGCTTTAAAAGAGTGTATACGTTCTACACTTAGAAATTTCGACCGTGCAACAATATTCATTTTGCATTAAATGGGGGTTAGTTTACATGGATCTTCATTGCATGGTATGTCTTCCCGTCTCTGTTTTAGTTTTCTTTTCAAAAGTATTGAATCCATAGAAAATGTTAATTCTAAACAAAATCTACGCGTCAGTTTTTTGTATTCATGTTTGTTAGGTCTTAACGGTAAGAGGATGGACAAACCACTAATCTATACTGATGAAATAATTTCTACATAACATTTAAAAAATAGCCATTCACCTTAAAAACAAATTATTCAACACTCATAATGGTCAGGGAATAACATTTTCAAATTGACCCGTTTTTTTGTTTCGCATCATAGATACATGTTTGGCAAATTTTTATCTAAGCAAATACCATAACTTTCTATGAAATGACTTCATTAAACAGGCATACGGTACTATAATTAATTGGTACATTAAAAAATCAAGTAAAATAGGCAGGCTAATCACTAATATTTCAATATCCTTCGCTAGTTTCAATATTTCAATATCCAATAGTTTGTTGGAAAATCCCATCTCCAGAGAGCCTCCTGAGTATATTTCTTTTTAAGTTTCCTTTTAAAGAAAATAAATACAGTAAAACTAAGATGATTGCAGACTGTTAGTCTTAGTTTCAATTGGGCAAGTACTCTTCTTTACTTTCTGTTGTTTTAAAAAACGTCAATACTTCAAGAAATCAAAATCATAATGTGGATGAATGTTAACTGACTTTTGCTAGCACTGCATTCTATGGTATATCTCTGGTACTATTTCAAATCTTGGTCATCTGTTTTGTTATAAATAAATGTGAATTGGAAAAAGTTCACAGGTTCTAATCCAGATAGTAGCTCTTTCACTGAAATTTTGAAAGCCTCTTGAGTGAAGGCTTTTCATGGGATATTTTCCAAACCCGCAAAAGGCACATCTAGGGAGTAATACATTTAATTTGATACCAAATATGCATAGAAAAATCAATTTCTAGGGGTCAATTTGCTCTGGACAAAATCCCAGAAATTCTTTTAATAATATAGATACGTAATCTGCCACCTAATAAACGTTTTAAAAGTGATTTAAAAAAGGAAATATGATTATTACTCACAAAAAATAACAACTAAATGTAACAGATACAGGGACAACGTTCTCCTCTCATCTAATTCTTACGCATTTCCAAGTTCCCCGCCAGAGAGCAGGATATGCTAGTTCTTTATTTAAAATAAGAGAACTTTGACGATCGTGGCTAAATGGTGGGATCGATCTTGATGGTTTATACGTAATTTGACGTGGAATTTTGTGTTCTTTAAAAGTGTAATTTGAAAGTTTTCTCTAGGATGTACTGTTTTCGAGTTATAAGTGAAAACCTATAAAAAGTACACAATTTCGGTGGTTTTTTGCCTCTCAAAAGTTAAGCACCAGTCAGAATCCGTCGCAAACTTATTTTTACCTTGTTTAGGACGCCCTAAATGGATTAAAACGATTTCCCGGACTGTTCCTAATTTTGGGTGCTACAAGTCTAATTTGCTTGGCCTACTTTGAATCTTAGGCATACAAAGACTGAAGAAAGCTATGGCTGTAATAGATGCAATCAATTAGGGAAATGATTTTGTTTAAAATCAAATCAACAAAATGGGTGAAACTAGGTAAGTCAGTGTTCAAGTACGTGTTGGTTTTACTAACCTGTTTGTTTTAATAACCAAAAAATACACTTAAAAGCTTTACATATATGACTTAGTTCATTAGCTGCATATTATTAATTAGGTATAAATAATAATTTTCATAATAGGATAGATTATCCACCCGGCCTAGTCATTATCCAGCCAAGGCTTAGTCCCGTTGTGGTCGGTTAAAGGGGTTCTATTGTATATGTGACTCGCAAAGGGAAAAGGGACCTTAACTTCCATTTTTTCAAAATTGAGTTATTAGTATATCCTTAATCTACATTAAACACCAAACAAACTGGTGCAAGAATTTTCAAGATATCTTAAAAAATGCCTGAGTTGTCAATTTTTGAGTTTGAAATATTAAAAAGATCAATTTTAGGAAATCTTTAGACCTCGATTTCCTAAAATTTATCTTTTTTAATATTTCAAACTCAAAAATTGACAACTCAGGCATTTTTTAAGATATCTTGAAAATTCTTGCACCAGTTTGTTTGGTGTTTAATGTAGATTAAGGATATACTAATAACTCAATTTTGAAAAAATGGAAGTTAAGGTCCCTTTTCCCTTCGCGAGTCACATATACAATAGAACCCCTCATAACCGACCACAACGGGACTAAGCCTTGGCCGGATAATGACTTGGCCGGGTGGATAATCTATCCTATTATGAAAATGATTATTTATACCTAGTTAATAATATGCAGCTAATGAACTAAGTCATATCTAAAGCTTTTAAGTGCATTTTTTGGTTATTAAAACACACAGGTTAGTAAAACCAACACGTACTTGAACACTGACTTACCTAGTTTCACCCATGTAGTTGATTTGATTTATAAATTCATTTTTTTGTTACTACTTACATTATTGGCTAAGTTTTATATATCATTTTGTCCGAAATTTAAAGATGAATATGAATCCACCATTGATGTTGTGTCAATTATTTGTATATTTTATGTCAAATGTTGCTGAAATAGATGGGAGTATTTAAAAAAAAAAACAACGTTTTAAAGACAAAATGTCTTGTTACATGATAGAAACTAAAGTTAATTTTAATTTTATACTAAATAAGAATTTATTATAGAAAATCTAACAAAATGACATTATTTTAGATATCTGAACTTTGGATTTTGTTTTTGTTGGCCTTCTAGTACATTTTTGTAAGATCCTGTTTTTCATGATAAAACTTTAATCCCCTCCCAAACCCCCTCCTCACCACCATCCCTAACTTTAAAATTTTGAATGCAATAGTTATCCTTGTTACATATCAAATTAAAAGGGATGAAAAATAATAAATAAAATATTGTTCTTAAAGCAAATTTAAAATCCAATCACAGGTTCTCAAGATATTGAATAATTATAGCAGCAAATCCTGATAAACGTTATTAATCTAGCATTTGCTCTTAGAAAGTAAAGACAGAGAGAACCTCTTACCTTGGCTGACTGTATGATTTTCCAGCATATAGCATGCTCTCGACCACCACTTCCAATCACCAAAACATTTGGGGTCATGATAATTCTGTAATAAAATCAATCCTTTATCAATCTTAAACTAGGCTAAATTTAAATTGGATTACTTATTACAGCACTCTAAAAAGATAATTCTGTTGTTAAGAACAGTGTAGATTAGGAAAATTCTTAACTAAAACTTTAATTTGTTAACACCCCCGTTGCAGACCTGCATACTCAGCGAGTTTCAAATGCAAACAAATTTACAATCCCACATGCGAGATAAAAGATGTTTTTAGCGAATCTCCCCAACAGGGAAGAAGCTGTTACCGTAGGTCTCATGGTAAGACCTAAGCCCAAGACCATCATAACTTTTTGTTTTGAGGTCCCTAGATGCCAAAACTACCACTCGTTCATTTTCATAAATATTTATGTGTCTTTTTAAGCACGATGTCTTTTTAAGCACGATAACGCGTAAAAATGGTCTGATCTTGGTGAAATTTGGCATGGACCTGTAAAGTAGTAATTATTCACAAAAATTCGTAAACCAGCCCAATCGGACTACCGGAAGGGGGGGTTATGGGGGGTAAACTCTAAAGAAATGGGTTTTTTGAGCTTTTTACATAGAAAATAAAAATATTCCAATTTTTGTTAGCACCATTGAATTCAGCTCAAAAAAACAAACAATTTCGTATTTTGAATCACTGCTCTATGTCCATTGGTTACCGAGATATTGAAAGTGGTAAACACAGTACGTTGTTCCAATGTTAACCTTAAGCCCCATTTCCATTCAACATTTTCTGCTCAAAACATTGTTTTGAGCTAAGCTCACAACATTGTTCAAGTAAAATGTTTAATGGAAACGCCTGTGAAGTGTTGGCCAACATTGTTGACAGCAAAAAGTGTTGTAAGCTGATGCAGCTCACAACAAAGTTGTGAGGAGAGTTCAAAACATAATGGATATGGTGTCCCAACTCCCAACACTGCTGCGAGCAGAATTCGCGCATGCGCAGTGAGTGGTGCAGACGCCATGCCATCCCGCGCAAAAATGAAAATTCTATTTCTCATAAAGGCCCATGTTAAATTTTGAAACAAATCGTAATTTTTGCGGGTAAAAATGCATTTCGGCGATAAACTCACTTGGTATCCAGAAAGTAGTCATAAAAAGCTATCAATTGGTACAAAAATTAATACGATTCTGAGGTTACCCTGAACAGATGTTTTTTGTCCATTCTGTTAAAACGACGGTAAAAGCTTATTCCAGAGGAAATTCGCTAATATCTCAGCGACTAATGAACTTAGAACAATAATGGAAGCTACCAAATTGTTTGTTTTGTTGAGCTGAATCCAATGGTGGAAACAATGGTATGATAATTTTAATTTTTCAATTTGAATTACTGAGAAAATCCATTTTTGAGGGACAAAAAGGAGCCTTCCAGAGGTATTTTCGCAATTAAATCGGAGACCAATGGACTTAGAGCAACGTTTTAAAATACCAAATTGTTTGTTTTTTCAAGCTGAATCCAACGATGACACCAATGATTTGATTACTATAGTTTTTCAATTTTAAAAAGCCAAAAAAAAATTTTGGGGGGTAGAAGCAGCCTTTTCCCCACTTTGGATGTATCGATCTGGCCGGTTTTCGAACTCGTTCAGAAGAACCTAGTTTTACATGTGTTTACTAGATTTTGTTACGATTGGACGAGTTTTACAAGAGTTACCGTGCTAACAGACACTCAAAAAATGAAAATTCTATTCCCCATGTCCCCGAATATTCTATTCCCCGATTCCAACGTTTTAACGACAATATTTGGTGATATGCACCAGCTTTAACCACAGCTTCCGCTGCTGTGTCTTCACTCTCCATGCTGACTGACGTGGAAGTTACTGGCGTTGGCCGTTAGACGAGGTGAGTTGGTAGGGCACTGGCGGATCCAGAGCATGAGTTTGGGGGGGGGGGGGCAAGCAGGATTACGAGGGTAACCTTTTGGGAGGTCCGGGGGCCCTCCCCCGGTAAATTGGTGAAAATTTGAATTGAAAACCCGTGTTTTTAGGCAATCTAGAGTCAAAAACATGCTAAATTTTCAATTTAAAACAACTGTTTTTTATTGGATTAATTTATTACAGTATACTTGGTTAGGTAATTAGGGAAATAAAAAAAGGCTGGTTAAGAGGTTCAAGCCTTAAATTTATTATTTACAATACTTTCTCCAGAAAACTTAAATTTAAAAAAACAATAACAATAATAATCATTTATTGTCGTAGGTATTATATAAATACATGACAATATTAAATTAATCTTATTTATAATTACAACTTAAATTATAATTGTAATTAGTCCAAAAATTTTCTTCTCGAAGTTCTTGAATTTTATAAGGGCATTTTTCAGTAAGAATACTTTTAATTTTTTCTTGAAATGTTTAGTCCCAAGTCGAGCCTTCTTTTTTCAGTTTCCCCTCACTTAGCATAACGCTTGATTATATTATCAACAGTAACCTCAATATCACGATGTATGTATAAAAAACATAATCAGTTCTACCTCTCTTCAACCACTCTTGTACGTTGCATACCATGGTTTAACTAGCTTTACATTTGCCTTTTATCAACGATCGAAAAATACTCACGATCGTTTTTCACGGTCGATCGCGAGTTCCGCAAAGCTACATCGGCCATTTATCCGCGATCGGCTGATACGCGCTTTCGTATTTCGCGGCCGTTCACGAATTCCACAAAGTTTTTTTAGCCGTTCACCCGCGACTAACAAAGACTTGCGATCGTTATCGCGGCCAATCGCGAGTTTTGCAAAATTACGTTTGCCGTTTTTATTCGCGAGCGGCTAATATGCGCGATACTTTCTGCGGCCGATTGCGAGTTTCTCTAAGCTGGATTTGCCGTTTATTTGCAGTCGGCAAATACGCGCGATCGTTTTTGCAGCGGATCGCAAGTTTCGTGAAGCTACACATTTGTTACGATCGCTAAAACGATCCTGTCCCTAAAATTTTCTGAAGCTAATTTAAATTATATACCACCCAAAAATCGGGAATTTCATTTTCCCGAAAATTTCTGATTTTTCCTTCATTCTTGGGGGGGGGCAATTGCCTCCTTTGCCCCCCCCCCCCTTGGATCCGCCACTGTGGTAGGGAAGGGGTGTGCGGAGGAGTCTTTCTGTGGGAAATGTTGGCGCATGTTGAGCGAATGGAAACAGTGCCCCAACAATGTTTTCAGCTGTGTTCAAAGCTGCTTTGAGTTTGAGTACAGCTCACAACATTGTTGGAGAAAATTTTGAATGGAAACGAGGCTTTATGGGAAATAAGTAAAATTCTACATCTCGCTTATTTCTCAACATATCTTGATAAAACTTGGTAAATGGCTTCTTCTAGTTAAGATCTAATAAATATTGACTCAAAACACCCCAGTTTTAATATACCCATAGCAGCAAACCTTTCTGCATAGCCATTCCCCATTTGATTCTTATGGAGCTTACAAACACGTGTCAAATCTCGCAATGCTGGATTGAAATATGTTGTTTTGCATTTGAAATTCCCTGAGTATGCAGGTCTGCTGCAACGGAGGTATTTATAATAACCATAAGAATAACATGGGGAATGAGTTTGCAGGTTCACTGCAACAAGTAGGCCTATATTAAAACTGGGTAGTTTAAATTCAATATTTAGTAGATCTTAACTAGAAGAAGTTATATATACCAAGAAGTCCATAAAGAGAGTTTTATTGTGACACTATGTTAAGAAATAAGGAAGATAGAGATTTCTTAAATTTCCTATATAGGCCCTAAGGATAACATGGGGAATGAGTATGAGGGTTTGCTGTCTCAAAAATGGTAATAACTTATCAGGGATTTTAGACTAATAGATCTCATCTAGATGAACCTACGTCATATGTTGGAAATAAGCGAGATATAGAATTTGACATCATACGACACAGAAACGGGTGTTTTCTGTGCCTTACTCTTGGCTGGGAATTTACTCTTTGCCAATAACTGCATGGTAAATTTACCGTGAAGTACACAGAATTTACCGTGCACTAAGAAACGGAAATAACAGAAGTAAACAATCAAAAGAATCCGCTGATTTCAGCAAACTAACCTGGTAAGACCTGAGCCCGAAACTAAAACTTTTCGTTTTTGGGGCCCCCGGTAGCTAAAAATACCATTCGTTCATTTTCATATATACAGGGTGTTTCGAAACTCTCTCCCGAAACTCCGTGGGCACGTTCCTTAGGTCAAAACAAACAAAAAATGTCATATAAGTATAGGGTCTATCTCGCTCAGTTTTCCGTCTGTGAGTCTGTTTGTGTTTTTCAATTAAAACTGTATAACTTTGAAACGGCTTGAGTTAAATTATTGAAACTTGGTACGTAACCTATAGTTAGTGTGGCCAAAATCTTTACCAATTTTCAATATTTTATCTTTTGGAATTTCAAAATGGCGGCCTTTTAAAAAATTAATTCATTAATATCTAAAAAAGTTGACAAGTTAACACTATTCTTTTGACTGTACATTTTATTTGCCATTTCATTACAAACATAACGACACTTCATTTATTAAAATCGGACAATAAACAAGCGAGATACAGCGATTTAAGTAAAGCATGTCATGGCATTTTCCATCTAGAGGCCGGCCCGCGAGTCCGTGGAGCCCCGCGCCGCGCTGCAACAATGACGGTCTCGCGCTAGTCGCGTGGAATATGCCATGACATGCTTTACTTAAATCGCTGTATCTCGCTTATTTATTATCCGATTTTAATAAATAAAGTGTCGTTATGTTTGTAATGAAATGGCAAATAAAATGTACAGTCAAAAGGATAGTGTTAACTTGTCAACTTTTTTAGATATTAATGAATTAATTTTTTAAAAGGCCGCCATTTTGAAATTCCAAAAGATAAAATATTGAAAATTGGTAAAAATTTTGGCCACACTAACTATAGTTTACGTACCAAGTTTCAATAATTTAACTCAAGCCGTTTCAAATTTATACAGTTTTAATTGAAAAACACAAACAGACTCACAGACGGAAAACGGAGCGAGATAGACCCTATACTTATATGACATTTTTTGTTTGTTTTGACCTAAGGAACGTGCCCACGGAGTTTCGGGAGAGAGTTTCGAAACACCCTGTATATATATATATATATTATCAATAAAATACAACAAGTGTACCCTATTTTCATCTTATTAATTAAATTACATGACACGTGTTTCGGTTTCAGACCATTTTTACAGTGTGAAGCTAAAATTATTAAATATAAATAAATATTTATCATCTGGTACTTACAGCTGTAATTATGTTTCTTTTATATGTACTAGCAGCCTGTGTCACTTCGTGACTTAAAACAACTTCGTAAAATCCGCCTTAGTTTCATGTTGATTATGTATGGAGTTTCGCAGCATAAAATACCTTTCAATGAGGAAGTGTGTGAATTTTTGTGACTTTTAAAAATTTTTTAGACTAATTCTCGGTGCCATAGCACTGGAATGAAATTGCCAGTAATTGAATTTTTCATCGGGGCAAACTTAAAAAAAGTACTTATGACTTTTAAATCAGATGAAATAAATTAACGTCTCAAATTCTGTGAGGAATTTTTTACCCATATTTAAGTTTAAAGTCATAAGAACTTTTTTTAAGCTTGCAGCCCGGTGAAAAATTCAATTACTGGCAATTTCATTCCAGTGCTATGACACCAAGAATTAGTCAAAAAAATTTTATAAGTCACGGAAATTCACACACTTTCTCATTGAAAGGTATTGACCGGCTTTTTTTGTTTCGCATCTTGAATTTTCATAAATAGCAAATATCTACTTTAGCAAATAACATACCTCTCTATGAAATGCCTTCATTAATTAGGCATTTATTGGTAAATTTCATAATATAGTAAAATAGACAGACCGTTAACACTTCAATATCCTTTGCATTCCAAGTACATTAAAAAAAAACAGGTTTTAAATTTACAGGTTTTTAAATAGTAATTTTAAAACTTGAAATTTTTAGGTTACTGTTCAAGTGATTAAAACTCTAAACGTTGAAACACGCATCAATATGTTGAAATATGTATCAATGTGTATCCCCGTCAATATAGTTTGTTTTTGTTATAGAATACCATCTCCAGAGCACTTCCCGAATTACTTATGTTCCTTTTTAAGTTTCCTTTTTAAGACAGGAAATACAGTAAATTAAGATGATTATAGACTGTTTGTCTTAGTTTCAATATGGCAAATACTCTTCTTTATTTTCTTTTATTTTAAAAAAGTCAATATTAGCGAATTTCCCCTATAGGGAAGAAGCTGTTACCGTAGGTCTCATGGTAAGACCTAAGCCTAAAACCATCATAACTTTTCTTTTTGAGGTCCTCAGATGCCAAAAACACCATTCGTTCACTTTCATAAATATATATATATATATCTATATATCTATATATATATATATGTGTGTCTTTAAGCACGATAACTTGCGCAAAAATGGTCCAATCGGAATGAAATTTGGCATAGACGTGTAAAGTAGTAATTATTCGGACGAGTTCGTAAACCAGCCCGATCGGACCACCGGAAGGGGGGGTAAAGGGGGGTAAACCCCCCCAAAAATGGGTTTTTTGAGATTTTTATATAGAAAAATAAAATTTTTCAAATTTTTATTGGCACCATTGAATTCAGCCCAAAAAAACAAACAATTTAGTATTTTGAATCATGGCTCTATGTCCATTGGTTGCCGAGATATTGAAAGTGGTAAACGCAGTACGTTGTCCCAATGTTAACCTTATGGGAAATAAGTAAAATTCTATATCTCGCTTATTTCTCAACATATCTTGAAAAAACTTGGTAAATGGCTTCTTCTAGTTCAGATCTACTAAATAGTGAATTAAAACCACCCAGTTTTAATATACCTGTAACAGCAAACCTCCATACTCATTCCCCATGTTATTCTTATGGAGCTTACAAAAACATGTCAAATCTCGCTATGTTGGATCGAAATATATTGTTTTGCACTTGAAATTCGCTGAGTATGCAGGTCTGCTGCGACGGGGGTATTTTAAGAAACCAAAATCATAATGTGGATTGAATGTTAACTGACTTTGACTAATCCTGCATTCTGTGGTATATCTCTGGAAATTCGAATCTTGATCATCTGTTTTGTTGTAAACAAATGTGAATTGGAAAAAGTTCACAGGTTCTAACACAGATAGTAGCACTTTCGCTGGAATTTCAAAAGCCTCCTGTGTGAAAGCTTTTCATGGGATATTTTCCAAACCCGCAAAAGGAACATCTAGAGAGTAATAGCTTTAATTTGATACCAAATATGTGTAGAAAATTGAATTTCTAGGGGTCGATTTGTTCTGTACAAAATCCCAGAAATTCTTTTAATAATATGAATTCTTTGATTATGTGGTTGGGATTTTCTTAAGATCAAGTATGGCATCGAATATTGGGTTTTTTATATCAAAGAATAGCCTACATAAAAAAGAAACATACCGCTGAAAAACCAGATGATAAATATTTATTTAATAATTTTAGGTTACGTATAATCACACTGTGAAAATGGTTTGAAACCAAACCACGAGTCATGATATTCAATACAATGAAAAAAGGGTACACTTGTTTGGCCTATATTTTATTGATGATATTCTTTGTAGCCCTAAGTTGTGAGTAATCTTCTATATATATAAAGGAGAAGGGGTTTTCTATCGGACAGCAAATCTCCAAAACTATAAGACCTAAAGAGTTGAAATTTGGCACATGTGCTCCCCTTAGGTCTTAGATGCACACTAAGAAACAGTTTTACAAAATTCCTAAAGGGTTTTGCCCTATTGTACTTCAAAGTTTTAACGTTAAATTATAGGGAAGGATATAAGGTTGTCATGACAACCTTAAAAATTATGACAAATTAAATCCCAAAACAAGACAAAGGAAGTTTTTATGTTTTTCCACGGGTGGAACTGTGTTGAGCAGCTAGTTATATATAGGCCTAGAGGGTGATTCAGATCACCTGTCCACCTATTGTACCGGGAGAACGGCTCAACGTAGAAACGTCAAATTAAATTATCCGCAATAATTTGGCTATGAAGAATTCATTAAAAATATTTTCATGGCGGTTTATCTACAGTGTGTTCCAGAAATAAATGTCATGAGTTTGAATACTGGGGTTGGTAGCACTGGCTACAATTGTGAACTTCATTGATTTATTGCTCTCGTAATTTTGTACATAATTATCAAACATTACGTATGTGTGCATTTTAAAGTGACTTTTTCTTATTTCTACAGTGTTCAGTAATAATTTGAGTGTAAAATTTTAATTTAATCTTCAGTAGAACAGTTTTTCTCATGTAAAATCGATATCAAGCCATTGATCCGTTATTGAACAAAGAGCTTGCTCCACCTACGATTTTCAATCTGAGTTATCTGGGTTATTATTAATGTCAGTGTTCAATCTCTAGGATTATTTTGAACTGTAAGTTGTTAGCCTCACCTTTTAAGTGAAACATTACCTTAGGTTTATTATTAAAGCCAGAAAAGCGGGACTTAAATCTGAAATAGTTCTATTTCAAAATGGCGGAAGCAAATTTTCACTATTTTCAGTGAGCATCAAAGTGAGCAAGAAAAAAGAAGACGAAAGTCGCTCCAGTCTACTCTTGCAGGAATCATAAACCTGTTCTACATCACTTGGTTTGTACATTGGTCTACTGTCAAATATAGTAAGTTGTTTTCAAAATGACGAAGCCTAGGACTAGAAGAGAGAAGTAAATGTGCCAGTTGTAATAAAACAATACCTCAAAAATGTGATGCAATTGGTTGTGACTATGAACGTAATAAGTGGTTTCATGTGGTTGAGATATGTTAATAATAAGGAAGAAAAATGGTTCTGCGAGTTGTGTAGCCTAAAAAGAGAAAAAGTACTTTTGAATGAGGAGGTTGAAAATCTTAAACAGACAATCTCTATCCTACAAGCTGATCTTAAGGAATACAAGGTAGCTAATGACGATCTTAAGAAACTGAACACTGATTTAAACGATTTAAGCATTAAGAGAGAAGAGGAGATCAATAGACTTAAAGATGTAGTGAATTTTTATGAAGCAAGTGAATTTGTGTCTCAGCCTAGTAGAAGAAGTAATGGTGTGAACATTGACTGTAGATCTATTTCAGATTTTCCACCTTTAGTTACAAATAATAGATTTTCCTGTCTCAATGATGAATCAGAGGAGCCCCTGTCAGAAAGGGGGGGGAGACCTGGGATCAATCTTCCAAGAACAAATGCATCATCTGTTGCAGCCGATAAAAGGGACCATATTTCAAATCGAAGGAGAAATAGAGGTGTTTCGCAACAGCTCTCTACCAAGGAGGGCCCACACTGTAATAAGGGATCAAAGCCTAGTCAATCGCAGGACGTTTTCTTCAACATACAAGATGCATCAGTGGATGAAATGTCTGTTTCAACCATAGAAACGGCGGAGGATCTGCCGGCAAAGGGCATCAGGCCTCGTCTCTTGATATTATCAGACAGTCATGCTAAGGACATGTCTTCCTACCTTAACACATTGTTGGAGGATACCTACGAGATATTCTGCAGGTATCGATCTGGTGCCGGTTTGGAGATGGTGTTGGAGGGAGTTTTGGATGAGCAGCTTGCGGGCGGTTTCACCAAAAATGACTGGGTGGTTGTCATCGGAGGTAGCAATAAAGATCTATTGCAATAAACATCTATCGATGTGAAGTGGAATTCAAGGTCAGTCATGACAAAAAAGGCTGTAGACACTCTAGCGGCAGTTTAAAGTAAGACTAATGTAGTGCTATCAACCCTACCTTTAAGATTTGATAGACCTGAACTAAATGAGGCAATTCACTGTTGTAACTTAGATATTTTTGAAAATGTAATTTTAAACTCTTCTAGCTTTAAGTTTCTTCTTTTTAATACATATGGTAGGGCATTGTTTGATCGTAAGGGCCATCACCTCAGGAGCTATGGCAAGTTTCTACTGTCCAAGGAAATTGTTGATATTTTGAAGGGAAATATCTTAAAACCAAACTGTGTTTTTTAGAGTAAAGCCTAACGTAACGTTAAACTCTTGTAGCCCTATTAGGCCAGAGAAGGATTTTTCTAGTCGTCAACCATGTGATATTAATATAAGTTTAAGTAGGTCTCATTTTAAAATCTTACAAGTTAATATTCAGTCCATTAGGAATAAATTAAATTGCCTGGAGCACTTTTGTAATACAGAATCTATTGATTTAGTTTGTATAAGTGAGCATTGGCTTAGGGGCGATGAAGTAGATCTTAATATTCCTTTAGGTTACATAAGTGGCAGTTTTTACTGTAGGAAAAACTCCAAAAATGGAGGGGCAGGAATTTTTATGAAAGAAAATATTGAATTTATTGTGATTAATGTTGATAAATTTTGTAAAGAGCTGGATGCTGAATTTTGTTGTGTAGAATTTATCTCTCAAAATGTTATTGTAATTAGTATTTATAGGTCACCGGATGGTAATGTAGATGTGTTTTTTGAGAATTTTGAAGATTTAGTTAAAAATATTTTAGAGACTAGACCAGGTGCTAACATTGTTGTAGCCGGTGATTTTAATTTTGAACTAGCCAAACCAGAAGTCAATGATCATAGTTCAAGGTATTTCCTGAATCTTTTACGGTCCCTGAATTTATTTTGTACTTCCAAGCTACCTACCCGCTTGAGTTCTTGTCTGGATAAGATACTTGTTAATTTTCCTACTTGTCTAACGACTGTGAATTTAATGAGAGGTTTGTTTGCTGATCATGACCCACTTGTAATGAAACTTGATGTAGGAATATTTGGAAAGCAAAAAAGCATAAGTCTGAACGATAGTTATTTTGTAAGAACTCAGAAACAAAAACAAATAGAATTTTTTATAGGGCTTTTAAAGAATGAAAAATGGGAAATGATTGTGCTGTATGAGTTAGGTTTAAGTAGTACTGAGGAGCTCTTTGAGCAATTTTTTAGGACATATGTAAATTTATGGCATTTTTGTTCACCGCTTATTAAAAAGAAATCCAAATCTAATTGTCATGTCAAGAAGAAAATAGTCAATTGGTATACACCTGGTTTGATGCAGAGAAGGGAGCGTATGTTAAATATTTATAATGTTTATAATAACTTAAGGAAGCAGGGATCACAATTAACAGACCTTGCACACAGAGCTTATCTATCTTGCAAAAGAAAGTATAGATCTGAAATTAGAACAGCAAAACGAACAGCTTTTGAATCACATATTGACACTGCACCTAACAAATGTAAAGCAGCCTGGGATATAATTAAACAAGAACAAAACACACCTTCCACACAACATATTACTTTAGATACAGAACAACTCAACAACTATTTCATTCAGTCAGTTGCAGATTTATCAAATAAAATTCCAGCACAACAAAGAACCATTGAGGATCTTCTTGGAGATCAACTTCCTGACATTGGGGAATTTCAATGGAGGGATACTACACCTGATGAGGTAACTTCCGTTGTTTCAAAATTTTCAAATTCCAAGGGTAAAGATTTTTATTGCTTATCAAATCATATAATTAAACAGACAATTCCATATATAAAAGAACCACTCGCCTATATTTTTAATAAATGTTTAAGAAAAGGTTTTTTCTCTGATATGTTAAAAATTTCTAAAGTCACACCGATTTACAAAAAAGGAGATAAGGCTCTTCCTCAAAATTATCGTCCTGTTTCAGTAGTTCCAATTTTTTTCCAAAGTATTTGAATCGTTGATGTGTTTACAATTTCTTAATCATTTTGACAAGTTTAATTTATTTTCTGACAGCCAGCATGGCTTTCGTAAAGGTAGGTCCACTACCTCAGCGGTAATGGAAATTGTGAACCATACTTTATTAGCCTTTGAAAACAAAGAAACAGTTTCGCTTGCGCTCTTTGATTTGACAAAAGCCTTTGACTGTGTCCCTTTTGACATCATAATTAAAAAATTTAGATTTTACGGTATACATAATGCATCTCTTGATATGATAAATTCCTATTTAGTAAATCGTAAACAGTACGTAACAGTAAGGGGTAAGCAATCGTCTCTGCTTGAGGTGGAGAGAGCTCAATTTTAGGACCTTTTTACTTCATTGTTGTTATAAATGATTTACCAAAAACTGTAGGCCTAAACATAAGATCAATAATTTATGCAGATGACACCACCCTCTTCCGCTCAGGTAGAGATTTGTGCGAACTGCAGGGAACAATGTGGCATGCAGAGGACAATGTTTTGTCTTGGTTTTCTGTCATCAAATTATTGTGTAATAAAGACAAAAGTCAATTTTTGAATATTTCTTTAAGTAATCATACAGAGGATAATAATTCAGTTAAATTATTAGGTATTTCCATTGATTGTAAATTAAATTGGAGAGTTCATATTGAAAATATTTGTAAAAAAAATTTCAAGAGTGAGTTATTTAGTATGGAAATTAAAGAGATATTGTTTCTCAAACTTATCTAAGAACAGCTTATTTTGGACTTTTTCAGTCGCATATAGCGTATGGTTTAATGTTATGGGGACATTCTCCCCACGTTAATGACGTTTTGCTAATCCAAAAAAAGGTAGTTCGTACAATGTGCGGTGCTGGGCCTGTGGATCATTGCCGTCCTCTTTTCATTCAAATGCAGATTTTAACAGTAATTAATTTATATATTTTTCAGGTTTTGACTTTTACTAAGATAAATTTAAGTGAATTTTCAACACTCAATAATATCCATACACATAATACTAGGGGCAATTATAAATTAAATCTTCCTCAACATAGGTTGTCTAGGATGGGTAATTCACATATGATTAATTGTATTAAGTTTTTCAATAAGCTCCCCTGCTCTGCACATAGTTGTTCAATAGGTATTTTTAAATCTAAACTGTTAAGATGGCTTTTGGAAAACCCTTTTTATACAATTTCAGAATTTAAAGATATAGACGTTAACATAGAGTTTTGATTCTGTTCCCAAATGTGATTGTATTTTTTCCTTTTTGTGATAGGTTATCAGATAGCAATGAAGCTCAAAAACAAGCTGCAACCAAGTTTAATGACTTCTACGCAGAAGTAGGGCAAAATTTAGCGAATAACATTGATTCTGGAGGGGCTCCTGTTCTGAATGACACTAATTTTAAACACTTTACTCGTTTCACACTTCAAACGGTTACCGAACGCGACGTCATACGCCACGTGACTGAACTCAGGGGAGGGTCTGCCCCTGGCTATGATGATATATCTGCCGACTTTCTCAAACAGTACCTTTATATTTTTTCAACTCCTTTACTTCACTTATTTAACCTCACTTTAACTTCAGGTACGTTCCCCAGTGTATTTAAATTAGCTAAAGTTTTTCCTCTTCACAAATCTGGTGATTTTACAGATGTTAACAACTTCCGCCCCATATCTTTGCTTAGTGTCTTTTCTAAAATATTGGAGAGTATCGTTAAAGATCAATTAGTTTCATACCTTCATTTTAATAATATTTTGAGTAGTAATCAGTATGGATTCCGAAGAGACAAAAATATCTCTGACGCTTTGTATGATTTGAGTAAAGAAATTAATGAAAAACTTTCGGATAATAAGCGTTGTATGCTAATTTTTTTGGACTTGAAAAAAGCCTTCGATTCTGTAGACAGATCAAAATTACTAATCAAACTCAAAAATATAGGTATTGGCGGTCATGCATTCGCTTGGTTTCAAAGTTATTTATCGGAAAGATTGCAAAGTGTAACAATTAATGGAATTACCAGTGACGCACGACCTGTAAATTACGGGGTTATTCAGGGCAGTACATTGGGACCTGTCCTTTTTCTTATTTACATAAATAATTTAGACAAGTTGACATTGAATGGTAGACCCTTTTTATTTGCTGATGATACTGTAATTTTCGAAAGCGGCTCAAATTGGGATGAAGTTCGCTTAGCCGCAAATTCTGATTTATCGTTGCTTAAAAGGTGGTTTGACCAAAATATTCTCTCTTTAAACACATCCAAAACTAAATTCATGCCTATTTCCTTAAGAGATGCAACTGATTTCCATTTACCAAATTTAGTTATCCATTCTTGTGACAACCCCAATAATAATGACTGTTTGTGTAATACTATTGATAAGGTAACTTTTTATAAATATCTGGGAGTTGTGTTTGACAACCGTATGAAGTGGACAAATCATATTGAATTTTTAACCTCTAAACTTAGAAAATATGTTTTCGTTTTCAGGAAATTAAGAGATATTCCTGATGATAACGAAATAAAATTAGCATACTACGCATACGTTCAATCTTTGTTATCTTTTGGAATAATTGTATGGGGCGGGGCGTTTTCATCTGTTCTTCAACCCCTTGTTATCCTTCAAAAACTGATTATTAAAGTTGCATTTAACAAAGGCTATCATTACCCGACAGAGGTACTTTTTCAAGATGTTTCCTTGCTTAGCGTAAGACAGTTGTTCATAAAAAACCTATTAACTTTTATTTATAAATATCAAGGGACTATTTTTACCAACGTTACTCATCCATATATTACCCGTTATTCTCAAAATATTGGCATCTCTGCAATTCAGTTAACAAAAACTTATTCTACGACTAAGTTCTTCTTATATATCTTGCATTTTGTATCGTAATCTGATGTCCAATCCTCAATTGAATAATATTTTTTATTCTCCTTCAATCTTTTCATTTAAAAAGCGTGTCAATGAATGGTTATTGCAGTTAGGGATTTCTAATTCAGAACTCATTATCACAGCAGCTTACAGGCAGACCTGACCGTACTAACTCTTCCACTGCACTTCCACCGTATTTCCTCTGCATTGACTCTTGATCCCCCCCCCCCCACCAACTGATAGGAAATGTTTAAATCGTCCTTCTCCGCGATACAAATTTGCTACTTGTCTTCCATTCTGCGCATGCCCAAACTCTTCTGCACAACCCTTTTTTCCTCCAAAAAAATATATTACCAATATATATTCAATAACAGCACATTACAAAGCACATAAAAGTTAATCATAGGCTTTCTTATAGCGACTAAGCCTACGCACAGGCAATCTGCCCATGTAGGCTTATTTCCATGATTTTTTGTTTTAGTTGAAAGAAAAAAGTGTATATTTTGTCATTTTATATTATATTTGTTTTAATTGATGTACTTTCTGGAAATAAACAAAAATTTGAAATTTGAATTTTGAATTTTAGGGCCGTAGGTTAAGTTAGGTTAAGCCTTGACGTTGTCCTATATCATGTTATTATGTGAATGAAATGAAATGAATGAAATGAAATGAAATGAAATGAAATTCGTTTATTCCACAAAAAATAAGAATACATGCATACATGTGAATAAAAAAAACAGTTTATGGAATTAGTTCCCCACATGAGCAAACGTTTGTGTGTGGGGAACGAGTCATCAGTCATAATTGAGGAGGAATTACTTAATAATAAAAAATACAGAAAATCTATTAGAAAAAGTAAGTGAAAATGTGGAAAAATACAAATACCGGAAATGAAAAAAAAAAACATGCACATACGACTCCGACTTCAAAACGAAAACTAAATAATGAGCCATTTCACCGCAAGACCTGGGCCATTCATGCACACTCATTCCGCAGGCACACAAAGCTCACTCGACCGGACAGATGGACCCACTCACACTCATCCATTCGCGCTAACACACGCACAGCTGTCGTTCGGTTTTCTTGGAACTACACGTACGGAGAAGAAAATAAATCTTAAATGCGCTCGCGTCCAACTTCCAATAGCCATTTATCTACCATTTTTTTAAACGTTCTGATGCTACAAGGTGAAGGATATTTAATACTGTTCGGAAGACGGGGAAAAACTAAGTTAGCAACATAGTAAGAAGATGTTGTATTAATTGTTTTATTTAATCTAGGAGCAATAATACCCGAATTAAATACAGATCTTGTTAAATATGTATGAGCCTGATGTTGAAATAAAGAATCGCGGTTGTTATGAATATATAAAATTAATACTTTCATGTATAGTTGTCGGATACTAAATACTTTGAATTCGTCAAACAAAAGCTGGGTCGGATGGATACCTCCGATTTTTCTTTAAAGCTGCTTTAATAATTGTCTTTTGAGTTATTTCAAGTGGCAAGAGAATGCTTTGGAAACAACTTCCCCAGGCTAGAATACCATACTGCAACAATGATTGAACATAAGCAAAATAAACTATTTTAATCAAATCCGGCGAAAGCATGTTATTGATATTCCAAAAAATAAAGATGAATTTACGTAATTTATTCCTTAAATACGTAATATGTCCTGTCCACCTCATACGATTATCAAAGACAACCCCAAGATATCTATACTCATTCACCCGCTCAACACATTCACACGAATCACATTCATCAAGTCTATCACTCCCACATGTGTGTAAACGCAGGTTCTGGTTCACTGGATCGTGGTCAGCTCTCACAGAAATTGGCCTGCATTTGGTTTTTGAAATATTTACAGAGAGCCGACTTTGATTGAACCATCGCTTGACAGCGGAGAGGCCCCGTCCCGCCAAACGGTACGCTTCCTCCCAGCTGTCGCCCTCAAACAACAGAGCCGAGTCATCAGCGTATAGAAACACTTGCCCTTTATCTATCTTAACCCTACCCAAATTATTAATATACAAAAGAAAAAGCAAAGGTCCTAAAGTGCTGCCTTGTAACACCCCAAAATCGATTCTGAGAGGATCACTGGATTTGCCAAGAATTGAAACTGTCTGGTAACGATGACTTAAATAACTCTTAAACCAATCCAAGGCGACGCCCCGTATACCACTGAGTTCCAGTCTGTGAATCAAAATATTCCTATCAACAGTATCAAAAGCCTTTGCCAAGTCAATGAATATTAGCAATGATTTTTTATTACGCCCAATGGCATGAATATTTTTGGTCAGTAAAAAAAGATCATCATTTAAATTTTTATCTCTTCTAAATCCAAACTGATTTTAAAAAAGTATATTCTTTTGTAAAAGGTGATTTTCAAGCTAATAACGAACACATTTTTCTAAAAGTTTTGATAGGACACTTGCCAATGTGACTTGTGATGTGATCATTGACAATAAACTTCTTGATTCTTGATTCTTGAATCTCCGAATTTTCTCATGTAAACCTAAAGCAAATTTTATACCATTTTAAAGGCCTTGATAAAAGAAACATTTTGATGAAAACAGAACTGAATTATTTCAATCCGTTTCAAAATGGCGGCCATTTTTGTGAAAATTTTCTATATTTACGGAAAACCCCTGTATTTTCTAAAGCATTAAATATTATTCTGTTTTGATTTGAAATCCTTAATCCTTTGTAACTCAGCTTTACGACATGTCACTTGGCAATGTTTTAATGATATCCAATTTTCAGAAAAAAATTTATTTAAAAAATATGTTGGTAGGCTAGCCCTGAAAATAAAAAAATTCAAATAGCAACATATGCTAAATAGCATATAGGTATCATCTTAAAGGCCTTCAAAATGCCTACAACTTTGTGAATTAAGCATAGGCGTGCTCACGGTGGGTGCCGTGGGTGCCCTGGCACCCACGGCTGACCTAAGGGGGGCGCCAAAATGGCAAAAAATGCATTTTTAAAATATAGAAGCAAAAATAAAAAAATAAGCCAGTAATTTGGTAAAAATTGTGGCCTGATAAAAATATATTTTTATAATAATGTAGTAAATTTACAAACTATAAAAATATTAGTATGTTGTTTGCAGCATGTTAGGCGACAAAAGATGACTCGGCGTGGCGCCGGTCGACGGCGACGGTGTTATCATTTCAGCCAAGTCTTTCAGGCTCGTTCACACGCTAATCACGATTTCTTAGAAACAAGAGGCCAGATGTAAGAACATATTGTGTACCCCTCCTCTCTCCAAATATAAATATTATGATTGTAATATCTCAGTTATCATTTTCGAGGTAGATAATTTAGATTAATTGTAGTCTATTCTTGACTTTTGAAGAGAGCACTCCCACGTAAATTTAGTCAGCACATAACATTATCTGCTGTTAGGGATAATAATGTTCATTTCAAATTATCCCGTTATTATTTGTTAGCTACGGAAAATAGTCCAATTTTAGTATGTCAAAAAAAGTATCATGGTATCATTCTGGCTTTCGGGAAAAAGGCCAAGGAAATGATACGGAAAACTCAAAGTAGTTCTAATTTACTTGCTTTGTGGCTTAAAAGTAAGGCAGAGGAAGTCAACAAAGATAGAACCATAGGTAAGTCACAATGAGTGTTCATAATACCAAACACTCATATGAATATGAATATGAAGAAGTAACTGCAACAGCAGAAAACGCGTCAATTCGGAGGAGTGATATTATTTTAATTAATAGAAAAAGGAACAAAGGTTTTATCATAGACCCCACTGTTCGATTTGAAACAAATAAGCAACAGCCAGAAGAGGTTCATTTTGAAAAGAAAACAATTTATTCCCCAACTATCAACTTTTATAAAGAAAAATATAAAATTGAAAATTTTGAAGTATTTGGATTACTAATTGGATCACGTGGAACAATATCAAAATTTATGTTAAATTTCTGGAAAACGTTCAAACTTGACCAAAGTAAACTATATATCATTGCAGTGACAGCTGTGAAACATTCGATAACAATCCTAAAAAATCATTTAAGAAGTAGGCCTAACAAAAATTCTATGTAATATAGGCCTAATTAGTATTCTTTGTCTTTAAAGCAACCTACACTGGTAGGAAGATTGTTAATTTATTTGGTACTTTGGTATTATACGGAGGCCACCCTCATACGGCGCGCTGCGGCGGTTGTGTTAAGTTAGGTTATCTTAAATATGTTAGTAGGAGTTTGCTCATTTCGTTAAGAATCGAATGATACCAAATGAGTCTTACTTTCGCCCGCCAAAACCCGTTGACAGGTGATGCGCGAACTCCGGTCAACCACCAGACCTGTACCTACTTGGAGGGGATTTGGCGGACTAAGTATGACTCATCTGGTATCGTTTGATTTGTAACATAACAAGGGAAGTCCTAATAACATATTTATGATAACCTAACCTAACATAACCGCCGCAGCGAGCTCTGAAAGGGTGGCGATCGGATGTGGAAGATAGCGGCGGTGACGACTTGAACACTCAATCCTAGCTGACATCACTGCCTTCTGGGAGGCAGAACACAAATACCGTTCATCATAATTAAGACAAATTTGGACAGTAAGTCGATTTAAATACGTTCTTCCTAATGATGTAGTTATATTTGGTGTCCAGCAAAACAATCTCTCTAAAAAACAGTGGCCTCTGTATAATACCAAAGTACCATTTATTTTATAAATAAATTATCTTTATATATACACTAGCATGTAGCAGTGTTGCCACTTGGACACTCAAATTACATTGTTGTTATACTAATACAGGTTTACTAACAACTCCGTTGTGTCAACACTTCATTGATTAAGTATTACACTGGTTAGGTGCGATCTTGAGTGGCGACACTAATATTTGAAAAAACAAATATTAGTGTCGCCACTCAAGACCGCATCCCTCCAATGATAAATTAAGTATTGTAACAATTGAAGTGTTAACAAAACTATGTTTGGTAAACCTGTATCGGTATAACAACAATGTAAGTTAATTAGTGACGACACTGCTACATGCTAGTGTAAACTTAGCAGGTGCTCTATCTTTTTTAGTTTTTTCGTTATGGTCAAAAAACTCCATTTTCCATATGAAGTGCATGTTATTTATGCAGTTCATGATACCAAAGGTACCCATAGACCTGGATTAAGCACACTTACTTACTGCAAATTTTCTTAAGTTAGGCTAACTTAAGAAAAAAAAACCATTTCTAAAACTATGGAAGTTTAAATTTGAGCTCCAGAACAGCAGAAACAATAGATTTTCACAATTTCAAATGCCTATAAGAAAAAAAAGTTTGAGATGAGAAGCTAAAATTTGGTATCCTCTAAGTTATAGGTGCATGTGAAATGATGACATCTTTATAATATGAGTGGTATTAAGTTATTTGCGGGTGCGCTTTTCTCATCATGGCATTATTGATGACAATCTGAGTCAAAGTGTTACTGATTAACAATGTAAGTTAGCGTCATCAGTAAGTTAGCGTCTTACCTATTAAATTATTGAGCACCATGTAAGATCATTGACTGGTATTGGTATCATGTTAGGCCTATTAGGAAAAGTTCTCACGTTATTGATGTTAGTGAAATGAAAAGTTACAAAAAGAGGCTAAAAAAAATTGGCAATAGCTAATAAATTATGCTGGCAACAGGTTATCTCAGTAACAGGTTGTAACCTAACACATTAACATAATACAAGACGACCCTGTTAAAGTATATTAAATTATTGTAAAATAACGGTATTTTCCATCTCTACTCACAAATTAGGCCTATAAAATCAAGAGGAAAGCGCTTTCTTTCCAAAGAATGAGAACTTTCGTTTATTTTAAATGTTACGTAAGTTGACTACAATTTCAAGTGAAAGAAAAAAGCCTGGACTTAATTTCCTGGAAAATCTAACCTTTTTGGGCATTTAGAGAATTAAAAAACTTAGTTACAAAAACTTACAGCTCGCAGAAGCAAAAAATACAATAAATTAACAAAAATAAGTTAGCTTAGTAATCCGCAGTTTTGAAAATTGAAACTAACACGTTTTCTACAGTTCAAGATGATTTTTCGACTTTGATCAGTGTCTGCTAAGCAGTGACGTTAACTCAACAGCAGCTTAATATCGTACGAGACGTGCCGTTCAAAACTGTCGTATTTTTCGACATATCGTATGTTATAAAATGATTATTTGAATAAAGTTTATGGCAATCTTTCTATCCCAACGACCCATTAAGGGAAAAGGAACCTTAACTTCCATTTTTTCGAAATTAAGTTATAAGTATATCCCTAATCTACATTAAAACCAAACAAAATGGTGAAAAAATTCAAAATATCTTAAAAATCCGTTGCAGCATACCTGCATACTCAACGAAATTTAAATGAAAAAAACACATTTCAATCTGTTTTAATAATGACAAATTCTGGGTAATAGTAAATTATTTTTAAGATTTGGATTGATAAAAAACGTTAGTCTAAATTTTGATTAAAAAAACATAGAAGAGAAAAAACCCCGTTGCAGCGGACCTGCATACTCAGCGAATTTCAAATGCAAAAAAATTCATCCAACATGAGGAGTTATGACATGTTTTTGTAATTTTTAGCGAATTTCCCCTATAGGGAAGAAGCTATTACCATAGGTCTCATGGTAAGACCTAGGTCCAAAGCCCAAGACCATAATAACTTTTCGTTTTAGGTCCCCCAGAAGCAAAAAACACCATTCGTTCAAATTTATATATATATATATATATAGTACTGATTTAATGTATTAAATTTAATTTTTAATTATTTTAAAACTGAATAAAGTTAAAAACAGGTTAAAGAAAAATCAAACAAATAATTATATGTATAAAATATTATAATCAGTTACAATACTGTTACTTTTCAACACTGACCAGTTGGCACTCCTGTGCTTTCTTGTGATTTGGAGGCAATATTAATTAGGAGCTAGGCTAAAGTTCAAGTTCACTCTTGCACTATTCCCCAAAATTAGCACTGCTCGTTGAAAAAAACGAGCCCCCGGTGCACGGCGATAGTGGGGATAGAGTGAGTTTGTACAATTACTGATATAGATATACAAATTTAAGGAATTTAATGTCATATAAATGTATGGACAATTTGTACCAATTAAATGAAAATACAAATATTCCATGAATTCAAGAAAGATTTATTGAACATATCCAGTTTATTATTACCAGTTATTTAAAGTTGACCTCACATCCAAAGGCTGACTCTTATTAATTGCAATCTTGTCAACCAAAATTTCCAATAAAAGGTACTGGTCCCAAATCAGTATCTTCGGGGCGTTAGTACAATATATATATATATTGATAAGATAAGTTTTCATAACAAGTACCCTTTTTTAGCGAATTTCCCCTATAGGAAAGAAGCTATTACCGTAGGTCTCATGGTAAGACCTAAGCCCAAGGCCATGATAACTTTTCATTTTGGGGCCGCCAGGAGCAAAAACACGATTCTTTCAAATTTCTAGATATATATATATACATATATATATATATATATACATATATATATATATATATATATATATATATATATATATATATATACATATATATCTTGAATTAGTTCACAAATAAGGGTAACTATAATAAATACGGAAAGAATTAACTGAGTTCCCTTTAAATTCATTTTATTTGCGACATGTTTCGACCTTAGGCCATTTTCAAGCAAGTTTTACCTAACCTCTTCATACAGTGTTTATATAAGTCACATGGTTAAAATATAAACAAATTAAAATAAATATTACAGTTTTCTTAAAATTAGTTTGTATAAAAATGTATATAGAATAAAGTGTATGATAATTCTTTAAAATGAGCTTTTCAATAATCTTGCTTTTTCAAATATCGGATTTTGTGTTGGTATGTGGCTATTTAGTATATTTTGGGGCTTTTCTTTGTAGCCGGTATATATGTAGAATGCCTCTCTAGAATTCATTATTTTTCCTTTATTTGAAAATTCGATTATTTCAAGGTTTTCTTTTATATTTTTGTAGTTATGGTTTGAGGTAAGTAAATGCTCAGCAAAGTTAGATTTTTGTGTCGTTAGATTATTACTTTTTAGGGCTTGTAAGTGCTCGCGGAATCTTGATTTAAACGATCTTCCTGTTTGTCCAACATAGAAGCTTTTGCAATCCGAGCATTTTAATTTGTATATAGGCCTACCTGCTTGATCATATTTATCTTCTTGGTTGCTTTTCTTAGTTGATTTCTTATTAATTAGATCAAAGGCATTGTTATTTGTTTTATATGCGACTTCGTAGTTTGTTGATTGAAATGTTTTTCTTAAGGCTTTATTTAGTCGTGTGTTAAAAGGCATACTTAAATATTTCTTCTCAGTTTCTTCGTCTCTTTTTTGTTTGTTTATTCTTTATTGTTCTTCTTATCATTTGATCAACGAATTTATTGTTATAACCATTTTTGGAAGCTAGATATTTTATGATATTCTTTTCCTTTTCATAATCTATTTGTTTCATTGGTATATTTAAAAGGCGGTTGATCATCTATCATACTATTTCGCTAAGGAATTTCTTGTGTACAGCAAAACTCCTTTATTTATGAACCGATTTTGATGATTGAGGTGTCAATTTTGATAATTGACTGGATAGCCGAGTGGATAAAGCGCTCACCTCATAGCCTGAGGGTCGCCGGTTCGATTCCTGACAGGATCGAAACTGGGTCCAGTTGCCATTTGTCATTGGGCTATGAATTAATGATGCTATCTAACAAAAGGTCGCCGTTAGATAGTAACAAGACCCGGGTTTGGACCGTTCCCGATCAAAACGTTAAAAAATGCCACTGGCGTAGAAAGACAGAAAATACAAAAAAATTAAAGGGAATTTCCTGTAGAGGTCATGGAATAATTTTTGTAATCCTAAGTTCAATGTGCCTTGCCCCACTGGACTTTAAAGTTCCCATGTATTCTAAATGGAAGTATATTTTACCAAACATATGGTTTGTATAAATTGTTTTATTTTAATTAACAGCTGTCTTGAGAAAAACCTTCTGTCACTTTGATATTTATTTACATTTTTTGTGGTTATGTTTTTAGTTTAAATCTACTTTATGAAAGCATTCATATCTTGGTGGATTATTAATATTGAAATATAATATTCAAATAAAATTTAAATCTGTTGTAGATAATAAATCTGTTGTAGAGAATAAGTCACATCAAATAATTTTTAAAAGTGGGTGTAAAAAACGTAATAAAGTACAGTAAACCACTAAATTTCATTTCACCATACCAAACAAATATATTCACTTCAAACTGCCCGTCTCAGTTCTTTAAAGCTGATCAGTTCTTTAAAGACGGAGACAAACTAATAAGAAGTTCTATTTAAAAAGTGTTTATAATTTCAAGTGGTACTTCAAGAAGGGTTTTACACTCCCTATGGCTACATCGCTTGAAAAGGAAATATACCTTATGACAGAAGTTTAGAAGGAGACAGAGTATTAACTATGGGCCTCCCAGCCACAAAAAGAGAAAACAATATTTTTATGTACAGGCGAGTCCTAAATGCTAAATGTTGAATAAGAATAGACTAAATCCAGGGAATGGCGGGATTGCCTGAAGACGACCTGTAACGGTGAAGGTTGCCGGTGAAGGTTGCCTCGGTCCATTTGTTACCGAGATATTGAAAGTGGTAAACACAGTAGGTTGTCCCTATGTTAACCTTATGGGAAATAAGAAAAATTCTATATCTCGCTTATTTCAAACATATCTTAATAAAACTTGGTTTGTGGCTTCATCTAGATGAGATCTAATGCATTTTAGTCTAAAATCCCCCAATATTTCCATTTTTATGACAGTAAACCTGCATACTCATTTCCAATGTTATCCTTATGGGAAATACAAAATCCTATATCTTCCTTATTTCTTTACGCATCTTGATAAAATTTTGTATGTGGCTTCATCTAGTTGAAATATACTGGATTATGGCCTAAAATACCCTATTTTTACATTTTCATGGCAGCAAACCTTCATACTCATTCTCAATGTTAATCTTATGGGTAATAAAAAACGTTGTGTAGTTTGCTCATTTCTCAAAATATCCTGATAAGAACTAGCATGGGGCTTCATACAGTTAATATCTACTTGATTATGGCTTAAAATACCCAAATCATCAAATTCCTGAGGCAGCAAACCTGTGTACTCTCTTTCCCAATGTTAACCTTATGAGAGGTAAATAAAATTGGATAGCTTTCTTATTCCTCAACATATCTTGATAAAACATGTTATATGGCTTCATACAGTTTAGATAAATTGGATTGTAGCCTATGATACCTCATTTTCAAATTTCTATAGCACCGAACCTGCATTTTTCCATACTAATCTTAAGGAGAATAATTTATTTTTGAATAGCAATTGTGGGCATTTGGCAAGTCACAGGATGAGGGAAAATGGCTCAAATTAAATGTTTTAATGTCAGGGACTCAGGAAAAGTACCGTAATTTCTTAAAGTTTGCTAGAACACAAAAATAACATTAAATAACTGCCATTTAAATAGCATTGGGATTTATTGGGATCTAAAACGTCTGCTTTGTTTGCATTAAAACATGTTAGCTGATGTTTGATTCAAAGCCATATGGTGGATACAGACATATAGCTTATTTAAAGGCCAGATAACTATATAATAGGCACAAATAGAACTGACGGTTCAAGGTCATGAGTTTAAGTAGGACAGCTGATCATTTTAACTTGTGTTTTTATTTACACATCAGTCATTGTTTACAAGTGTTACCAAACAAAACAATAACGTTTTAGTTTGCATTCTTACTTTTATCTGTGACAAAAATATTAAAACTCCTAATATTTCACTCATTAAGATGAATGGACATGATTTATTAGCACAGTCAAAAACTATTATATATGATGTTTACTGCTACTTGAAAGATTTGGTCACCAATAACCCAAATGGACGTGTTGGTGACATTTTTAACCAAACTCAAAAGTGTGCTGCTGAAGCTTGCAAAGTGTCTCTAAGCAGTGTCCAAAGAATTTGTGCTGAGGCCTACACTGACGACAACAGTTTATTGGACGGAAATTTTGTTTTTAAAGATCCGAAAAGGAACGGGACTGAAAAGAGTATAACTAATGTTGACGATTTTGAAAAGGATGTCATCAGAAGAACCGTTCAAGAGTTTTATGACAAAGGAGAGTATCCTAATTGTGGAAAACTGAAGGAAGCTTTAAAGGAAAAGATTAGGTTTAAGGGTAGTGAAAGTTCACTAAGGACTATTCTGAAAAGAATTGGTTATAAATACAAAAGATGTAATGATGGAAGAAGATTTTTTATGGAGAGAGCCGATATTGTTGCCGCAAGAGTTACTTTTTTAAGGAAGATGCACAATGAAAGAGCAAACAAACTTGAACGACCAATCATATACGTTGACGAAACTTGGGTTAACCAAAACCATTGTAAAAAATATATTTGGCAGAGTTATGATTCGAAAGGAGGTCTCAAGGTCCCGGTAGGTAAAGGTTCCCGTCTGATTATTTGTCACGCTGGATCGGCAAAACATGGATTCTTGGAAGGAGCGGGATTGATTTTTCAAAGTAAGAAAGCAAGGGCCAACACAGACTACCATCAAGAAATTAACAGTGAAGTTTTCAAGGAGTGGTTCATCGATATGCTGCGAGGACTAGAGGAAGGGTGTGTAATCGTAATGGACAATGCCAGTTACCACTCGACCTTCAAAGAACGAGTGCCAAACAGTAAGACCAGGAAAGCTGACATAATCCAATGGCTTGAAGAGAAGAACATTCTCCACAACCAGAATCACACTGTAACAGAGCTGTTGGCGACTGTCAAGGAACACAAGTCCAAGTTCCAAATTTACGAACTCGATGACTTAGCGTTACACATGGGACATGAAGTGATTAGACTGCCACCGTATCATTGCCAGTATAATCCAATCGAACTTATATGGGCACAGGTAAAACGAGAAGTAGCAGACAGGAACAAAACATTTAGAATTAGTGATGTTCAGCTTTTGATGGAGGAAGCGTTAAAGAATGTGACAGTTGAAAACTGGAAAAAGTGTGTTGAACATGCTGAGCGGCTGCAAGAAGAGGATTTTTTAAAAGAAGGAATACGCGATGAGAATGTTCAAAATTTCGTGATACACGTCGGGGCAGACAGTGAAAGTAGTGGTGACAGCACGGACGAAAATTGAAATTGTGAATTAATATTGTTTATTTTCATTGTAAATATTAATTTATAGTGTTCTACGTTGTGTCATTTTGAACTTAGTCAATGTAAATATATTTTTATAACACTGTAATTTAATTTATATGTAGATGGTTTGCAAAAATACAGTACAGTATTTGGTTGATATTATTTAGAAAGATAGATATAAGTGAAATGAAATAATAAAGAAGTCAAAACCGCCAATGTAACTAAACAATATGTAATACCGTTTTCTGTAATCTGATTGTTAGTATAAACTTGAGTTTGTCATTTGAGCCATTTCAACATTATTACTGGGAATTTACTACGAAATAAAAGTAAACAGTGTATGTTTTTCAAAAGCATTTTTTGTTTTGGTTAATGTTGGTTATGTTATTTGTTTTGGTTATGTTTTAGTAAAACAACATCACAGCAGAAAGCTTTGCATTATTTCAAAGTAAATACCTATCAGCTGTCCTACTTAAACTCATGACCTTGAACCGTCAGTTCTATTTGTGCCTATTTTAAATATGTCAAATAAATGTACTATAAGCGAATACAGATTTTTACTGATGATGTTTATGAAATTTTTTACTAACTTAAAGAGCTGGTCATTTCCCCATATGATTAAATTGGAAAAGCCAGCTGTTTTGAAATTTTGAACATTGAATTTTCGTGCCAAGTATAGGCTATTATTTTTTATAGTCTTTTGCTCCTAAAAGCAATGAATACACAAACGTTAAGAAGGTCAGGTCCTATGTAAAAAATTCTGATAGGTTTTTTAGTACCGATTCTGGAAATCAGACAGCGCTTGTGGTATGGAGAGAGAGAGAGGGCGATATAAAGCACTCTCTCTCCCACCCTCCCCTTCCACGTTGGAGTTAGGGAACAGGAAAGGGGAACTGTTCTTTTCCATACGCAACCACTACTAAGATACTTGTTAATAACTTAAACTGTGACTTCACCGATTACTGTTGCAACAGTTTCTTTTCACTATTATTTATCTTTAAGTCAACATTGTTATGGCTTTTTATTTAGACCAACTGATTACAATCTCAAAAGCAAACAACTCTAGCCTTTTTTACATACTATATGAAAGATTAATTTTTAATTTATTTTTTCACCTTTTAATAAGTATTTTTAGCGTTTATGGAGTGTGTAGCTGCTGTATAAATCACTTTTGAAAAGTACTTTTGAAAAGTACTAGCTTACTATTTTGGGCTCGGAGAAGGGCGAGCGTGAATGTATCTTTCTCATCGGCCCTTCTCTCTCTGTTTTTGGCTTGCCGGGATCGTCACGGGCCCATCCCATAACTGTATTGGATACCTACCTCAAACTGCAAACCTCATATGAGTTTTATCACCTTTATCTGTCGATGGAAAGGGGAAAGGGCAGGGCCGTATTTTACAATAGGCCCAGTAGGGCCGGGATTAGAGACGCAAACTGCCTGAGTGTGCACTTTCAAGCAAAAATTAAAATTGAAAGAATATTAAGGCATGACGTGTTTATGCTCAAGCAAGGGTGTGCGCAAAACCTATGTAAAATATGCGGAGGAATTCATCACCAACAAGAAAAGGGCGCCGGCAAAGCTGGTGTGGTGTAATGTCCGTAGCGGCGCTTGTTGAGCCCTTTGAAATGGTTCAAAATGGCAAACGTGTTTTTTGACGAGGTGTCCGTGGAGCCATTTACAAATTTTCAACGTGCAAAACATACGTTTAATTGCGTTCGCCGGTGTTCGTAGAGCCATTTTAAACGATTCAAAGTGGTAAACGTGTGTTTTGGCAGCATTTACCTACGCTCGGAAAGCCTTTTGAAATGGTTCAACGTGTAACATTGTCGATTTGGTAGCGGGCGTTTGCCGGCGCCGGTGTGACCTTTTCAAATTGTTCAAAGTAAGGGCAAACCAGAGGTGTGTTGTCGGCGTTTGAGGCACCCGTGGGGCGTTTTCAAAATGTTCAAAGGGAAAAAGTGTGCTTTGGTGGAAAATTTCCGGCGCCCGGAAATCTTTTTAGAATTGTAAAAATTAGGTATAATTTGATTTCCTGACAAGCAATATAACATTACTATTTACGAAATATTTACGGACTACCACACTCAAAACCTAAGGGCGCCTAGGAAAATATTTGGCCTAGAGGCACCCACATGGTAAATTCGGCCCTGGGAAAATACAAATAAGATATAAATAGCTACTAATAGCACTAGTAGCTCAAGTTCTCTGCACCGCTTGTCACAAGCGAATAAAACTGTGTCAAACAAGACACGTTGAGACGGGGGAGTAGGGATAAACAATCTTCCCCTGTTGGCTGAACCTCTGTCCACTGCCATGTTTTTATTTCTTACTTTTAACATGTTCAGTTTAATTATCGTAGAATAAAACAATGGTCGATTATAAAATGGACATTTTACAATAACTACAACATAACCTAGACACTAGTAGTATGACAGGTCCACGCACTGTTGCTAGCATTATTTTGCTGAAACATAGATGCGATTCATTTATCTGATGTTTCTCTCTCGGTCTCGCTGGACATGTTATTAATAACAGTTACAAAGTATTAGGTTTAAGGAATATCATAGCTCTGTAACGTAAATAACAGCTGACTTGAAACTTGAAACTGTTAAATAAAAAAAAAAACGCAACAAATTTGCCTCAGCCAATAGTGATCTGGCACGACGCTGGAAGGGTCTGTGATTGGTTATTACCCTCCCCTCTCAACTATCTCCATCTCTTTCTCACAGCAATTAAAATTGACGAGCCATGCTCAGGAGAGAGACGGAACGAAAACAGTGTTTGTCTATCTCTCTTTATTTTGTGACGGCAAGCGCTGTCTGATTTCCAGAATCGGTACTAAAAAAACCTATCAGAATTTGTCCATAAGACCTGACCTTCTTAAAGTTTGTGTATTCATTGCTAAAAGCCACTAGGAGAGTATTTTTGCACGCTTTCTTTTGAATGTATATTGATTTTAATTGATGCGAGACTTCATTTAAATTATTTATTTATGCACTTGAAATTCGCTGAGTATGCAGGACTGCTGCAACGGGGGTATTTATTTTTAAAATAATTTTTTAAAAATAAAAAAGGGTACTTGTTATGAAAACTAATCTTATCACTATATTAGTAGCCCTAATCATCCACAATTACTCTAATATGTATATATATATATGTCTGTAAGAACGATAGCGCTTGCAAAAATAGTCCGATCGGAATGAAATTTGGCACAGGCGTGTAAAGAAGTAATTATTCGGACGAGTTCGTGAACCAGCCCGATCGGACCACCGGAAGGGGAGGTAAAGGGGAATAAACCCCCAAAAATGGGTTTTTTGAGTTTTTTACATAGAAAATAAAATTTATCGAATTTTGGTTATCACCATTGAATTCAGCTCGAAAAAACAAACAATTTCGTATATTGAACCATTGCTCTACGTCCATTGGTTATCGAGATATCGAAAGTGGTAAACACAGTACGTTGTCCCTATGTTAACCTTATGGGGAATAAGTAAAATTATATATCTCGCTTATTTCTCAACAAATCTTCACAAAACTTGGTTTGTGGCTTCATATAGATGAGATCTAATGTATATTAGTCTAAAATCCCCGATATTTCCATTTTCTGGCAGCAAACCTGCATACTCATTTCCCATGTTATCCTTATGGAAAATAAAAAAAATTCTGTATCTTCCTTATTTCTTAACGAATCTTGATAAAACTTTGTTTGAGGCTTCATCTAGTTGAAATATACTGGATTATGGCCTAAAATACCCTATTTTTACATTTTCACGGCAACAAACCTGCATACTCATTCTCCATGTTAACCTTAGGGGTAATGAAAAAAGTTGTGTAGTTTTCTCATTTCTCAACATATCCTAATAAGAACTGGCATGGGGCTTCATACAGTTAATATCTACTTGATTATTGCTTAAAATACCCAAATCATCAAATTCCTGAGGCAGCAAACCTGTGTACTCTCTTTCCCAATGTTTACCTTATGAAAGGTAAATAAAATTGGATAACTTTCTTATTCCTCAACATATCCTGATAAAACATGTTATGTGGCCACATATAGTTTAGATATATTGGATTGTAGCCTATGATACATCATTTTCAAATTTGTGTGGCAGCAAACCTGCATTTTTCCATACTAATCTTATGGAGAATAATTTAATTTTGAATAGCAATTGTGGGCATTTGGCAAGTCACAGGATGAGGGAAAAGGGCTCAAATTAAATGTTTAAATGCCAGGGACTCAGGAAAAGTACTGTAATTTCTTAAAGTTTGCTAGAAAACAAAAAAAAACATAAAATAACTGCCATTTAAGTAGCATTGGGATCTAAAACATCTGCTTTGTTTACATTAAAACATGTGATCTGATGTTTGATTGAAAGCCATATGGAGGATAAAGACATATGGCTTATTTAAAGGCCAGATAACTAAATATGTCAAACAAATGTACTATAACACATACAGATTTTTTTCTTATGATGTTTATGAAATTCTTTACAAAAACTTTAACAGCTGGCATTTCCCCATATGATTAAATTGGAAAAGCCAGCTTTTGAAGTTTTGAACATTGCATTTTCGTGCCAAGGAATTAATTCTACTCCTTCTGTCAGATGGATTGAAAAAGGAAGTTTAGGTTTTCTTCCATTTAATTAATCTAACGTTTAAACAGTTTTTATTATGTTTTAAACGTATTTTTTCTTTTATATTTAGTTTTTTATTTATTTTAGTTTGTTTTGGAAAGTTTGTTTATTATTTAATTGCTTAAAATTCTCATAATTAACGATGGATGGTTCAAGTCCCGGAGATGACACTGGATGGAATCTGGTATCAAAAAAACCTCGGAAAGACGCAACTTTGAAACAGACAAAACAAGCTACTGACCTAACTTCGAACTCATCAACCCTAGTTTCTTGTAGCATGGACCTGGATACTGAAAGTATTCCTCAAATTGCCCCTCTTCCTACCGAACATGACTATGCAAAGGTAAACGGTGTGAACATAAACAACTGTACTAATTCTGATTTACCTATGACAGAAACTGGGAATTTTTATGGAAAATCGGACTCTGCTCCGTTTTTGGTCTACATTGAAAATTTGCCCGAGTCTAAAGTCACATCAATGCACCCGACCTAGGAAAGAAACTATTTTACAGCAATGTCAATGGAATTGTAGAAGTAAAACGCTCTAACAGAAACCGTGTAGTTTGTTCTTTCGAATCAGCGGGATCAGCAAACATGTTTGTAAATCCTTCCTTTTCTAGAGATAACAATTTCCGTGTTTACGTCCCATCTTTCCAACTGGAAAGAATTGGCCTGCTTCGAAACGTTGATCCTTCCCTTTCAGAAAATGACATATATGAAAATTTGCAGACTTAAAACAATGTCACTACTAGTGGATCCTAGCGCACGGAATCATGCGCTACTCTAGCAGAGCGATAATTCAAATGGCGAAAAATTTAAAACACAATCATGCTAACACGATCCGTCTTGAGGGTTATGTTTACACAAATTAAAAAATAACAGCAATTAAATTATCCAGCTGATCAAAATGTAAACAATTATGTTCTTCATAAGGATAACATGAGAACTTTAAAAGCCAATGGGGCAGAGCCCAAGGGACTTTTTCAAAAATGTAAGGCCAGTTTGCAAATCTACGCGACTCGCTCTTTCCAATGAGCCGTCAATGATCTAAATCGGTTCAGAAATGACGGAGGAGTTCATAAGACAAATTTCGTGTTGGCTTATTAATTATATAGATTATCTCTGTGAAACGTTTGTCGAAAATCGTGACTCAAGATGACGGACAGAAAAAATCAAAACCGTTGTCCCTTGTAACTGTGAAATTTAAAGGGAAACAGCTGCCAGAATTTTTGTATCTATTTTACACCAGATTGCCTGTAGAGCCTTATGTTTCGAACCCTGTTATTTGTTTCAAATGCGTCAGGTATGGATACACTTCCAGAAATTTTAAAAGTTCTGCAAGATGTCCAAATGGATGTCCGACCTACCACAATCACAAGGATTGTCCTCAAGCTCAAACCCCTGTATGTCTATTTTGCAAGGGTCCTCACTCGTCCATTGACAAATCGTGCCCTGAGTGGGACATTCAAAAACAAATAAAAGTAACAATGGCCTTATGAGCTTTTCTGCCTCCATCATCATCATCATCATTACTGCAGTTTTCCTGTTCTCTTGTGTCTCCCACCACTTCAGAACCGGTGAAAGACATATTATAATAATATATGAATTACAGGATCTTTTTGATGAATGGATTTAAATAAAGATAATTAATTTTTTAAGAATAAAAGAAAAATTCAAGAAATATAGAATTATATTTCATTTGATAACATTATTTTTACAAAAGTAAACAAAATAATATTTAATTTAATTTAAAGCAAATGATAAATAAAAACAAACATAATCATACAGACTTCGGGAAATCATATGGTAACAGGCCTATCGTAACATTTCTTATACTACGAAGCGAAACTCTTTCTTTTTCCAAAATCGACAAAACTTCCAGTCTCTTTTTCTAAGGTATTGGATATTAACAATGATAAATCGTTTCCCGAATGGTCTCAGAAATCTTCAAACCAGCTTCGCCACTCGATTCCTATTCCTGCTCAACCTTGATTGGCACGTAAGAACGTCCCCATAAATAACAAAGTTCATAAAAATGTAACAATGCATCGTTTTACTAAGCGCCCAAATCCTGTCACTCCTGAATATACTAATAAGTATTTCAGTCAATTCCAACAACAAAGAAATCCTAGTAAACCTGTAATTTCTTCACGAGCACGTGAACTTACTGACTCCAGTCAGTCTGATAATGTATCAACACTTGTCTTAAACTCTCTTTCTCTATACAAAGATAGTAAAATCAGCGTTGAACACTTATTATCTAAGCTTCAACCTGTTTTAAGTATTGATTTAAACCAATTTTTGACAAGCATCCCAGCTCCTGATGTCTCGTCCGATGACTCGTTTTAACACTTTCACTCTTATTTATCTTATCAATGATGGATTCCAGAAAAAATACATCTTTTTTTGTAAATTTCCATATTTCACCTGTATTTTTGTTTTTATAACACTAGTTTCTGATCTGGAAGCTATGAATACCGCAAATCTGAAAATATTGCAGTGGAATAGTAATTCTGCACTCTGCTATAAAGGTGAAATTGAATTTCTATTGAAAGAGCATTGCATCAACATTGCTGCTCTTTCAGAGACACGGTTTAATCCATTTCATGATTAACATGATTCATGACTTTTAATAACTATTCAGTTATAAGGGATGACAGAATCGTTAGAGGTGGTGGGGGTTCTACGATCCTTGTTCATAATAGTATAGAATGCACAGAACTTAATATAGATTTATCAAATGACTTCATGATCAATGAGCAGGGCCGGATTTAGAATTTTGGCACCCATAGGCCCAATAATTTTTCCCGCCCCCTAGTCTGGTTAACGTAAATTTCCTAAAAACCTTCATTATAAAGTTACATCAGAGTTTTTCTTCTTTCTCTCCTTTTTCCTCGCGTTTGTTTCTAAATTCCGCACCATTTGGCTTTGGTTTTTGACTCATTATACAATAAAACTTGACCAACTACAGTTATAAAAATGATTGTTGCAATAAAAATACTTAAAGCCAGCGGCACGCACAACGAAATACGCACAACACAATTCTCCTCAGCCGTTGACACGAACAACACTGATAAGAAGACGCCAGCTGATTCATTGCGAGGCGAGGGTGGTAAATAGTGTCTTGACAATAACATTGCCAAGCGCATGAGCCCCTTACCACTCCGAGCACTTGAGCAGTGGTGGTGAGCTGGTATAATGGAAATACGATGCGTACCGCTCGACGACATCCTTACAGCCAGTTCTCCCTTGTTTGAGATCAATGCTGTGTAACGAAGTTGATGCATAGTGTTGAAAAACAGTAAAACTTTACGAACCATTATTTGTTTCATTGATATTAAAAACCAGAATATTTTTGCCCGATGATTAGCTTTTAAATAAATTAAAAAAATATGTTCAGTTATGGCTATTTATTTTTATTTCTAGATTTTTGTTATATATATTTTTCTCTCGGCCGTGCGCCCCCTGGAAGGTTGCGCCCATAGGCCCGGGCCTACTGGGCCTATTGGGAAATCCGGCCCTGTCAATGAGATTAATGTAACTGGAATTCAGGTGAAACTACGAAGTAAGACTGTAAACATATTTTCTGTTTATGCTCCACCACTCCATAAGGTTGACAATACAATGTGAACACAATTATTCTCTAGCCAGACAATCTGGCCATTTTATCAACAGAAATCCAAATTGCATCTACCGAATCAAATTTCTTAGTGGCTGCATTTTTGGATATCAATGGTGCATATGATAACGATAACGTGAACCTTAATATGCTGTCAAAAAGATTATCCTCCATAAATATTCCCGCAAAAATTGTGAACTTAATTTCCCTACTTTTTTCTAACAGATCACTGCGATTAAAATCAGTGTGTTGACTATCTGAATCCAGAATTACCAGCAAAGGAATTCCACAGGGCTCGGTGTTAAGTCCAATACTATACTCGCTTTATTGTGGTAATCTTAATGTGATACTTTCCCATCAAGTGAATATACTTGAATTTGCTGATGACATTGTCCTTTACACAACTAACAAATCTCTTGTAAATTGTGAAACTATTTTAAACAATGCTCTTCGTGATATGTATGATTGGGGATTGAATAACGGGTTGGAGGTTTCTTCTTTAAAATCAGCAGTTTGTGTTTTCACTCGTAAACACAACCCTCAAAATGTTCGAATTGAATATAACCATCAAGAAATCCCATGTAAAGAGCAACATAAATTCCTAGGGGTTACTTTTGATAGGAAACTTAATGGAAACTATACATTAATCAAATTTCTCAATCCTGTTTCAGAAGAATGAATATACTGATGTCTGTGTCTAGTATGCAATGGGGAGCCGACCCATTATTATTGCTAACATTATATAAATCACTAATCCGTTCAGTTCTGGATTATGCTTGCTTTATTTTTGGTAATGCCAAGACACTGTTAATAGGATGGCTCTAGACAGGATACAGTATAGTGCCTTAAGGACTTGCCTGGGATTGATGAAATCTTCCCCATGTAATGCGATGGAAGTTGAAGCTCGAGTTATGCCCCTGGAAATAAGAAGGCAAAAGTACCTGTCTAAATGTTTACTTCTCCAGAAGTACCATCCTCTAAAAAGAAATTTACAGAAATTGGATTATATTTACCAACGATCTTCATACTGGGAAAACAAAAAAACTCCTTTACTTCTGGTTAGTTATCAACATATGCTTAATGACCTTGCTATCAATACAAACGATCACAATTACTTTCATCCAACTTGTTTTCAGATGAGCTTAAACTACTTTATGAACAAGATAGAATTTGTTTCCTTTGATTCTTGCAAGCAGAATTTCGTTAATAATTGCTTGGCTTTAAATGATGAATTTAATCATTTAATAACTTCAAGGTGGCCAGATCACGAAACGATCTACAATGATGCTTCAAAGTCACAAGAACCCTCTTTCACTGCAAGTGCAATTTTTCACTATCAACGTAACTTCATTCAATCTTTTAAGATTAATGACATTTTCTCAATATTTTCTGCCGAAGCCATTGCTATCCTTCATTCATTATTTTACATTGAAACCTTGAATAAGAAATTGTTTGTCATATTTTCGGATTCCAAGAGTGTATTATTTTCTTTAATGAGCAATAATGTTGGTCTTAAAACGTCTCCTATTATTCTTCAAATTAGGACAAACTCTTTGAAAGGATTCTCAATTGCATTTGCATGGGTCCCATCGCATATTGGGATACATGGAAACGAAGTGGTGGATAAAGCAGCGAAAACAGCTTCTGTCCAAAATGTGTCATATATCCCTTCGTTTTTCGACATAAAAAACCTGTTTACATCGAAAGCTTACAAAAATTGGCAAATTACCTGGGACTTAACTTCAAAATTTAATGGAAATCGACTTTACCAACTGAAAAATATGTTTCTACCCCGCCATGGTTTAGTTCCTGCTAAAAAAATAGAAGATTTATAACCTCAATTTGCAGAATGAGAATCGGCCATACATATACAAACCTCCATCTTTCCAAAATTCATGTGCTTCAAAATTCTATGTGTGATTGTAATAACGATTCGGCCAATCTAGATCATTTAATTTTTGTATGCCCTCTAAATGACGAAGAATCAATAAATGCTTTATTCAAGAAGCTTACTAAATTAAAAGTGAAATTTCCATTGAACATATTAACATTATTGGAAGAAATGGATGAAACAGTTTTGGACTTGATTTTTTACTTTATAGTTAATAACAACATTTCAATTTGATCAATGTGAAATTGTGACTTAATATTAATTGTAATAATTATTGTAAATTGTTGTGGGCCTTTCTTGGGTAAACCCTAGGCCGTAATAAAAAATTAAAAAAAAATTCTTGCCAAGTATAGGCTATTATTTTTCTATAGCCTTTTGATCCTAAAAACCACTATTAGGAGAGTATTTTTGCACTCTTCCTTTTGAACGTTTATTAATTTTACTTGATGCAAGACATCATTTAAATTATTTATTTATGCACTTGAAATTCGCTGAGTATGCAGGACTACTGCAACGGGGGTATCATAAGAATACCATGGGGAACGAAACCTATGCAGGTTTGCTGCAAAAGGTATGTTAAAACTGGGTGGATTTAATCATAGATAAAAGAATATGAAGTATCCCTTTGTATCTCTTTATCTATGATTTAATTCAATATTAGCCATTCTGGAGGCTGTTTCTAAACGGGTTTCACAATTACTAGCTACTAATCTCTAATTACTAGTTACAATCCATCTCCATTGTATCTTTACGGTTTTTGATCGGAATCTTAGTATTTCAAAATACAAAGTTAATATTATTGACTCACCAACATCGTTTAGAAACAGTCCCCTGGGGGGGGGGTGTTTCTAAAACGCTTTTCACAAAAAATACTAGCTTTTAATCACTACAGTTCCGGCCACAGCATAAGGCGGGTGGCGAAAAATGGAAACTCCAGCTGTAAATGACTAGATGTTAGAGACACCTCTGCTCCTCTACACACGTAAACATATTCCCAACAGATAGAAGCACAGTACCTAGAATCTTTATACGGTAGGTATCTTGCGCAGGTGAGAGTAAGAAAAAGATGTGACGTCATGGTAGTCTAACACTTGAAAGAAGATTCAGCAAGTTCACGTGCAAATCTCGTGAAACGACGTCAGATCTCGTGAGATTTTTCATTACTAGAATGAAAGTGTTTTTTGGCCTTCATTTGTTGACAAATAAATATTTAACCTTGAAATAAAAGATGAGTTAGAAGCTTAAGAAACATGTTATAATAATAAATCAGCTGTCTGTGGTTGGTGCTAATTTGGCTTGCAGTGAGACTTGCTGGTGCGTCGACTTGCGCAATAATAAGTGTAAAAGTAGTCCCGTCGCTGGTGCGCACCATCGACCAGCAGAACGGTTGTTGATTGGCTGGTCTACTGCGCATATTGTTTATGATACTTACCGTATAGATGTTCAAGTTACTGTGGATAGAAGTACATTTTTAACCATCACATATTTCAATGATCAGCTGATTTTGGAGAACATAAACAAAGAGCATGTAACGTGTAACGTTAGATGGGTAAATAATTAGGCAAAGAATATATTATTTTGAAACCAGCAGCGCACTCACTCACCCGCCTAATGCTTTGGCCGGAACTTTAATCACTAGTTACGATTCATCTCCATCGTATCATTACGGTTTTGAAACGGAATCTTAGTATTGCAAAATACAAAGTCAATTTTATTAATTCACCGACATCGTATAGAAACATCCCCCTTGCCATCTTACCCTCACCATAATTCTATGTGTTTAACCTGAAATGAACATTTATGTTTTAAAACTAACAACTAACTCTCTGTTCTGTTGTTATTTTCAGATAACCCACTTTCAAGACACAAATAAAGGTCAGCCACAAAAATACAGGATATTCGGACCCATGCAAAAATAAGCAGGTCCAGCCATAGAGTAATAATGAACTTCGTAAAGAGATGGCACTCCCATGTTAACTCGGTGGTAAGGGAACAGTAGCCCTATGTGAATAAAGTGCTACGAATTAAAAAGATCGATGCGACATATCGATCGTCGTCGTCTGCTTTGTTTATATTTTCGTTTTCTTGTTTTGTTTGCTAGACCTTCAATTTTAATGACTTTACCGGTTTGTTTAGATTAAGTGCGTTTGCCGCTAGTGCAAGTTGTTTCGCGAAATACTGTACTGAGTGATTCTTATTGTGCTTAAAGCGATTGATAGAAAATAAATACGAAGATCTTTACATAAAAGCACTTAATAAAAATTAACTTAGTTAATTTTTATTAAGTGCTTTTATCTAAACATCTACATATTTATTTTCCATCAATAGCTTTAAGCACAACATGAATCACGCAGTACAGCTGGTGACTTGTAAGCTGGCACTTGGGCCTCACGCGGGCAGTATAGGCGCGGGGGTGAGTGGGGTGTGTTGGGGGTATAAGAAAAAGGCCGGACTGCAAACATTTCTGCTGACGGACGCCTTCACGCGGGTCGAGAGGACGTTGCCGCAACCCGCTTGACGGAACGTAATGTTTTTGAACTAGGCTAGTATCGACTGAATATCGATCGGTCAAGTGCCAGCTTAGAAGTCACCAGCTGTACAGTATTTCGCGAAACAACTTACACTAGAACAACTTTCTGCAAACGTACTTTAGGTATTTTCCCACACTCAAATTAATTCCAACTCGTTATGGTTGTGTACACGTCGCGTCGTGACAGAAAATCAGGGGAAACGGAACGGGAAGTTAGCAGATCGTTATCGTCGTTCTGATTGGCCGAATCAGTGAAGAAGAAGAAAGTCATGTTTTTACAACGCCATCTAACTAAAGTACTTCGAACTAACCCGCTCCAATAAGCTTACCACTTGGTTCCATTGTCAGACCGGTGGTCCAGCTTTTAAAAGCAAAAAAAAATACCCTCACCACGACCTTCTAATCGTAGAAAATGCCGCAACGGTTGCGCATGCGCAGTAGCGTCATTGTCATGTATCTGTTACATCCAAAGGAGCAGTTAAATTGATCCGAAGTTCCAGTTACTTGCTAGTAATAGGTCACAGTTGACTGACGCCGCGATTCTGATTATTTCGATTAGAGTGCCGCAATTTCTTTCTTTCCTTTCCTAATCTCTTGCCTACCCATCTTACGACAAGTTAGAACGATTTGCGATAAAATTTTGTTTTGTTAAATTGTTAAGTTTATATCGTTGTTGTTGTTTTGTTATGGTTTTGTATCGAAATAATGCCGTGTTTTGATTAGCTACAGGAATTCAACACATTATTATTATTCTTACTGGTGTGTGAATAATGTGACCTGTGTTTGATTAATTTTACAGTAATCTTAGTTTACCTTTAGATTAAACTAACACTGAATTTCAACACAGCCCATAATTGGATTACTGTATTAGGCCAAGGCCTAGGCCAACTAACTGGCTTAACACTGAGTTAGCTATGTCGGCTACTATTAAATATTTGTAGAAGTTTCCATTCCTTTAAAACAAATTTCCGTATTAAGGAATTATTGAACAGGATGTTTTAAAATCATAACTGATAATCCAGAGTTTGAATATTATAACACATAGTTTAATACAAAACTTCCGATCGTAAAAGTCTTTCTCCTTATACAGGAATCTTAGTAGGGAGAGATGAGATAGGTTCTTCCCTTCACCTTCAATCATTTTACTTCAGTCTTCAGTCTACTAAGTTAGCTTTGCATGGAACCGGAACGGAACGGCACAGTTTGTTCTATTTGTTCCAGATTCTCTGCGTAACGGCATCGGCACGGACTAAAACAGTTCCGCCTAGTCGGTGGAACGGTTACGTCAAAAATAACGCTAACTGCTCCTCGGCATTTTCTACGATTAGAAGGTCGTCCCTCACCATCACCCATTCATCCTCGTAAAACAGCAAAACAGCTGTTGTTTTGTTCATTGTTTGCCGAGGTGTCTGTGTTTTTGGTTAGGTTAGGTGACTTTGAGAAATTTCGATTCAAACAAAACTATTGGGAATGATTATAGTTAAAGTGTCAAACAGAATCTTGTTTTAAGTAAGTAGACCTGTAACAAATGTATGTTTATATACTGCACTCTTGATTGAACAAGATAAGGTCATCTTAATTACCATTTTGTAACTTCAATGAGATTTCAGCCTAGAATGTCTAGGCCCTAGGGTGAATGTGGGTAATTGTGAACTGGGGGAATTGTGAACGATGGCTGTAATTTCTTAGTTTGCTGTTATTTTGAGCATAAATCAATGTTTTATGTAAATTTGGTTTGTTTTTTATTCAGGATCAAAATTCTGACAGTTTAGGACCACTTTAACATCTTTTTATATGGGTTAAAAAAACCTTGCATTTTTGTTGATGAACAAGTCGTGTAGACTTTTACAATTATTTTTTGTGCGAAAAAAGTATAAGTCCTATCAACATGGGAACCAGTAATTATTAAAGAACATCAAAAGTAGAATGCAATATACATCCTTATATCCTTCCTGTATACCATTTTTTATTATTTTTTTTCAAAGTCACAATTACCCACATCATTTCACTGTGTGGGGGTAGGCCTAATTGTGAATCTAATTTTGGGGTAATTGTGAACAGTGTTCACAATTGCCCTGCCTGACTATTTTTGAAATTGCAGGGGTGCTGCCAACTCCAGAAACCCTGTATTAAAATAGACAAATCACATACAAGTTTCTTGGGTCTGTTCCTGTCAATGAGATGTAGGCAGACAGAAGGCAATTTCGACTTTATAAGTTGTTTGATTTCTAAGTAGTTTTTACATTTTTTAAAGGTAAAAATAAGATTTTTCAGTACAATTATTTAACTTTTAAAAGGAAAGATATAATTTTATCAAGCAAAGGTAATTTTAGTTTTGGTAAATGTTCCGTATACGGTAACCTCATGGATTTTGATGATAACTGTCTTAATATGTTCCTTTCACTATTTTATTACAGAATCAATGCAAAATTTTCCGCGGAAACACCGGGAAAAGTGGGAAAATCGGAAAAAACTGGGAAAATGGGAGAAAAACTTTTTTCTTCAAACATTACGTTGTGGGTACTCAAATTGTGCGGATTGTTGTCCTGAACACGAATATGAAGTTTGTTTTCAGATTGAACAATTTTGAAACGAGATATCCTCAAAAAACGTAAAATAATAAACAAAGAAATAACTTACACATCAAAACCTTGACTAGCCAGGGGACCAGGTGGGATTCCGGGGTATTGGGTGGGGAACTATTTTAAAATTTCCCTACAAAAAACTAAAATTTCCCAAACTGGGAAATTTCCCATTGCGGGAAAATTTCCCAATTACAGCAAAACCTTGACTATCTAGGGGACCAGATGGGATTCCGGGGTATTGGGTGGGGAACTATTTAAGAATTTCCCTACAAAAAAGTAAAATTTCCCATTTCGGGAAAATTCCCAAAAAATGGGAATTTTTAAAAGGGAAACAATAAAACTAAACTATCCAAATGTATTCAGTTATGAAGGAGGTTGAAGGAACGGCAGGTTAGGTTATGTTAGGTTAGGTTAGGATAGGTTGGGTTAGGTTAGGTTTGTTAGGTTAGGTTAGGTTAACCTAACTTTACTTAAACCTAACCTAACCTAACCCAACCTATCATAACCTAACCTAACATAACCTAACCTGCCGTTCCATCGACCTCCTTCATAGCTGAATACATTTGGATGGTTTAGGTTAGGATAAATTGCTTACTTTTGGTTAGGTTAGGTCTGGTTAGGTTAGGTTAGGTTAGGTTAGGTTAAGTTACGTTAGGTTAGGTTAGTTTAGTTTATTTTAGTTTAGATATTCAGTCTATTTAGTTGAATCAGTGGGAGTTTTTGAGTTATTGGGTATTTAGAATCACCGCATAAATCAAATAATTTCCCCATGAGGGGCTAATTGGGGGCTTCATAAATAACCGGCTCAACACCTCATAAATAACTGGTGACTCACACAAAAATTGTGTAATGTCCTCCTCCAAAAAATAAATAGATTTATTTTTATTTAAACCACAACAGGCTTTAAAAAAATCATCTATCATTTCTTCATTTGGTATAACTATGAACAAATTGTGTCATTGTATCACTGTCAGTTCTAATTCATGTCATTCAACACCTTTATTAATATTTTCGATTAGGGAAAATCGGAACAATTTAAATAAAATCAACAAAATAGAATATTTATATTTTCCTAAGTTGGCACACCTGTACAACCCGTTCCAAGGCCAGCCCGTTCCTTATTTTACAAGGGTTTGCAAGTAGTGATCTTTCGGATTTTTTGTTTAGGGTTTATAATTGCTATCGTATTTGTGTATTTATCCTATTTATTATAATAATCATAATTTGAAACGTAGAATCCAAGTTATTGAGGAAAAATGCGAACACTAATTTTTCGAAGTAACAAACTAATCGCGCAATATACACTGAAGTCGTTTCGCCGAGAGACAACAGCGACAGTCGAAAGAAGTTGGTCGTTTAGGCATTTACTTTTCGACTGCACGGAACATATGATTCTATTTGCTGTTGCTCCCCTGCAATCCTTAGTCGCCGTTAGACAATGGAACCATCCAGTCGTCCGTCAGTAAGTAGTTTTCTCACCTATGAAGTGCATTTTAAGACTTTTAATTTCTCTATTTGAGGTACTTAGAGGGTTTTCCGCGGCAAAATTCGAGTTGATTCTGTAATAAAATAATGAAAGGAACACATTAAGACAGTTTTCATCAAAATCCATGAGGTTACCGTATACGGAACATTTACCTTAGTTTTAAGGGTTTGAATAAGATTTTCAATAATGTTATGAAGCCAATTTGTGCTCTTTCGTTTCTTAAAATGAGATTTTTTAGTTATTTTCTTTACATTTTAAGCTTATTTTATCAAATAATTACCGTACATTATTTTCTCATGTGTAAGTATATTATTTGACCCATTAAATACATTGTTTCTAATTATTCTGATCATTTTTTATAATTTTAGCGAATTTCCCCTATAGGGAGGAAGCTATTACCGTAGGTCTCATGGTACGACCTAAGCCCGAAACCATGATAACTTTTCGTTTTGGGGCCCTCAGAAGCAAAAAACACCATTCGTTCAAATTTCTAGATATATATATATATATATATATATACATATCTATATATATATCTATATATATATGTGTCTGTAAGCACGATAGCGCTCGCAAAAATGGTCCGATCGGAATGAAATGTGGCACAGGTGTGTAAAGTAGTAATTATTCGGACGAGTTCGTGAACCAGCCCGATCGGACCACCGGAAGGGGGGGTAAAGGGGGATAAACCCCCCCAAAAATGGGTTTTTTGAGGTTTTTACATAGAAAAATAAATTTTATCGAATTTTGGTTAGCACCATTGAATTCAGCTCGAAAAAACAAACAATTTAGTATCTTGAATCATTGCCCTATGTCCATTGGTTACCGAGATACTGAAAGTGGTAAACACAGTACGTTGTCCCAATGTTAACCTTATGGGGAATAAGTAAAATTCTATATCTCGGTTATTTCTCAACATATCTTGATAAAACTTGGTAAATAGCTTCTGTTAGTTCAGATCTACTAAATATTGAATTAAAACCATCCAGTTTTAATATACCTGTAGCAGCAGACCTGCATACTCATTCCCCATGTTATTCTTATGGAGCTTCCAAAACATGTCAAATCTCGCTATGCTGGATTGAAATACGTTGTTTTGCATTTGAAATTCGCTGAGTATGCAGGTCTGCTGCAACGGGGGTATTTATATATCTATCTATCTATCTATCTATCTATCTATCTATATATATATATATGTGTCTGTAAGCACGATAGCGGCCGTAAATATGGTCCGATATTAATGAAATTTGGTACAGAGATGTAAAGTGGTAATCGATTGGACGAGTTTGTGAACCAGCCCGATCGGACCATCGGAAGGGGGGGTAAAGGGGGATAAACCCCCCAAAAATGGGTTTTTTGAGTTTTTTACATAGAAAAATAAAATTAATCAAATTTTTTTGGCACCATTGAATTGAGCTCAAAAAAACAAACAATTTAGTATCTTGAATCATTGCTCTATCTCCATTGGTTACCGAGATATTGAAAGTGGTAAACACAGTACGTTGTCCCAATGTTAACCTTATGGGGAATAAGTAAAATTCTATATCTCGCTTATTTCTCAACATATCTTAATAAAACTTGGTTTGTGGCTTCATCTTGATGAGATCTAATCTATTTTAGTCTAAAACTCCCGAAATTTCCATTTTTGAGGCAGCAAACCTTCATAATCATTCCCCATGTTATCCTTATGGGAAATAAAAAAATTCTATATCTTCCTTATTTTTTAACATTTCTTGATAAAACTTGGTACATGGCTTCTTCTAGTCAAGATCTACTAAATAATGAATTAAAACCAACCAGTTTTAACATACCTGTTGCAGCTAACCTGCATACTCATCCCCCATGTTATTCTTATGGAGATTACAAAACATGACAAATTTCGCTATGTTGGATTGAATTAAGTTCTTTTGCACTTGAAATTCGCTTAGTATGCAGGTCTGCTGCAACGGGTGTATTTACATATACGGAATTTTCCAACAATTTCATAGCGCTTCGGAAAAATTTAGTTTTCACGATTATTTTTTGTCACATGACAATGAAAGTGGGCAAATTGTGAACAGCTTGAATAAGGCTTTATTCTCAATTTCCCTCCTTTGCTGTAATATGCCTCTTAATATTTTTCCCATCTGAGTTCACATTTACCCTAAAATTATGGGCAATTGTGGATGCCGTCCGGCTAATTGTGAACACTGAATAACTCCTTAACCAAACAGTGCATTAAATCATCCTATATCAAATATAAAGCCCAAAATATGTATAATTTCATAACACTGATCACATTTTCAATATTAGTTTATACGTTTTGGTAAATTGCTATTATTTGAAAAAAGTTGTCATTTGCATTCACAATTACCCACGTTGACCCTATATAAAAATATAAAAATTTTTATTAATTAATTTTAGCGAATTTTCCTTATAGGGAAGAAGCTGTTACCGTAGGTCTCATGGTAAGACATAAGCCCGAGGCCATCATAACTTTTCTTTTTGAGGTCCCCAGATGCCAAAAACACCATTCGTTCATTTTCATAAATATATATAAATATATCTATATATGTGTCTTTAAGCACGATAACTCGCGTAAAAATGGTCCAATCTTAATGAAATTTGGCACGGACATGTAAAGTAGTAATTATTTGGAGGAGTTCGAAAACCAGCCCGATCGGACTGCCGGAAGGGGGGTAAACCCCCCAAAAATGGGTTTTTTGAGCATTTTACATATAAAAATAAAAATAATCCAATTTTTATCAGCACCACTGAATTCAGCTTAAAAAACAAACAATTTAGTCTTTTGAATCACTGCTCTATGTCCATTGGTTACCGAGATATTGCAAGTGGTAAACACAGTACGTTGTCCCAATGTTAACCTTATGGGAAATAAGTAAAATTCTATATATCGCTTATTTCTCAATATATCTTGTTAAAACTTGGTAAATGGCTTCTCCTAGGTCAGATCTATTAAATATTGAATTAAAACCAACTAGTTTTAATATACCCGTAGCAGCAAACCTGCATACTCATTCCCCATGTTATTCTTATGGAGCTTACAAAAACATGTAAAATCTCGCTATGTTAAATTGGAATATGATGTTTTGTATTTGAAATTCGCTGAGTATGCAGGTCTGCTGCAACGGGGGTATTTTCCAATCAAATATCTTATATGTTAAGCTTTACTGCATACAGTACACATCGGATTATCCGGATTAATATGACGGAACACCAATCCGGATAACAAAAAATCCGGATAATCCGGGGTCATTATAATATCGCCTAAATAGCGATCGCATACCTTAGCCCCTGCTAAATTGATGCTGCAAACTGCGTATCAAGCCTGTACAACATATTAATCTTTCAAATTTTACGAGGGTTTTATTTTGAAACAAATTTAAGATCTAATCATACAAATAAAATGTTAACTTTCACCGTACTTACGGTTTAGGTTTGGAATAAAGGCCAGATTAAAATATTTAATTTATTGAGATTAAAAAATCATGACTCAAAATAACCCAAACTTGAAATAATCATGACGAAACTTAAAGTAACTCAAAATTTATTACAGTAACTCTTCCCTAAGAAATAACATAATATATATCAAATAAATAACAGCAATAAACAAACTCGCAAAATTGCCTTAGGCTACGCCTTTGTTGATTACTGCTAGCGCCCCAAGTAGCAATCCAGAAAACTACGTTGACGAAAATGCTGTAATGTACGGTTTAGGCAATGCGGTTCCTTCAATTATTGTAATTCCAAATGCGTACAGTACTGTATTGCATTTGCATTTTACTTTTAGAATGTGCATTTTACCTGTAAACTCGCTAAAGTCATGTTCTTGCCGTGATTTTAATTTTTTAATTTCTCGGATGGACCGGTCCGGATAATCCGGGATCCGGATAATGTGGGGTCCGGATAATCCGAGGTGTACTGTATTTCAATCAGTTTATGGCTTTCCGTTTGTTTTTCTTGTTTTACAGCTGGTTTGTTAGATCATAATCGAGATAGTTCTGTTGGGCAAAGAAAAAAATTATTTCAGAAAAATTTTGAATTTTGCAAAGCAAATTATGGCCTCTAGCAAAATATATTTTCCTGATTAATCTAAGGAATTTTAAACATTTCTAAATTGTTATTCAGAAAATCGAAGCTTCAACCTCTCAACATGGCAGAAAATAACCAGGAAGTAACAGCAGCATCTGAAGTTCAGAAATCAGAAGATGACTTTGATTCATTACTAGACAGTAAGTTAATGTTTCAGAAGATAGTTATAGGCCTATTACACTCTCAAGGGAATTCGGAAAGCACTCTCTTTGTCGAGGGGCTCTCTTTACCAGGGTAGTGATAAGATATCAAGGTTATTTTTGTTAGGTAGGTAACAGTCACACTATTAAGGTTACAGGAAACTGGGAACTATTTGTAATTTAGACCAAATTATATATATATAAAGATAATTTATTCAATTAACGTCTTTTTACACAATGTAAAATGCCGATTGACAAAGAACACCATACATAAAATTTATAATCAATTAAAATTATTATAGAGATGATTTTTCAGTATTTGAATTGAGAATTTTAGAATATGGAGAACTTTTCCGTCCAGGTTAAACTTTTTCCAAAATTCTTGGGCAAATTCCGGTGTGGTCCCTCTTGCACCGATTAAGATTCCATAGGCCTATACTTCAAATTATTTTATATTGTATTTTTCGGTGTAGTAGGGGACTGTTTTTATAAATCTTATCTTTTCAGCAAACCTAACAGTTGGATCTGTTATGATGCCTTGACATTGTTTTTATTATACGATCACATGTTTAATTAAAAACACTTACTATATGAAAGATTATGCTGCAAACTCATATGCAATAAATATTAAATCTAAACATGGTCCCATTAAAATCTATATTAAACTTTCACGCAATATCTAAAAAAAAAGTTGTAAAAGTTCCCGCAGAGCTTGCCGCAAGTCAAAGAAGAGGTTTTATTCTCATTAGTAGCATCAGAACTCAATATTACATTTTATATGCACAAGACAACTTTTCGATAGACTATTGCAACATAAATTTTGTCGTTTTAATGTGTCTGAAAAACATTAACAGTATTTTAGCGAATTTCCCCTATAGGGCAAAGCTATTACTGTAGGTCTCATGGTAAGACCTAAGCCCAAGACCATAATAACTTTTTGTTTTGGGGCCCCCAGAAGCAAAAAACACCATTCGTTCAAATTTCTAGGTGCGTGTGTGTGTGTGTGTGTGTGTGTGTGTGTGTGTGTGTGTGTGTGTGTGTGTGTGTGTGTGTCTCTCTGGAAGCACGATAGCCAGGGTTTAAGCTGCGGTCGCATTTGTCGCAAAATGCGACATGCTCCACGAAAATGCGACAATATTCGGACAGGCTGTCGCCTTTTTGCTACAAAGTAAAGAGTGGAAATTATTTAACTCTATTGCAGAAAATAAAGTTAACCAATACAAATCTCACTACTTTGTATGACTTTAAAATAAAATAAGACTTAATTATAGAATGTAGTCGTCAACGTAACCCTCGATCAGATGCCGCGTCATTAAGATCAACAGTCAAAAAAAAACTATAAATAGACACAGAGAACATGTAGACGTTCTATACGTTCTCTGTGCTAAACAGCAGTTGGGGCGCACTCTGTAGTGGCTGAGTCGCCGAGTCTAGCCGAGCGGTGGCGAATGCGAGAATGTGGGGGGCTAGTTCGCCACCGCTTGGAATGATATGGAGTCGAATAATCAATATAGTCATTCGACAATTTCAGTTTCAAGTCATGAATACCCTATTTAAGGGGCAAGAAACGGTACCATGGATTATGCTAGGATTTTTAAACAAACTGCCGTGTAAAAGCGGGGATTTTCGAAACTCACGGTGGGTAAAATCTCATGGCCAGTCTGGCAATACTGGCGAAAACAGACGTCTCGAAAACGGTGATGCGAAATATAGTTAGAGGTTATGTTGTTCCATTAAGTTGTTTTGGTTTGATGACATGTACTATAACTTAATGACACGCGATAAAAATGCTAAAAGGAAAATAATTTTGCTACAAGTCTCAAAGAGCTTGTAGCATTTTTGCTCAAAGAATTTTTTTCCCAGCTTAAACCCTGACGATAGCGCTCACAAAAATGGTCCGATTGGAATAAAATTTGGTATAGGAGTGTAAAGTAGTAATTATTCAGACGAGTTTGAAAACCAACCCGATCAGACCACTAGAAGAGGGGGTAAAGGGGGATAAACCCCCCCCACAAAATGGGTTTTTTGGGGTTTTCACATAGAAAAATAAAAATCAAATATTGGTTAGCACCATTGAATTCAGCTCGAAAAAACAAACAATTTAGTATTTTGAATCATTGCTCCATGTCCATTGGTTACCGAGGTATCGAAAGTGGTAAACACAGTACGTTGTCCCAATGTTAACCTTATGGGAAATAAGTAAAATTCTATATCTCGCTTATTTCTCAACATATTTTAATAAAACTTGGTTTGTGGCTTTATCTAGATGAGATCTAATGTATTTTAGTCTAAAATCCCCGAAATTTCAATTTTTGTGGCAGCAAACCTGCATACTCATTCCCCATCTTATCTTATAGGAAATAAAACAAATTTATATCTTCTTTATTTCTAAACATATCTTGATAAAACTTGGTAGGCTATATGACTTCATCTAGTTAAGATCTGCAAAATATTTAATTAAAAAAACACCTAATTTTAACATACCTGTCTCAGCAAACCTGCATACTCATTCCCCATGTTATTCTTATGGAGATTACAAAATCATGTCATATTTAGAATTCCGTCATATGTGTTATACGGAAATCTTTTTTGCCTTTGAAAATGCAGGTATGCAGGTGCTGCAACGGGGGTATTGACAGTTTAATACAATCTGTGTTTTAGAAGATGGTTTGTAGGGGTTTACATTTTTTGCCACACACCATGTAGGGGTTTACATGTTTTGCCACACACCAGTACGGCTGTCCAGAACTAAATCAATTGATTGGTTTATGTAAATTATAAACAGAATCTGGATGAAAATTTCCAAATTTGTGTGGAGTGTAGATGACAGAATATTAAATCCTTTGGCAATATACCGTAGGTTATTTGACTTACTTTTTGTCGGATATTCTTCGAATGTCTTAAACACTTATGAATCAATAGTCAGTGGATTTTCAAACATTATGTTTTTTTTCTAAAAACCGTTATAATCTATAAAAAATGTACAACTCAGTGATGTATAAAATAATAATCTATTTTAAGTAGAAATTGCTGAATACACGAATAAGTATATCTTTGATGTAGTTAAAGTTTATTTTTTTGTTAAGATAATAATAGGCCTACAACCTGAAAGGATCTTCATCCTAAGGTTCCGAGAAGAGGAATAAGTCATGAATTCTTACCATTAATTACCAGATGCCATGGCTTGTGTTTCTGTCAGTCTGTATGTTTTTAGGTTTTTTGTTGGGTGAATACCAGCGAGAATATGAAATGCCAAAGACTACCTAATTTATCTTTGGGAGGACAAAAGTGTCAAATCATATATTTTTTACTGTAATTTTCAAAGCAGTTCATTATTTTAAGACAAAAATAAAGTATATCATATCATCTCATTTGGCTGCTGACACTTAAAACTTGTGTTGTACATTTGGTGGCCATGTACGGTCATCAAATGACTTGATACGAGGCACGAGGCTTTGTATAAACTTTATTTAAATATTTGATATTCTCTGAGTATGCAGGTCTGCTACAATAGGGGGTACTTTATTATTTTTAGAATGTTTTACATAACATTTTGTAAACTTCAAAGTAGAGTTTTCAAAGTAGACATGCCAAACTGATAAATAATTATTAAGGTCAAAAGATAAGCTTATTTTAGCTAGGCTTACAAAATATTCTCTTCAAACATGTTCAATCTTTTTTTGTTGCTACAGAGAAAGGCATGTAAATGGAAGTCTCCTGAATGTATGGAAACATCCTACAAAAGATATATACACAATGAAACTAAAAGTTAATTAAATACACACAGGTCTACATTTCTTGATTCCCAATCATGTCTTTTATTATATTACTTGTAGTCCAGACCCCAAATAATAAATTAGGCATAAACCTTGAAGTGGGGCCCGACTTAAATTTTATGATTGATTCTAGTACTATTTGATATACTGAACAAGAATATGGTAGATGCCAGAATGGTATCCTTGGGCAACTTTAAATGTCGAAGGTCAAAGTTCACAGGGCCAAAAAACACAGAAACAGGTATTGACAAAAATTGTTTTTATTGTAACCAAACAAATATCACCCAAGGTATTGATTTTAAACCACCACCGATAGTTGCTGGATGGTAAATACTTTATTTTGATTGGGTATTAAACTTCAGTTGCCATATTGGATCTTGCATATTGGATACAAGATTTTTTTTAGAATGAATGTGGTGTTATGACACATAATTACAGACTAAATTCACATTCTGATTACAATGCTGCAATCGGTTTTTGAAAGCATTGTTTTGTTCTCGAGATATACTCAAATAAAAATTCTTCCCTGTTCATTTCTTAAGGGCGTATCCAAATTACTGTAAACTTAAAACCAATCAGGTTACTAACCTTTCGACTTCAATCCAATAATCACTGTAGGATTACTATTTTTGGGACTGATATCCAATTCTTAAATCCTTGCGTCAAACATATTATTTATATACACACATCTTTGTCAAATTAATAAAATTTTCACACATACTACACATACGCACATGGACACGAAACACGTAATACATTTATTTAAACCTCGTGTGGCCGGCCAAGGACAGTTCCAGATTTTGGAAATCTGAGTCTGGCATTGTCCCTCGTTGTTTATTTCGTTGCAATGTTAAAATTTCACAACTTTAAAATTCATTTTATTTCGTCATTAGATTTTCTCTGGCCAAGTAATCTGTACAGAACACATTTTTGAGTCATGAGTAATTACTTATTTTCAGACTTTGAAGGAAATCATCGGAGCCGTTTTTGTTTTAATTGTGCAAGCAAGCACATACCTGTACATACATAGTATAGGAATTCTTGCCTGTAGACATCTAATCATTTTGAAAAGTTAAAAGTTCATTTTAGCGAATTTCCCCTATAGGGAAGAAGCTGTTACCGTAGGTCTCACGGTAAGACCTAAGCCTAAAACCATCATAACTTTTCTTTTTGAGGTCCTCAGATGCCAAAAACACCATTCGTTCACTTTCATAAATATATATATATATATATCTATATATCTATATATCTATATATCTATATATATATCTATATATATATCTATATATATATATATATATATGTGTCTTTAAGCACGATAACTTGCGCAAAAATGGTCCAATCGGAATGAAATTTGGCATAGACGTGTAAAGTAGTAATTATTCGGACGAGTTCGTAAACCAGCCCGATCGGACCACCGGAAGGGGGGGTAAAGGGGGATAAACCCCCCCAAAAATGGGTTTTTTTTATCATTTTACATAGAAAAATAAAATTTATCAAATTTTTGTTGGCACCATTGAATTCAGCTCAAAAAAACAAACAATTTAGTACTTTGAATCACTGCTCTATGAAAGTGGTAAACACAGTACGTTGTCCCAATGTTAACCTTATGGGAAATAAAGAAAATTCTATATCTCGCTTATTTCTCAACATATCTTTATAAAACTTGGTAAATGGCTTCTTCTAGTTCAGATCTACTAAATATTGAATTAAAACCACCCAGTTTTAATATACCTGTAGCAGCAAACCTCCATACTCATTCCCCATGTTATTCTTATGGAGCTTACAAAAACATGTCAAATCTCGCTATGTTGGATCGAAATATGTTGTTTCGCACTTGAAATTCGCTGAGTATGCAGGTCTGCTGCAACGGGGGTATTTATACTCTTCAGAATATTGTCAAGTCATAAAAATGTAGGCCTAACCTTTATCTGATGTTTACTTCCAACAAAAAATAAAAAAATGTGTCCATAAAAATTGATTGTTCTTGGAACAATCATACTTAAAATTATGCAACTAATTGTTTTAGGTGCTCTTGATGACTTTTCAAAAGTGTCACTAGAAACACCTACCGCACCGTCTACACTTAAGTCTGAAGACAGCGGAGATGCTGGGGAGGCGGAAACTGAGGCGATGTGGTCGGAAATGTTGAAAGAAGCTCTACAAGCCGACCCAACCATGAGGGAAATGTTTGGAGAAGGTAACACAAAACTTTGATAATAATCAATATACAGCGTGTCCGGAAATTATGGTAAAATATTTTAGCATATGATAGTAGAGGTAAAAATAAGAAAAAAAGTTCATGTAAACATAGGTCCTAAATTGCTTCGTTTTCTGTCTGTGTGTCTGTGATTTTTACATATTTAATTGTATCTCACGAACCGCTAAACGTATAAACTTCAAACTTGGTATATGGATGACCACTATAAGGAACTATTTTTGTAAGGAGTATCAACTTTCTACTTTGTACCATTTCAAAATGGCGACTGTTCTTTGTTTTCAAAACTAAATATCTTAAAAACCGTAAATTTTAGAAAAATTACACAAGTGACAAAAAAGCTGCAAAATTTAATCTAATAAACGTTGATATTAAGGTTATGATCATTGGACAACTAATAACAGAGAAATTCCGTCTGTGTGTCTGTTTGTGATTTTTACATATTTAATCATATCTCACGAACCGCTAAACATATAAACTTCAAACTTGGTATATGGATGACCACTATAAGGAACTATTTTTGTAAGGAGTATCAACTTTCTACTTTGTACCATTTCAAAATGGCGACTGTTCTTTGTTTTCAAAACTAAATATCTTAAAAACCGTAAATTTTAGAAAAATTACACAAGTGACAAAAAAGCTGCAAAATTTAATCTAATAAACGTTGATATTAAGGTTATGATCATTGGACAACTAATAACAGAGAAATTCCGTCTGTGTGTCTATTTGTGATTTTTACATATTTAATCATATCTCACGAACCGCTAAACATATAAACTTCAAACTTGGTATATGGATGACCACTATAAGGAACTATTTTTGTAAGGAGTATCAACTTTCTACTTTGTACCATTTCAAAATGGCGACTGTTCTTTGTTTTCAAAACTAAATATCTTAAAAACCGTAAATTTTAGAAAAATTACACAAGTGACAAAAAAGCTGCAAAATTTAATCTAATAAACGTTGATATTAAGGTTATGATCATTGGACAACTAATAACAGAGAAATTTTTATTTTTCTGAATAAAAACATGGTTCTTTCAACATCTTGTCTAAAATTTGCATGTTTTTATTCAGAAAAATTGAAATTTCTCTGGTATTCGTAGTCCAATCATCATAACCTTAATATTAACGTTAACTGGATTAAATTTTGCAACTTTTTTGTCTTTTGTGTAATTTTTCTAAAATTTACGGTTTTTAAGATATTTAGCTTTGAAAACAAAAAACAGTCGCCATTTTGAAATGGTACAAAGTAGAAATTTGATACTCCTTACAAAAATAGTTCCTTATAGTGGACATCCATATACCAAGTTTGAAGTTTATATGTTTAGCGGTTCGTGAGATATGATTAAATATGTAAAAATCACAAACAGACACACAGACGGAAAACGAAGGAATTTAGGACCTATGTTTACATGAACTTTTTTTCTTATTTTTACCTCTGCTATCATATGCTAAAATAGAGAAGCGTGTGTTGGTATATTTAGTGCTAAAGCCAAAACTACACATCGTAGACCCTTGATCTTGGTATCAAATTAAAGGTTGGAATCTCATAATATGCACTGTGATGGTTGGATTTCGATGTCTTATAGGGTGTAGGCACAGGATCGTCCGAAAGGGACCCATGTCAAGGATTTTGTGAGTACTTTAGGTTTTATTTGTTTATATCAAAACATATGCTTTAATTTGAAATGGTCACCGTAGTTACATTGGTTGCCAACAGAATACAGCACCTACAATTGCTTTTGTACAACAGGTGAATCCTATACTCTTATATGAGCAATGTTATCTTGTATGTATGCTTGTTTGCTTGCTTGCTTGCACAACGATCTCAAAAACGGCTCCGAGGATTTCCTTCAAAGTCTGGAAATAAGTAATTTATGACTCAAAAACGTCTTTTATGCAGATTACTTGGCCCGAGAAAATCTAATAACGTAATAAATCTAATTTTAAAGATGTAAAATTTTAACATTGGCCTTATGGGTTGCCGTGATAGCAACGAAAATAAACAAAGAAAGTGTAAACTAATGAAGTAATCATAACAGCGGTTTGGAATCTACAGCCATTAAGGGAAAAGTACCTGGTGGACCGAGCCTTGCTCGGTGTTATTTCATGTTTACCAGTTCATCCAGTTACTATAAAATATCTCAATGTCATAAAATGTATCAATATAAACCTTTTTTATTGCTCCATGGACTCTTCATCCCACCTGCTGTATTTTCCCTTGATAGCTGTAGATTCCAAACAGCTGTTATTATTACTTCATTTGTTTACACTTTCCTTGTTTATTTTCGTTGCTATCACGGCAACCCATAAGGCCAATGTTAAAATTTTACTACTTTAAAATTCGATTTATTACGTTATTAGATTTTCTCTGGCCAAGTAATCTGCGTAAAATACGTTTTTGAGTCATAAATTACTTATTTCCAGACTTTGAAAGAAATCCTCGGAGCCGTTTTTGAGATAAATGTGCAAGCATACAAGCAAGCACGCACGGCCGGACGATAACATTGCTCATATAAGAGTATAGGATACAGCAAGTGGGATGAAGAGACCATAGAGCAATAAAAAAGGTTTCTATTTATCAATTTTATGACATTGAAATATTTTATAGTAACTGGATGAACTGGTAAACATAAAATAACACCGAGCAAAGCTCGGTCCACCAGGTACTTCAGTCTTATTTAGAAAATATGTTTTTTTCGTTTTCAATTATTTTGTAAATTTTTACTGTTAGGTTATGTTATTAAAAACATAAAGTGCACTAAAATGTGTAGTTACATATTTTTTTGTTTTAAATTCAAAGTTAGTAGTATATAAATAAGATAACAAAATATGAAAACATATGAGAAAATATTTGCAATTCCATACTGTATCTTATAACATAGACGAAAGATTGCAAGAAAAAATGAAACAACGAAAAAAAAAACAACAACGAATGAAAACAACGTTAAGGGTATCACGGGAAAATTCACAGTTACATCAAGAAACACTATCGTAACAGATTGGAACAGAAAGGGAAACAGACGCACAAAGTTATGAAAGAAATAATCAGAATAGAGATAATGGAGAACCTTCGAAAAAGGGGTCAAACAGAAGAAGTTGATTTAAATTAAACAATATACTAGCTGTTTACAAAAGGACAGGGAACTATGATTTTGAACGTAAAGGACACATTATTCCAATCAAATATAGATTATATTGAACACCCAAATGTAGTAATTGGCAAGATTGACAAAATTTGTAGTTATTGCATAGCAAAGAAATTAATTCAGAAAGGAAACGCATATTGTGTGCTGTTTGAAAGGGAAAATAAGACTGCTACCACCAAATAGGCCACCCCCGGATTTTTCAAATATATGTATGGAGAAAGATAAAAATATATTGAATTTTACACAACATTAGACATTATAATGCTTGCTTCCAAATTAAGTCTTTTGGAGCTACTATTTAGGCCTTCATACGATTTTTCAACCCAGCGAAGCGGGTTACCAACAACTAGTAATAGAAATAAATAATAATACAAGCAGTTTAGATTTAATAAATTTCAGCATCTTAATCACAAAGAGATCAGAGAGAAGACCAAAGTACATCTGGACCGAGAGGCTGTCATTCTTAAGTCTAGCTTGAATGGCTGAAACACCTTTAAGGCAATTAATACCTATGCCATTACGGTATTTTCTCTGACCAAGTAACTTATATGAAACTTATTTCGAGTCAGAAATTGGTTGTTTCCAGACTTTCAAGGAAATCCTCGGAGCTGTTTTTGAGATAATTGTGCAAGCAAGGAAAAATGATTTTTTAAAGATTTCCTTCAAATTTTGGAAATAAGTTTTTTTTCCTCACAACCTCGCTGTATGCAGTCTACTTCACATAACAAAATCCAATCACATAAATAAGTTAATTTTAAATTTTAGTTAAAAGTTGAAAAATTTTAACGTGGAGCCATATGGATTAGCGAATTAAAAACGAAAATGTAAACAAAAGTTTTATGTTATAAAGTAGCTGATTGCAATTAAACATTTAACCGTTAAGGCGTATAGAGAAAGGGCATGTAAAAGATGCACTGAATCCAGATTGTACATAGTGGATGAAATCAAGTTATTTATATACTAGCCGACACAATATTGTAACCCTCAAAAGCAGCTGGTCATTTACCCAAATAATTATATTAGAAAAACCAACTGTTTTAAGTTTTGAAGGTCGTAATTTCTTGACACCTAATTTACAGTGTTGGGGAGTAGCCGCTACAAGTAGCAGCGCTACAGTAGCGAGTTACTTTATTAGTAACGAAAGCCGTAGCGCCACTACTTTTTAAAATGCGTAGCTTGTAGCTGTAGCGAGCTACTATATTGAGTAGCGAGTAGCGGAATTTGATGCTACTTTTCCGCTACTTTCGCAATATTGTACAAACATTTATATTTTTCACTAACCGGTATTTTAACATTTCAAACCATACGAAGATTCTGAGTAAATCGTGATGTTCTTTATTTTGTAATGATTCGTGATTGGAAATGGTTTTTTTGTTCCTATAATCAATTGCCTTTGACCAAAGACCGACATTTTTTATTGTGGGCGTCCATGCGCGAAACTGACTTCCCTAAACGTTCGGCCAACTATTTACAACATGAGGCCTTGTAAGAACGACATAGAACAAAAAAAGTCATGCGAACGCATCAGTACAATTTCGCATTAGCCTGGATTCGCTGGATGCACCCTGCCTTTGTTCGACGATAGTGAACTTACACCGTGATACATCGAAATAATCAAAACAACGCTAATCATCAATGCGGCCAAAACCATTGATGCGGCATCGTCTGAAAAAAAAAAAAACAAACGACGACTTGCAATCGCAATTCAAGCATTATTCGTAAATTGGAGCGTGTAGCAACAGTGTATGTTTACTTGTTTAATGGACAGTCAATAATAAACAATTATTAACCTCTTGAATCCCGAGTAATTGAGGTAATGCTACTGTGCTCAACCCGGGTATTTTTTGCCATTTTGCATGCTTATTTAAAAAAATTTTAAAATATTGAAAAACTTAGTTAACCTACATAAATATTCTTTTTTGTGATCAGAATAATCTACAGAATATTAAAATTACAGGAAAATGTAAAAATATACCATCACTTATTGTCAAATCTGGTCTCGAGGTTATGTAAACATCATCCACTTTTGGGCGAGGCACTAAATGTCCGTCACCACACTGAATACTAATTATCTTCATCATAATTGTCGTTATAATTAACCACAGATATATCACTTAACCTATCATTGTCTAAATATTCATTAATTTCTAAGAGGACGCGACATTTCAGCAGGGTTATCTATTGTTTACAGGCAAACTACGCCATTGCAACACGCACGTAGCATAAGCAAAACATCATCTGTTTTCTAAACACCGTTGCAGTGATGCTCGGAAATCTAGAGCAAAACAAAATATACCACGAGAATCGGCGTTTCTTCCCGATTAGAATGGTACCAGACAAGGCATATTATTCTTCTTCCAGCTGTCGTAGTTAGCGCGGCAAATTCAAACTGCACACGGCCGCACATATGCGCCCGTGGGCTACCGGCGGGGCTACTGCGCGGACGCAAATATGCGCCCGTGGGATTCAAGAGGTTAGTCAAACCAACTTGTAACACTATAAGAAGGTATTTAAATAACAAAAGAAGTAGGGCCTAGTGCAGTTCGTGCATATCTCCTGCTATAGCTACAACGCTAATAACCGTATCATATGATATTTTAAACATATGAATTTGGTAAACACAGCCGTTGACAAACAGCGGTACAGTAGAACAATGTTTTAAGAAAAGAATCCCCTCTCCCCCCGCGCCTTGCAACCAGCTGACTGTGTCACAGTCGGTGACATAATGCGCGAACTTTAGGTCTAGGTCTTTTTAGCCATGTTTAGCCTCAAATAGCTCTAGCCTATATATTAAAATGTGAAAAGGGATTCAGCCTAAGAGTCTCGATACACGGGCGTAATCTATAATAGACCTTCTAATAATATTATAGCTACCGTATACATTTTGTTTGAATATTTTACAGATATATGTATGATTTTAAATGTTGAGGAAGTAAAAATATGATGTAACACAAAATTAATGTTAGTGTTTATTACTTTGATGCCTGACATTTCATTTAAAACTTAGACAGTATATTTTAAACAAGCTTACAATGGCAAATAGTTTTAAAAACTTGTAAGTTCATTGATTTTTATTTATTTATTTATTTACTTGATCTACACTTGGCGAATCACGTCTAAAAGCCAGATGGGTGTTCAGTTCAGTCAATACACCACTGCGATTACTGCGAAAGACAGGGAAAGTAGGAATTATTTCATGAAAATAGCTAAAAAAGTAGCTGTAGCTCTAGCAGGATTTTTGTAACTGTAGCTAGCTACTTTTCAAAACCTGTAGCTGTAGCTGTAGCAAAGCTACTTTTTACAACCTAAAGCTAGCAGTAGCTAGCTACATTTTAAAAGAAGCTTCCCCAACACTGCTAATTTATTAGTTTTTCATTAAAATGAGCAAATAACATGTTTTTTTGTGCTCGATTGTCTTTAAAGAGCTGAGTTAGGTAAAGTCGAACTTTTGTTCTGTGAAATAATGTTTTTATCACTCAGTGCAAAATTTGATTTGAATGTATACAATGTACAGGGTGTTTTTTTTTTAAAACTTGCTTCTTAATTTATTCAGAAACAAAAATAAATTTTAATATTCTGTTTTCTGTAAACGTCTACCAACGCAGGGGGATGTCAATTTTATAGGAAGACTTTATCCCCCCAACTACCCCCTTCTCACCCCAGCCCCTAACTTAAAATTTTCAAATAGCAACATACCCTTTGTGACATATCAAATTAAAGAGCACAAAAAAAGAAAAATTTTGGTGGAAGAAAAATAAAAATTGCCTGATGCATTCTTGAGATATTCAGTTTTTAAGGGTGTTTTAGTTTATCTTCAAATTTTTATTATTTGAAAATTAACACAGACATAAATATGAAGTTAGCGGTTAACATCTAATTAATGACAGGGGAATGTGTGGTGAACTCAAAATCAACCAATATTTCATACACTTCCCCCAACCCCTATGTTGAAGATAGAGACTATATCAAATTAAAGGGTATGAAAAAACTAGATTTATTGCAAAAACTAAATTGAGATCCAATGCAGAATATTTGATATCCTCGTATTTTTCAATCTGACAATTAATTTAAGTGCAAATTATTTTAAATTCATTCTTCCTGCAAACAAATTATTGCTGGCTAGATAAATCTATTTGATACCGGATAGCTACAGATGGCATTATTTATTAACAAGTATTTATTAACAAACTTTCTTTAACTTGAAATGAGATTCGCAAGAAGAAGGTAAGTGTTAAAAAAATTATTAATTTTTTTTATCATGTTATGCTGATAATACTTACTTATACAGATGGCATTATTTATTAACAAGTATTATCAGCACAACATGATAAAAAAAATTAATAATTTTTTTAACACTTACCTTCTTCCTGCGAATCTCGTTTCAAGTTAAAGAAAGTTTGTTAATAAATACTTGTTAATAAATAATGCCATCTGTAGCTATCCGGTATCAAATAGATTTATCTGGCCAGCACTAATTCGTTTGCAGGAAGAATGAATTTAAAATAATTTGCACTTAAATTAATTGTCAGATTGTAAAATACGAGGATATCAAAAATTCTGTATTGGATCTCAATTTAGTTTTTGCAATAAATCTAGTTTTTTCATACCCTTTAATTTGATATATCACTTTGGGGCAAGTCTCTATCTTCAACATAGGGGTTGGGGGAAGGGGATGAAATAAGGGTTGATTTTTGAGTTCACCACACATTCTCCTATCATTAATTAGATGTTAACCGCTAACATCATATTTATGTCTGTGTTAATTTTTAAATAATAAAAATTTGAAGTTAAACTAAAAACACCCTTAAAAACTGAATATCTTGAGAACGCATGAGGTAATTTTTATTTTTCTTCCACCAAAATTTTTCTTTTTTTGTGCTCTTTAATTTGATATGTCACAAAGGGTATGCTGCTATTTGAAAATTTTAAGTTAGGGGCTGGGGTGAGAAGGGGGTAGTTGGGGGATAAAGTTTTCCTATAAAATTGACTTCCCCCTGTGTTGGTAGATGTTTCCGGAGAACAGAATACTAAAATTTATTTTTGTTTCTGAATAAATTAAGGAGCAAGTTAAAAAAAACCCTGTATATGTTTACAATGCTTTAATTTATGTTATTCACAAACAAAACAAGCAGCGTTTTCTTCAAGAGCAAATGAATGAAATTAAAACGATGTTCAGAACCCAGCAGTGGTCCTTAAATGGCGGACTGCGGTCCGGACCAGATTTCTTCCAGACTGTAAAACATTAAATTTTTATTTTTGGTTTGTAGTTTGTATAGACAAATTGTAGCTGCACCGCGCCGAAACACCGTGAGAGGTGTCCAACAGATGCATGCAGCACAAATAAAACCTCTGACCCAACAGCAAGTGCCAACAGCGTATTTAACATATATTCTCATAATCAATTTATTCATACTAGCTGTTGGTAACCCGCTTCGCTGGGTTGAAAAATCGTATGAAGGCCTAAATAGTAGCTCCAAAAGACTTAATTTGGAAGCAAGCATTATAATGTCTAATGTTGTGTAAAATTCAATATATTTTTATCTTTCTCCATACATATATTTGAAAAATCCGGGGGTGGCATATTTGGTGGTAGCAGTCTTATTTTTCCTCCCAAAGATCACACAATATGTGTTTCCTTTCTGAATTAATTTCTTTGCTATGCAATAACTACAAATTTTGTCAATCTTGCCAATTACTACATTTGGTGTTCAATATAATCTATATTTGATTGGAATAATGTGTCCTTTACGTTCAAAATCATAGTTCCCTGTCTTTTTGCAAACAGCTAGTAAATTGTTTAATTTAAATCAACTTCTTCTGTTTGATCCCTTTTTCGAAGGTTCTCCATTATCTCTATTCTGATTATTTCTTTCATCACGTTGTGCGTCTGTTTCCCTTTCTGTTCCAATCTGTTACGATAGTGTTTCTTGATGTAACTGTGAATTTTCCCGTGATACCCTTAACGTTGTTTTCATTCGTTGTTGTTTTTTTTTTCGTTGTTTCATTTTTTTCTTGCAATCTTTCGTCTATGTTATAAGATACAGTATGGAATTGCAAATATTTTCTCATATGTTTTCATATTTTGTTATCTTATTTATATACTACTAACTTTGAATTTAAAACAAAAAAATATGTAACTACACATTTTAGTGCACTTTATGTTTCTAATAACATAACCTAACAGTAAAAATTTACAAAATAATTGAAAACGAAAAAAAACATATTTTCTAAATAAGACTGAATTCACCTGTTGTACAAAAACAATTGTAGGTGCTGTATTCTGTTGGCAACCAATGTAACTACAGTGACCATTTCAAATTAAAGCATATGTTTTGATATAAACAAATAACACCTAAACACTCACAAAATCCTTGACATAGGTCCCTTTCGGACGATCCTGTGCCTACACCCTATAAGATATCGAAACCCATCCATCATAGTGCATATTATGAGATTCCAACCTTTAATTTGATACCAAGATCAAGGGTCTACGATGTGTAGTTTTGGCTGTAGCACTAAATATACCAACACACACTTCTCTTTATATATATATATATATATATATATTCATATTCTGCATATATATATTCAATATTCATATATATATTCAATATTCTGCATATGACATACTAACCTAATTTGATTTGTCTAATCGTCAAAAACTATTTGGCTCTTTTTTGTTGCATTCAGGGTACAGTAGATACATTAGGTACATTAGTTGAAATGGCAACTTACCAAGGTAGGCATTTTAAGCCAAGTATGAATGACAGATGAGTGAAGGATGATTGTGGCGCGATCTTGTAGTCTTGTTACTGACTAAGGCCGACATATTCCTTAGACAGGACTGTTAATTAATAGCCCAACAGCCAATAGCAACTAAGGGACCTATATTTTAACGTGGGCACCTCGGTTAACAATTTACGAACTGGTCCAATTATGAGGATGGTCCCATGAACGAGTACTCAATAGTGCGGACGTTAATCCCCACTAAGGAACACCGCGTCCACAAGCCATCGCTCATAACTATCCACAATTCGTGACCTCCAAGTAGCTGGATTACAGGACACGCCACCGTCCAAGTCCAGGGTTTTATTTGGCAGCTCTAAACGTAGTCTTCAATGCAGGTACAACAAAATACAGTAATAATGGTAATTAGGGATCGGTGGTGCACTGGAAAAGTCGATTCGGTTCGGTTCTGAACTCATTACCGCTACTCGGATCAGTTCAGCTTGTGTACCGGTTACACGTCGGTTCGGTAAAACAGATGTCGAGCTTTTTAGGTCGAGCTTTTCAGTATTTGGCTCAGCTCGACTTTTTTCAAAAAAACTCGACACTCGCCGAGCTTTGATAAGAGAGTTCTTATCGGAAAGATAATTATTGCGATCTATTTTTGGACACGGTTAACCGGAAGAGCGTTTCCCTCCCACAAAAAAAACAAACAAAAAATATTCCCTAGTGATAAGGAAAGGACATGGACAGGTAACAAGATATATTATCTCCATTTAAAGGAAATTAGAGCTATATATTTAGTTGACCTTGGAGAACGCAAAATACAGCAAGAAAGTCTATTGTTTTATCATAGCTTTCTCTTTAACGGTATACCTCTATCGTACAAGTTTCATTTTGGTCTCAATTGATTTACAAAAATACGACAAAAAATATGAGCCGTAATTTATAATTGTACTAGCTGATAACACGGTTTTACCCATTGAAAAACAGAAAAACTTCCTTGGATTCATGATTCAATGTTAAGGTTGCCATGACAACTACATGAGCTTTCCTATACTTTAACATTGAAACTTTGATGTATCATAGGGCGTAGCCCTGAGGGAATTTTTAACAATCTGTCCTTAGTGGGTGCCTATGCCCTGAGAGGAACGTTCGTGAAAAATTTCAAGCTTCTAGGTCAAGTAGTTTGGGCTGTGCAATGATGGGTGAGTGGTATTTGACAAATATATAGTAGCAAATATATAGCAGAACCCGTGGCTTCGCTCACGATAAAAATTATCGTCTAACCTTGATATGAAGAATCTAGAGGACTGTGTCATGTAGAGATATGTTTGTTTTATGGCGGAATGTAGGATAAAAAAATATATACCACAGTAGAAAGTGAAGGTTTTCTTTTCACCGTTATAATTCGGAAACGGCCGGACCGATTTTAACATCAAATGTGTCGATTTTAAGGTACTTCTTTGTTGATTTACCATTACGTCCCTGGATTGCCTTGTAGGGCATCAATTAAGTACAGTAAAGGGCTGATTGTTCGAAACAGTTATGGTGCTATCCGTGGGCAGTATTTCAAACTCGGTTCACTTAGTTTTTAACTTAAAATATGGGCGGGTAGTAATAGTTTAAGATCAACCACTGATTGCAGCATTTATTTTTCCGTGAAAAGCCGGGACACCGTCGAATTAGATGAAAAAGGAATTTACCAAATTATTGTAACTGGCATGATTGTAATTAAAAACATAAAGAACGCCCTAAGGAAATAACTATAGTTCCCGCTGCCTAAATAGATGGTACCACATAAATTAAGTACAGTAAAGGGCTGAATGTTCGAAACAGTTATGGTGCTATCCGTGGGCAGTATTTCAAACTCGGTTCACTTAGTTTTTAACTTAAAATATGGGCGGGTAGTAATAGTTTAAGATCAACCACTGATTGCAGCATTTATTTTTCTGTGAAAAGCCGGGACACCGTCGAATTAGATGAAAAAGGAATTTACCAAGTTATTGTAACTGGCATGATTGTAATTAAAAACATAAAGACCGCCCCAAGGAAATAACTATAATTCCCGCTGCCTAAATAGATGGTACCACATAATAAGCTTATGATTAAACGATGAAGGTACGAAACTAAACCAAATGTAACTTTTATGTTGTAGGAATGACTTAACAAAATCATCAAAACAACCATAAAACCATGATAAAAAGGAATCAAAATGTAAATCAGCTGTAACAACGTATCTGTTTGTGAAGCTAATATGCTTGATTGAATAAAATTTGAAATTTAAACAAAAGATCATCCATTACATTAACATGGGGCAATTTCAAAGCTTCAGCTCCACCAAAAACCTGTAAAAACCTCTAATTAAAAAAAAAATCCGTTCTTGGTGAATGCCGACACTCTGTAAGGAACGTCCATGCAAATTTTCAAGGTTCTAGGTTAAGTAGTTTGGGCTGTACAATGATAGGTCAGTGGTATTTGACAAAAATAAAGTAGAAAAGATAGTATAATTATAACCTACAATCAGGGATTTGTATAATTTATAAATTTGTACATAAATAGATTAAAGAATCATATCATTTCAGCACAATCTGTTTGTGACTGAAAACCCACTGTACTTTCTCTTTCCATCTTGCCGGGATTTAGTCTCAAGGCTCAGCCACAAAAGGCAGTATGCTCTTCACACGTTTAAAACTGCGTACGTCGAATTATACGAAACACCAAATCATCGGACAGGCATAGATGTAGTAAAAACATTATTAGGAACGCCTCCAGGAAAAACGATAACTCCCGCCTCCGAAATGAAAATGGTGCCACTTAACTAATTAATGGTGGATTTTGTCTAAACAAAATGTAAATTTTATATAGTACATAATTATCTCCTTGAAACAAATCAACAAAAATCAAATCAATTTGTTATCATCTGTATCAACGTATACATTTCCGAAGCTAACTTCCAGCTGATTGTTTTATGAACATTAAAAATATAAACAAAAATCGTCCAACACACTTTTATGTGGGAAAATTTGAAAACTTCGGCCTCGTCTAAAACCCCTTTATACTAAGAATTTTGTAAAATCCGTTCTTAGCGGATGTCTACGCCCTAAGAGGAACATCCACGCAAAGTTTCAAGCCCCTAGGTCATATAGATTGGGCTGTGTGATGATTATACGTGAGTGGTATTTGACAAATATATAGTAGATGACAAGAAGTTTGTATTTTAGCATTTTGTAGTAAGGATTCCTTATCTCCTAATTAACTCACACACGCTCACACTGAGTCAGACAATGACAAAAAACTGGGACAGAGTTGGAGTAAACAACCTCCACCCCCCCCTCCCTGGCCATTGATAAGGAGAGTGAGAGAGGTTGCTGTTTCTTTCTTTCTCTCTATTCCGTCCTAATCTCTGATCTTTCTTCTTCCTTATTTTAAACCACATTATTTTCTTCACAAAAGCTTAGAAATGCAAATAATTTTAGGATGACAATAAATTATTTTTGTTATTAAATATTATTTAATTCATATTCTGAAATAGTTTAACCAAAAATATTATGCCACAATTTGGACTGCTATTTGTAATCATCTTTACTTTGTGAACATTAAGAAAATCAATCTTGTATTTGACTAAATGTAAATATGTTATTTTTTTAAGATACAACCATTTTAAAACCTTTCCAATTAACTCCTTTCAACTCTTGAAAATGTTGTAGTATGTAACTAGAATGATTATGTAAGTTTAACTATTTATTTTAAAGTGAAACTATTGTGGAATTGGGGAGTTAAATTATATAAATTTTCAACATAAATTTTTTTTTGAGCCAGTTTGATCAATTTTATGTAACATAATACACAAAATATTGATGAACCTATCAGATCATTGACTTGTTTTGGAGATAAGGGTTCTAGTTTTGACCTGACGTTCACTTAAGGTATGCAAAAATTAGTCTATTGTATCTTTTAAAATTAAAATCAAGCTTCATAATTTAGTGGTTGTTAAAAAGATCGGCTCGAAAAAGCTCGAGCTCGAAAACTTATGAAAAAGCTCGGCTCGGCTCGGCTCAAGTTAAAAAATCACTCTTCGCACACCCCTAATAATTATAATTAAACAATAAAGTTGATGCAATGCAAAACATCACTTCAGGTAAATTTATTGTTTAGGCTAAAGAAATCCACTCTTACTCATGCTTTCCACAATTAGTTTTTTCATAGTAAACATAACAAGTTTTTAAGTTACAAAATTTAATCAATTGTGATTTATGAGTTATATTGTATTCAATTAATTGTAATGTAAACAATATTATTAGGCCCACATACCTAACAGTTCAATCTTGTTTAATATTCTGGAAGAGGGTGAAATAGTTATTTGTGCATCTAGGGACTAAAGTGCAACTTTTTCTCCCTGAGGGACAATTTCCCGAGGGAGAAAAAGTACTTTAGTCCTGTGATGCACACAAAATTTTTCCTCCACCTACACCATTAACAATAACTAGGTATAACACTGTAACTTTACCTTCAGATGATCCTTTGCCTCAACAAACTGCATTACAATCACATAGCCTATATAAATAAGTAATGCAAGGTATTTAGGCTTTAATTTAAACCATTTTATTTACACTCCTCTTTAAAAATATCTAGGCCTAACTTATTTGTTCACAAATATGCAGTAATATAGCCTAAACTACAGCAAACTCAAAATGGATACGCTGTTCTGTAAATAACGGAAACGGACGCTCAGATGCTGTGACACTCTCTTCAACATAGAGAAACAAATTAAAATCGACATTGTTGCCATATTTTCTCTCTGTCCACCGCGGCGTTGCCGGATTTCTTCCCATGTATTTCTTATGAGATTACTTTTAGTCCCGTGGGAAGCAAATCCCATGGAGTATAAACTAGTACTTTAGTATTCTATTCCAGGGACTAAAAGACGACGATAGTAGGCGGAGGAAAAATAGGTTTTCTTAGATTTTACTATGCTATGGATATTGTCTTAATTTATGTCATAAGGTCTTAGCTGTTAGTGAAAGTACAAAATTATTTATCTTAATAAAATGTGTTCTTTTTACCAGCACGTTAATTTCTTTATGACCATTTACCTTATTTACTTTTTAGGAATATAGAGTACTATATTAACTACTAAATTCAATTAGACTCCAGAAATATTTAATAGGCCTAGTAGATTTATAATTCAGTGATTTTATTGCCGCACATACCAAACCGAACCGAACCGAGAACCGAGGTACAAATAAATTAACCGAATCGAACCGAACCGACCTTGAATTTTCTGTACCGCAGACCCCTAATAGTAATAGTAATTTAGCGGGGATCCAAGAAAAACTTTCATCTGTGGTAATAGTAATAAACTAAAAGATATTACAATGATGTTACAAAATCAAAATATTGTAATTAAAATAATAGTTAAAATAATTATTAATAAACGTTCATTTTATTAAATTGTGTAAGGAGCACATTAATAGAATTCCCACATTGTCCATCATTGTTTAAAATCACCAGGTGCAGCATCAGTTTGTTTAGATATCTGGGGTTTCTCTAATTTGCTGTACCGTTAAATTTCCTAGAATTGCGAGTTTACAGTTGGAATTTTAGGAGATTTTTAGGGGGAGGACCCCCGGATCACCCACCTTCTGGGGGATATTCCATACCCCAGGCCCCCTGGTTTTCGCTTTCCCAAATCTTCTGTGGTCCGGCTCGCGACAGGCTGATGGGAGGTTAAAAATGGACTCCATTTAAAGTTATTGGGGACCACAGGGTTAGCGCAATGTAAAAAGAAAATCGTAGCTGTTTTTTAACTCTGTATTTCATTTTAAAATCAAAACTAGAATGTGTGAGTATTCAAACATTTGAGGTTTCCGTAGAGTTTAAAACAATTATCTTACCTTATCTTATAAACTTGGCTCAGTCCATTACACACGATTAACTTATGGCAAATTTAATCCTGCCAGTTGCGAGCGATTGTCTTTATCAGCTACATGATTCGTTTTCGCTAAGTACGCAATACGCTAGATCGTCTTTCATGCAAAATTACTTATACCGATAAACGCATTAGCTCGTAGTTAGTGAAAAACTTGATGCAGCCGATTATGCAGCCCTTTACTGTATGCAAGCAATGCCCGTACTTATAATACTGAGATGTATTAGCAAATCTATGTCAAAATAATTTTAATTTGACACCTGTAACATTAAAATCCATCCACATTTTTTGGAGTTACGTCTGTAACGAAAACCCCTAGCGCATTGATATACATATTGAATATTTGTATTTTTTGGGGGCTTTTGCCTCTACAAGCCACTAGTTTTAGGCTTATTGGTTATGCAATTATAAACAAAGCACCACAATTGAATTATTATCCTATTAACTTGTTATGAATTTGGCTTTTATGTAACGATAAATTTAATTGATTTTTATCATCGATGTAGAAGCCTGCATTAAAATAAGTTCATGTCTATTGCAATCCCCATTTGATATCAAATCAACCAGTAGATACGTGCTACTCAGCAGCTCTTAAGTCAACAAATAAATTAAATGAAAACAAATGCATCAAATCTATCTATACTTATATAAAATGCATAAACTAGTGATTTTTTGTGATCAAGACTTTTGCTACAGTTCTGAACCGATTTTAATAATTTAGGTTTCACTCGAAAGAGCTCTGCATGAAATTTTACAGGGAATAAAATTAGTGAAGGTTAAACAGAAAAGAAGAGCCCTAGACACCATAGGGGCCTCCCCTACGATACAATACACATAATCGATACATCATATTTGTCCATAAGATTTAATATGGGAATAGAAATTTCAAGGAAGAGCTGAATGAAAGTTGTTTTGTCAGCAGATGATCTGACAATGAATTCAAAACACTCTAAACCAGAAAATAATGTAATCCCTTGAACAAATTAAATTCAATCACTATACATTGATCATATGGTTAGTTTTATAATTAAAACACACCCCTTTTGTAGCAGACCTGCATCTCCCGCCAATTTCAATACAACATATCTTACCTCAGCATTGTAAACATACCATATACGCTTCATTTTCAGGCAGTTTAGACCAAGGCAACCCCCCCCCCCCCCCGCCCACAATACACATACTTTCTTTATAAATTGAAAAACAATTTGTGTTTTTAATATCGTATATATTTTCTGCAAAATCATATGATTAATGATCTCTTAACTATTCAAAATAAAGACAAATAAAGTATTCACCTGATAATTTCAATATAATCATATGTTCAGAGTTTTATTTTTAAAATTCCTTATTAGGCCAGTCATTCTACGAAAAGTAACATGGGGAACCTCAAAAAAACTGCAAGAAAACGTTTTTTGATGGAATTCTACTTAATCAAATATGAATTTTAACATAAGTTTACCAAAATCGGACCATGGGAACCTCACTAAAATCACGTTTCAAAATGGCGGCTTTTCCCACCATACAAACATTTTTGAAAAAAGTCATTCAACTGCATTTTGTCTCAATGTTTTTCGATATATTGACTTTGGACCGCTGCCAATCATCGTTGGGTGTTTGGTTCTAAATTTTGACAGAGTTCACATTTTCGGCCGCCATCTTGGATCCACCATATTGGATATAAATATTTTTTTTCAAATGTTAAGATGGTGTTGTGACGCATCATTATGGACTAGATTTTTACCCTGAACACAATGCTGAAATCCGTTTTTGAAAATATGCGTTTGTTAAAAAGATATGCTCAAATAAAAATTCATTCCTATACATTTCTTATGGACGTTTAATTTTTTTAAAGATTTTTTAAGAATTATCTCTTATTATATCTTCGGTTCTAATTAAGGTATATAGTTCGTTTTGGTCTAAAATGCTCTGTCATTTAATGGCTTTTATATGAGCTATTGATCATTAAATTCGGACGACTGCTGGACGAGCTATAAGGCTAAAATCGACACGAAAATCCAATTTTTAGAAATTTGTTTTTTGCCAAAGATGATATAAAAGAAAATAACTCGTCCTATTTTTGTCAGATTACAATTATCAATATGTCAAATGAAAGCTAGTAGATCAGCGTGTGTTTCAAAACCAATCCAACTTGCAGGCCATGTTTGGGGCTTGAGATACAGATCTTTAAATAATTATGAAATTTTGAAAAAATTGATTTTTATGTTGGTTTGAGGTCTATATCTTACCTCAAACTCAACCAATTTAAATTATTAAGAGCTTAAATGAAAGCCAATAATGTACTGAGTTAATTAAAACATAAAACTGTTTTGAATCTCTGTTCGTTTTCTATGTATGAGTCATTAATTATATACAATTTACGAAAGTGAACAGATTTTATGATAAATGAAGGTTCATAACTCAAACTAAGTAAGTCCGATTTCAATGAGCCATAGCTCATATGAAAGCCCAGAATCTTCTGAGTAATTTGAGGGGAGAATAAGCTTTTTAATCCATATAGGACCTGCGCTATAAATCTTTGACAAAAAACAAATTTCTAAAAAATGGATTCTCGTGTCGATTTTGGCCTTATAGCTCGTCCAGCAGTCGTCCAATTTTAATGATCAATAGCTCATATAAAAGCCGTTAAATGACTGAGTATTTTAAGACCAAAACGAACTATATACCTTAATTAGAACTGGATATATAAGAAATAATTCTTTAAAAATCTTAAAAAAATTAAACGTCCATAAGAAATGTATAGGGATGAATTTTTATTTGAGCATATCTTTTTAACGAACGCATATTTTCAAAAACGGATTTCAGCATTGTGTTCAGGGTAAAAATCTAGTCCATAATGATGCGTCACAACACCATCTTAACATTAAAAAAAAATATTTATATCCAATATGGCGGATCCAAGATGGCGGCCGAAATTGTAAACTCTGTCAAAATTTAGGACCAATCACCCAACGATGATTGGCGGTGGTCCAAAGTCAATATCTCGTAAAACATTGATACAAAATGCAGTTGAATGTCTTTTTTCAAAAATTTTTGTATGGTGGGAAAAGCCGCCATTTTGAAACGTGATTTTAGTGAGGTTCCCATGGTTCAATTTTGGTAAACTTTGGATATGTTAAAATTCATATTTTTTAAAGTAGAATTCCATAAAAAAATGTATTCTTGCAGTTTTTTTGAGGTCATCGCGTAAATTGACTGGACTATATATAATTAGAGTAATTAGAGGTAGTGAGGGGCATGATGATGCTTGAGTTTGAAGTTTCAGCAGAGGAGGGGAGGAAATCAACCATGATGTGGAAGTAAACAAGGCCTTGTGATTACGCTACTAGTCTGGTAGTTAAAAAATACTAAACCAAAACAAAATCTAGGTTGATATCAGAAAAAAATGTTTGCTCTTTGAATAATAATCAATAAACATGTGACATGTTTTTGGTTTAGCATCTAACACATGACTTTTGCAGTTGAATCAATTGACCAGTTGATTCAGTTGATTTACCAATTGATTTATTTCCCCTTCTTGAAAAATCTAAATTCATCTGGATTTGTTTGTAAACACCCAAGCTTCATTATGTACCTCACTACAACTTTAGGGGATTTTCCCTTGAAAACAGGGTAATATTATGTTTTGAGGGTAAAATCAAAATAATATTATTACAGTTCGCGCACGCTCATCCCGACCATTTTAAAGAACGTGTGCGCGAGAGATGGTCAATGAATGCTTAGAGAGAGATAGACGATTCCTAAATAAACATATTTTGTTGGCTGCAGCAAAATTTTTTTTGTACCCATTTGTACCCATTTGTTTCCTATTGGACGATTATTTTGCTTTTTAGCGAATTTCCCCCTATAGGGAAGTAGCTATTACCGTAGGCGGCACGGGGAGATTTAAGCGCGGGACCACCTTAACTTTTTATTTTGAGGTCCCTAGACCCAAAAACACCGTTCGTTCATTTTCATATATATATAAATATATATATAGTACGGACTGATATAATATATATATATCAGTCCGTAGGCGCGATAACTTTTGTAACTTTTGTAAAAAAGGCCCGATTTTGATGAAATTTGGAACAAACATGTAAAGCGTCATTCATGACTTCGAGTTCGAAAATCAGCAAGGTTAGTTTACTCTTAGAAGGTTTTTTTTACAAAATAAAATTTATTTTCAAAATTTAGCACCTTTTTACTAATTATTTTTTAATTTCATTGTCAAAATTGAATTCAGCTTAAAAAAAACAAACAATTTAGCATTTTGAATTATTATTCTACGTCAATCCGTTGCTTAGTTATTGGATAATATTGGATGTGGTAAACACAGTACGTTGTCCAATATTATTTTTAATTTTTCCCTCCAAAAAGTATAGTCACCCTGATTTAAGATATTTAAAAAATACAATTCTGAACATATGATTAAATTTTCAGGTGATGAATATTTTATTTGTGTTTATTTTGAATAGTTAGAGTTCAATGACCAATATTTTGCAGAAAATATATACTATATCAAAAAATACAAATTATTTTTAAATTTAATAAAGAAAGTATGAGCATTTTGAGGGGGGGATGTCTTGGTCTAAACTGCCTGAAAATGTAGCATAATATATGGTATGTTTACAATGATGAGGATTGATAATATGTTTGATTAAAATTGGCTGGAGATTTAGGTGTGTTGCAACAGGGATGTTTTAATTACTGTAAAACTAACCATATGATTGAATTTAATTTTTTCATGAGTTTAAGTTATTTGTTTGTTTTGAATTAATTGATAATATGTTTGTTGATATTTATATAGGTACTATAACAAGATTACAGTTACAATATCTATATTATTAATTCTGTAAGCGATTTTTTTTTCAATCAAAATTGTGAGAGTTTGACAGCTCGCAGGATGATGGGAGAGGGCTCAAATTAAAGGTATTGGTCCCAGGGGGTCGGGAAAAATATCAGATTATGTCCAAATCTACCAGAAAATGAGAAATATTGAAAAATATCTTCCATTTAAAATGCATTGGGATTGAAAAACGTCTGCTTTGTTTACATTAAACATGTGGTGCTAATGCTTGATTCAAAGCCATATGGTAGATGTTGACATGTGGGATTTGTTTCAAAATGCAGCTAACTATGCACGTTCAATGTACTATAACAAAAAATATTTTAAATTTTAGATTTTCTTTTTTTATAATAATTAAGGATTTGAGTTTTTCATAATTTAAAATTATAAAAAGTTAAGTACGTTTGTTTAGTTTATGTTATAACGATGCAGATTTAATACCAAATGATCTATATATATATATATATATATATATATATATATATATATATATATATATATATATATATATATATATATAATTAAGTAAGGGAAATTTTCACGACAAAATTGTGGGCGTTTGGAAGGTCGCAGTATGATGGGAGGGGACTCAAATTGAAGGTTTCCATCCCAGGGACTCGGGGAAAATACTGAAATTGCTTTAAGGTTACTATAGAATGAGAAATAATGTAAAATAGCTGTCATTTAAAAACCATTGGAATGTAAAAAGGTCTGCTTTGTTTACTTAAAACCAAATGCTAGATATAATCATAATTTTGTGGATCCAAAAGTTTATTTTCTAAGAAGGTATTTTGTACTATAGTAAAGAAGGATTATGCTTAGGGGCTATTAGCCCCTTCAAGCCTCTATCATATATTTAATTTCGTAAGGCGATTCTTTGCGTCAAAATTGTGGGCGTCTGGCAAGTCGTAGAAAGATAGGAGAGGGCTCAAATTTAAGGTCTCTATTCCGTGATGGCGGGAAAAATACTGAAATCACTTGAAATTCACCAGAAATCGAGAAATAACGTAAAATATCTGCCACTTAAAAAGCATTGGGAGCTAAAAACGTCTGCTTTGTTTACATCAAAACATGTGGTGCTGATGCTTGATTCAAGGACATATGCTAGATGTTGACATCTGGTTTTTTTTCAAAAGGCATCTAACTATGTTCAATGTACTATAACAAATAAATATTTTAACTTTAAGATTTTCAGACTTATAACTACGGCTTTGAGTATACATTTATAATTTGAAATTACAAAGAGTTAAGTGCGTTTGTTTAGTTTACGTTATAACGATGGCGATTTAATGCCAAATGGTCGATATAAAAATAAATGTATAGGCAAAATTTTTGTGGCGAAATTGTAGGAGTTTGGCAAGTCGCAGGATAGTGGGAGGGGGCTCAAATAGAAGGTCTTGATGCCAGGGACTCGGGAAAAATACAGAAATTTCCTCAAGTTTATCAGAAAATAAGATATAACGTTGAATACCTGCCATTTATAGATCATCGTAATCTAAAAACGTCTGCTTTGTTTACATTAAAACAACTATAACACATTACTGTTTTTTACTTTTAAATTTTCCGTTTTTATAATTTAGGGATCTCAACCTTAAAAAGCAAGAGGAATTAAATACGACTTTTACTTTTACATTGTATCATGTAGTAGTAGCTGATGCTGATTCAAAGCCTAACTTCCTTATGAAGTGGAGTCAAAGTCTCCAACGTGGAGCGTGGAGTCGTCAACGGGAGACCATTTTCTGATTTCATCCTTATTTATTTGCTTATCTTTTGGGAAATAAATTAAGTGCTGCAGTCTGTGGTTAACCTTAAGAATTTCTTCAAACAATGTCCATATGTTTAATTGTAATTGTAAACAAAGTGGACTGAGTTTGTTTTGAGAACGACGGATGGCGCCACTGTTCCAAAAAATTCAGTCCTTTACTATACTGAAGTAACGCCATTTCTTAAAATTCTGATACGTACTTACAAATGGCAAAACATCTTCAACGTTACTCTTTAAACGTTTAATTCCGTCAAACTGTTTCCGTGAGTGTGCATAAAGGAAACATTAAATATCCAGCAATTATATTTTATTTTTAGGGGCTTTTGCCCCTACAAGCCACTAGTTAAAAATTAAAAGACTAAGAATTATATGAAAATACAAAAGTGTATATATTACTAATGAAAACAAATGTGGTCTCTGTTAATTTCCTTCATGTTCAAAGCTCGTGAATGATTAAACATACGTTTTTAATATATTATTTACTTAACGTATCATTCAAACAATACTTTCCTTCAAATAGGTTGAATGCTCACATATACAAAGTAAATCCTATTGAAATTCGCTGAGTACGCAGGTCTGCTGCGACGGGGGTATTTTTTTCTTGATCTTGAAGTGTTTTTATTATCTTGATACTTACTTACTTGATACTTGATGTCTTCATCAATGACTGGATTTCCCAGATAGATTGTGTCATATAATCTTTGTGGCGGCAGTCAGAACAGTGGCTTCACATCCAGTTCACCAAGTGAGTAAATAGGCCTGTCCACCAGTCTCCGCTGAATAGTATTTTTGAAAATTTTTATATCCAATTTTTTCACATCTTCTGGTAGGCTATTGAAAAATTTCATAGCAGCCACAGGGAAACTGTTTAAAGTTTTTGACAACCTGCACCGTGGTATGTTGATATCCCCAGCTCTTCGGGTGCTGTAATGGTGCATATCTTGACGTTTTGCGTAAGAGGGTATATTTGCTCTGATATACACTAAGGAATTGAAGATATATTGGCCGAAGACTGTTAATATGCCTAAACATTGGAATATAGGCCGGCAATGATCCAAGTGCCCGGCAGATGCAACAATCCGCAATGCCTTCTTTTGAAGCAGTAAGATTTTTAAACAACCTGCAGAATGACCCCATAGAAGTATACCGTATGTCAAATGGCTATGAAACATTGTGTGGTAGACTGTGACTAGATAGGGTTCTGTAACTACATACCTAAGTTTATTGAGCAAAAAGATTACTCGAGAGAGCTTGGTGCAGATTTGTGAAATATGGTGGTTCCAGTTTAACTTGGGATAACATTAGATAGTGACTCTTAAACCTAGACCAAGTTGACAGCTGTCATCAATCAAAGAAAATAAAAAATATTTGTTTGCTTTGGGAAAATGATTTTTGAATTAAAACTCATGGAAACACAACTATTTCAAGTTTGAACTATTTTTTAATAACAAATACATACAAATTCGGAGAATTCAATGCATATTTCCAATTTTACAGGTGAAATGACAAAGATAAAACTTACGTAAACAAAACCTCAAACCATAACCTTCAATATATATTGACAACCAAGAATTTAACTTTTATTTTGAATATTAGTTCACTTATTTACAGCTCGTAGCAGTAGTAAAGGGGCGGACTTGAGTAGAGGAGTGACTTCCCCTCCTCCCCCATACCTCGATGTGTCAAAATTCTTGCGCTGGTCGGGATGAGCGTGCGCGAACTGCAGAAAATGTACTGTGTTTAGCATATCCAATATCTAAGTAACGGATTAGATAGTTCAAAATGCAACTGTTTATTTTTTTAAGCTGAATCCAATTTTGACAATTAAATTTACATGAAATTAATTAAAAGGTATCAAATCATAAAAAAGTTTTACTTTGTTAAAAAACAACTTAGTGTTTTTGTGTTGTGCATTTGGTGGCTTAAATTTTTTTTCACCAAATGCGTGCATTTTACAAGTGCATTTTACTTTTAGAAGACACTTTTGACACATATGACTCACTAAAATTACTTTTTCACTGCTATTTTAATATTTTCAATTCACTAAAAGGCTGATTCAGATCATCCAGGATCCAGCTCATGTGAGATCCGGATAGTCAGAGGTAAAGTGTACTTTGTATTTTGTTATTTGCGCCGATTGATTACTTCTAACATTGACTATAAATATAAAAAGAGACCTCTCATCTTTATGGCTGAGCTTTGCCATTTTTATGTTAGCCAAAATTTGAAATGGACATAGTTTGACTATCACACTGACAAATAGGGCTGCTGTAAATGTTTTATTTCAGCTGTTTATTTGATGTTTAAAAAATGATATTCTAGAAAACAAGTGTTTTTTGAATTATTTTTCTCCCTGAACAACGAATTGTCTTAATAGCGCCTCCTGAAAGCATAGTTAATTGTTGCTAGCAGTATACTATGTTGGTGGGAGAATACTGCTTCTACACGCTCTTTCAAATCCTGGCTAATATTAATGTTGGCACAGTTTTTACAATGACAATAAAAAGTCTCCTCTCTGTATTTATAAACAATGTACATTGTAAAGGATGTATTTTTGTTTTAAGGAGGACAAGGTGAGAAAGATTTCTTCAAAGATTTCACAGAAATTGCAAAAGCAGCTGCCAAAGTAATTGAAGGTGACTCGTCCGGAAACTTTGCGGAGATAGTTTCAGACACTTTGAAGAGTCTTCAAGAGAACAGTGAATCATCAAGGGTAAGTCACTTTTTCAGGGTCCGAAATCGATTGCCATTTTCTACCATTTTTGTATATTTACCATCTTGTATGTGTAGTTACAGTATAAGTGTAAATATATTTTTAAGTGTTGTTAGACTTTTTTAGCGAATTTCCTTAAAGGAATATTAGCGAATTTCCTTAAAGGAATAAGCTATTACCGTAGGCAGAGCTTGTAACAGGTTATTTTTTTTATTTTTTTGTTATTTTTTCACTCTTGGTTATTTTTTGTTATGTTTTTGGAATTTGGTTATTTTTGTTATTTTTTTGGGAATTTTGGTTATTTTTTTATTTTTTTCAACCTCAAGAACTGCTACAAGCCCTGTTCACACTATTCGTCTGTCAGACGATCTCGTAGCAGCATCGCAGCAGACGAATCTCGTCATCCTACATTGCGTGAAAACCAAGTCTCGCCATCAAATCTAGGCTGATTTGTGATTAGTCTGTCGAGATTTTCTTTTTTACCAGGGTTAAGAATGTGTTATCTCCAATATAACGCCGGTTTTCTAATTTTCAGCAACATTTTTTGTTTACAAAAGGTTATTTTTTTGTTATTTTTTTTCTTATTTTAGTTATTTTTTTTATTTTTTTCAACCTCAAGAACTGTTACAAGCCCTGCGTAGGTCTCATGGTAAGACCTAGGCCCGAGACCATGTTAACTTTTCATTTTGGGGCCCCCAGAAGCAAAAAACACTATTCGTTCGAATTTTTATTTATATATCTATATATATATATATATCCAGTGCTTGATTTGTAAAAATTGAGGTACCGGAACTGTAATTTGCCAGTTTGTACATTACCCAGCCCCCTCACTTTATCATTCTTCCGCTCAACAAAGTATTATTTGCCTGTGTGAATAATTAGGTCTATTTTAAAAGTTAAGTTTTATTTATCTCAAAATTTTTATAAGTAAATTAAAAAATAACAAAGCATTATTTTACTAAAAATTAAATTCTCTATAGAAATTCTAGATTTGTTAAATGACGTCTAGTGCGAGTATTCAGGCGTTTAGCGTTGTTTTTTCAGGTGTTTTTTCAACGTTCGGCTTAACTGAAGACTAGACAAAAGAGCGCTAATTTCAGGCCAAAACTCTGCGCGTAATTTCCGCACATTTTAAGCGATTGTTTTTTTTCGGTAAGATTAATGCGGCCTAGTACACGCTATCGTCTCTTCCGACAAATACACCGGCCAGTTACACATGATCCTCTCTTACGGCAAATTCTCCGGCCGATCATACGCGTTCGTCTTTACCGGCAAATTCTACGGCCGATCATATGCGATCGTCTTTTGCGGAAAATTCTCCTGCTGAATACTCGCGATTTTCTTGTGTGGCAAATTCTCCGGCCGATCATTCACGATCGTCCTTTGCGACATATTCTCCGGTCGATTACACTCGATTCTCTTGTGCGGCAAAGTCTCTGTCCGATTACTCACAATTGTTTCTTACGACAAATACTCCAGCCGATTACACACAATCGACTCTTGTGGTAGAAAGAGGTCCCGGAACGCCGTTCCGCCGCGTTCCGTTGCAAATCAAGCACTGTATATATCTATATATATCTATATATATGTCTGTTAACAAGATAGCGGCCGTAAATATGGTCCGATCTTAATGAAATTTGGTACAGACGTGTAAAGTGGTAATCACTCAGACAAGTTCGTGAACCAAGCCGATCGGAACACCGGAAGGGGGGTAAAGGGGGGTAAACCACTCCAAAAATGGGTTTTTTGAGTTTTTTACATAGAAAATTAAAAATTATCCAATTTTTGCTAGCATTATTGAATTCAGCTCAAAAAAAAACAAACAATTTAGTATTTTGAATCACTGCTCTATGTCCATTGGTTTCCGAGATATTGAAAGTGGTTGTCCCAATGTTAACCTTATGGGAAATAAATAAAATTCTATACCTCGCTTATTTCTCAACATATCTTGATAAAACTTGGTAAATGGCTTCTTCTAGTTCAGATCAACTAAATATTGAATTAAAACCACCAAGTTTTAATACACCCGTAGCAGCAAACCTGCATACTCATTCCCCATGTTATTCTTATGGAGCTTACAAACACATGTCGAATCTCGCTATGTTGGATTGAAATATATTGTTTTGCATTTCAAATTCGCTGAGTATGCAGGTCTGCTGCAACGGGGGTATTTATTTATATCCAGTGATTACAACAACACGTATCATGCTAACCAAGAAATTATAAAATGGAAATGGGAAATAATGTACGTATTAAAATAGATTATATAGATCAAATTTTTTATTGTATGCTAGTAATTTAACCTTGAAGGCATAAAAACCCCGCCATGAAGGTTACTTTGTCCACTCTTCTTATGTCCACTTGTGTCTATGTCTAAGGATTGTCGTAACTTCGACAATTTTGTACATAAATTATAATTTATGAAGTGATTGAAAATCATACTCGAGTATGCAAAATGTTATTAATTGAAGTAACACCCTTGTAAAACGTTCTAATCGACAAAATTTAAAATCAGAGATATTCAATGAAAAAGGTTCTATATGACACGAACTATACCATATTATATTTTGTTTTTAAGATATTTGAGTTGGCAGCCCTGTTTACGTCTGTCAAAATTGGTGCGGTTCATGGGACTCCACGAACTTTCTTGGGAATAACGTTCTATTCTCCGAAAGATGGACTCCCAGCCGGTCGTTTCGTTGTCGCCAAGCGACCAAAATCGCATAAATAAAAATAAAAGACGAAAAGTAAGTTAAATAGCCCAAATTCTGGCCGGTTAAGGAAAGTCAGAGTTAATACTGCTTATGAAATTAAAATTACTGAATAAAGTAGCTATATTTTGGTTAATTATATATTGTAAATAAATTTAGGATCCAAATAATATGTTAATGTAGCATAAACATATCATACTTATCAGTAAAATCCAATTTTATTTCAGACCTGTTCATCTAACTTAAATCCCTAATACCGGTCATCGCCTTCCCAATACCAGTTTTTGCAAGCTTAATTACTCTTGTGGTTGTCAAGACGACACTCTAACGTGCTTTCTTCAGAGTTAACTAAGTTAAAATAAAATTTAATACTGACAGACTTTTTTCTTACTTAGTGATGATAAACCAGCACCAACTTACAACATCACCTAAGGGAAACAACATTGAGAAAAATCTTTTGCTAAACTGCTTTTGATGTAAAACACTACAGCCATTTACTGTTGGCTTACCATGGTAGAATGAGGTTATTTTTAAGTTCTATATGATTTGAAACTTTTATTTTGTCCAATATTCATTCCTGTTCCTATTCTTTTATACGTAAAATAATGCTAAAAGCGTTTGAAGAAAAACTTATTAGTTCTTCATCTGATAAAATGTAAATATTTTGGTTTATTGCATTGTCTTTGTAGACCACTTTGATAAAATATTTTAAAAATGTTTATGGTTTTTTCTTCAACGACCAACTCAGAATGCTCAACCAGTTGTATACGTTTAAAATAAGAATAAAATTTGAAGTAATGAAAACCATAATTTGGATTATTAAAGAATCATATTTGCCTTCGCTTTTACCAACCGTAATTAGGAAACACTTAAAATTTACCGGCTTAGTTACAATCGCTCAAATTTAGAGATAAAGCATTGGAAAATCTCATTTTAATTCATGCATTTTTAAAGAAAATAATTCTTTTTAAAGTAAAAACATTTTTGCAAACACTAGCAATATTTCATAATTTTTAATCTAATTTACATCGCCTCACTTCTAAGCTATTTAGACAAGGAAGCAGCAGGCGACTGCTGGAACTACCAAATCGACTGTTCACATCCTTCTAATTGTTTTGAAAGATTATTTCAAAAGTGTTTGTGCTCAGAATACAGAATACAGAATACTGAATGCTCTATGGTAGATCAATGATCGCAGTTTACGTTGATACAAGATGGTAGGGTATTGGGCTGACGGGGATGTTTTTATGTTTGGATCATTGAGAAGTGGCGATAGATGACCGGTATTAGGCCAAGTGGCCGTAATTTGGGTTATTTAGCTTAAATATTGGTAAGTGTAAGAATAAGACCAGTAAGGATATAGTAACTCAGGATAACCCTATATTTCCAAAACTAAGAAGTCAAGGCCTGGAAAATTGCCCTCAAAAGATGTGAGTAGAATAAAGTTTTAAGTGCCACCTTTGGATAACTTTTAGCAAAATGATGTATCACCTTGTGTAAAAAATGGCAAAATGATGTATCACCTTATATAAAAAGATTATGTTTTTGTACTTTTATATGAATGACATTGATTTCTATTCAGTTTTATTTTTGATTATGTTGGCATTCCTACAACCCCTGATGTTTTCTTCCAGTGCAGAAGAGCAGTCCACCAGAGAACATTTCAAACGCCGGTCTCCCCTAATAGAACATTATTCCTCCGTAATCCCCACCAGTCCCCGTAGAACGTTATAACCCCTTAAAAACATGTAATATGTTTTAAAATGCTTAATTGCAAGTAAAAATTTAATATATGGCTACATTACGATGTTATTAATTAAAAATTATTCTTAATTATAAGTTCTAACCTTGGAAAAACCTAAATTTTAGAATTCAACTTTCAACACTTGATTACTCGAAACTAGATTGTTGTTGCTTAGAACATTTTACGGGGGACCCCTTCAATTTAATTACCGTTATAAGTTTTTAAATGTTTATGATAAACATTATATTTTTTAAACGATATTAAAAATAATAATATATAAATTTCAGTTTTAAACTTAAAATCTTTATGGTACTTAAAATCTCAAACATAAAACTAAATTAAGAAATATACTGTGTGTCTCAAAAGTCCCGGAACGGTTTAATATCTTTTAAAGTAAGCCAGATATCAAAACAATATTTTGCATACCTTTTAGTGCTAAAAAAACTACTTTTTTATGTACGTGTCATTTCTGCCACTGCCCCCAAAATAGGATTTTGGGGGGGGTAGCCCCAAAATTTTAAATGCAAACCCCCATCGTGCGACTGCTTATTTTAAAGGGCTTGTTCAAAGAAACACAATGCCGCAAACCGGAGGTCGATGTCATGCTCCAGTCCAAAATGGCAGCCATTCAAAAATTTAAATTGCTGTCCGTCAATTAAAATTGAGTATTTTCTGTGTTTGGCAATCCACATTTAAACCGAATAAGAACCACCAGAACAAATATTAACTACTTAAAAGATACAAAAATAATAATTTCTTGTAGCCATCATCAAGGCACAACCCTCCAAAATTGTTTTTGGAAGGTGGGGGTTTTCCCAACCAATTCCAATATCAGCTCACATCGTATGACCACTTGTTTTAATATGCTGAATGAGTAAAAAAATAAGCCAAAGCTTTTTTCAATGAAATTTAAAAAAAATGAGTTATTTTTGTGGCAAATATTTGGCACTTCATGTATGGGGGTTTTTCTAAACGGTAACGCATAGAGGACCCTCCGCAGGTATAGACCTTTGCCGTTGAGCCAAAGGTCGTATTAAGGCGGATATCTATTAGTATGTTAGTTAAATAATTTTGACACTAACAAAATTCTTTTATTTATTACAAGTAAGGTAACTTTTTTGAAATTTCATTAAAACAAGCTTTGGCTTATTTTTTTACTCAGCAAATTAAAATGAGTGGTCATACGATGTGAGTTGATATTGGAATTGGTTGGACAAACCCCCACCCCCCCAAAATCATTTTGGAGGGTTGAGCCTTGATGATGACAACAAGAAATTATTATTTTTGTGTCTTTTAAGCAGTTAAAATGTGTTCTGGTGGTTCTTATTCGATTTAAATGTGAATTGCTGAACACAGAAAATACTCAATTTTGATTGACGGACAGCATTTTTAGCGAATTTCCCCTATAGGGAAGAAGCTATTACCGTAGGTCTCATGGTAAGACTTAAGCGCGGGACCATCATAACTTTTCATTTTGGTGCCCCCAGATACCAAAAACACCATTCATTCAAATTTGTAGATATATATATATATCTATATATATATGTGTTTGTAAGCACGATAGCGCTCGCAAAAATGGTCCGATCCGAATGAAATTTGGCACAGGCGTGTAAAGTAGTAATTATTCAGATGAGTTCGAAAACTAGTCCGATCGGACCATTGGAAGGGGGGGTAAAGGGGGATAAACCCCCCAAAAATGGGCTTTTTGGGGTTTTCACATAGAAAAATAAAAATAATCCAATTTTTGTTAGCACCATTGAATTCAGCTCGAAAAAACAAACAATTTAGTATTTTGAATCACTGCTCTATGTCCATTGGTTACCGAGATATTGAAAATGGTAAACACAGTACGTTGTCCCAATGTTAACCTTATGGGAAATAAATAAAATTCTATACCTCGCTTATTTCTCAACATATCTTGATAAAACTTGCTAAATGGCTTCTTCTAGATCAGATATACTAAATATTTAATTAATACCACCCAGTTTTAGTATACCTGTAGCTGCAAACCTGCATACTCATTCCCCATGTTATTCTTATGGAGCTTACAAAAACATGTCAAATATCGCTATGTTGGATTGAAATATGATGTTTGGCATTTGAAATTCGCTGAGTATGCAGGTCTGCTGCAACGGGGGTATTTAATTTTTGAATGGCTACCATATTGGACTGGAGCATGATATCGACCTCCGGTTTGCGGCATTGTGTTTCTTTGAACAAGCCCTTTAAAATAAGAAGTCGCACGATGGGGGTTTACATTTAAAATTTTGGGGCTACCCCCCCAAAATCCAATTTTGGGGGCAGGAGCAGAAACGACACATACATCAAAAAGTAGTTTTTTTTAGTACTAAAAGGTATGCACAATATTGTTTTGATATCTGGCTTACTTTAAAAGACACACACGTTCCGGGACTTTTGGGACACACAGTATGTGTAAAGAATGGGTTGAACTGTCCTGGGGGTACTGTACAAGAGGACAGATCATGTAATAAATTAAGTTGAAAAAATAGATCAGTTCTAAAATACATTCCATTGTAAAATTTAAATTTGACACAATTTTTTGTATATGGATGTTTTGCTATGTGGAAATGAATCGTAATGGACATGACAGTAGTGGACATGATAATTAGTGGGCATTAATAAATTTGGACATTTTAGTCGTAGATAGACAGCCGTAAATGAATCCACCAGCTAAGTCGCTAGCGCCTGCTTGTAAATTGAGCGTTTGAAGCGGGCGTTTGAATGCCATTGCTGATTTTATAGAATTTTTGGCTTGGCAGTAACACATGTAAATAACAAGGAAGGGTAAAATAAGCACTATTATTCACTAATTCATTTAATTAATTTATTCTTAAAGGTCATTGCCGAATCCAGAGATAACCCCATGCTTTGCCACTGGTAATTAACTTAAAATACTAAAATGTATATTATCATGCTTGATAAAAAACTAGGGGTTTACTGGGCAATTTAAATTTCCATGTAAAAAAGATTTAGTAAATAAATAGATAGCTTAGCAGATTGAGTGGATAGGTATTGCAAACTATTGCATACTATTTATTTATGTATAGTTCATACAAGACACCTACACAAAGATATCCAATGGTTGAAGTTGTGCAAGAGCTTTACTACTGATTTTTAACTGTATAAATAAGCATACCAGTAATATATTAGATGTAACAATCTTAATGATTCAATAAATGTAAATTGTAAGTGTTGAGGGATTATTATCAGTGTTATCTCAAAGAACCCAGACTTGATTTATTGTAGTTTGTTCAAACAGTATTGTGTGCTCCAGCTGAGAGATTCAATTAGAATTGTGTGCTCTAGCTGAGGAAGTTTATTTGGACATGGGGAACAATATAACCAAAGAACGACTTATATACTTAGCTCAAACGGTATGATTCTTCAGTATTGTTAAGGATATCTTCATATTTTTTATTTCTATTGCTTTTAAAACACTAGGGGAGTGCGAGTAGGCTGATGATTTCTGAAGTAAAGTTGAGTTTTAAATATGACTCGCGAGATACAAGCTTTTTTCGAGTAGAGCTTTTTTAAGATCCGAATTCAAGAAGCTTTTTACAATAAGCTTTGCAAATAAAGTTTTTAAACCACCCTAAGTAAATAAAATGATTTTTCGCCATGCTTTTCAATATTTGGGTCCCAGATACTTCAATCAGCTTCCGCTCCAAATCAGAAATACAAATAGTTAAATTTTTTTTGTAAAAGAACAATTACTTGGCTTTTTTCTCAGCAAGATGTAAGATATAAATAACTTTTTGGTATAGAAATATTTTTATTAAATTTTTAAAAGACAGCCGTTCTTTAAAAGTAAAAGTACTCTTTTTAAATTTCAATATATTTAAGCAGACCTGTTCATTTTTGTTCATTACAACAAAAATTGAAACCTCAGATGTGTCATCAGGCATATTAAGGGGCGCTTTCCCCAAATCTGGTTTAAGTTAAACGCGTTTAAATTAAACTAAGTTTAATCGGACGTTTAAACTACGAATGACTTTCCCCAATGCATGGTTATGATGGTTTAGTTTAACTACGATTTGTCTCAGGTGATTTAACTGATTGGGGTTTTCCTCTTGTTTTTCCTCATTTCTGCCAACTTGGTATTGTATGCTTGGCAGTTATCGATACTATAACAGAAACGATATTGAATCATGGAACCTTGTTACTCTTCCCTTACAATCGTGGAGGAAACTACGATGTCTGTAACGGCACCTAGGACCAAATTAGCTGTTCTTTATGCTTTCTGAAACGATTGGAAAATTTGATTTCGTCCCTGTTTGTAAATTGCTCGGCCCGGTCTCTTATTTTCGTGGGACCCTCTTATTTTCTGGGAAGCTCTCTGTCAAAATCCTCTTCAACTACTTCATTCAGTAGTGAAATTATATCATCCATATTTAATTAAGATTAAAAACTGAAAGATCGTTTAGTTAAATTCAATTAATGGTTAAATTCAATAAATGGAAAAATAAAACACAGCCTGTAAAAAACAAAAATTAAACATAACAAAATAGAGAAGGCCTAATACAAATTTAATGGAAACTGGAATGGTTGCTGAATAACGGAGCTATTTTTACGAACGTCGTAACAAACCTCAAATTATTTTCCATTCATAAAAATCTTATTTGTTAAGTAAACAAGAATAGTTTACATTGTCAAACAGCAGTTCTACTTCTCTGTGCAAAGGATCTTCCTCTATGTCCTTCAGTTAAACCATACTTATCATCTGAACTGCGTGGGATAAATTAAACTAAGTTTAAACGGAGATTTTGTGGAGAAATTGAATCCGTGGGTTAAACTAGTGTTTAAACTAGATTCGGAGTTAAACGAGATTTGGGGAAAGCGCCCCTAAATGTTATTAGAGAAAGATGAAAAGCAGCAGATAAAGCATAGAACACACACAAAATATTCACACAAAGAAAATTCTTGATATTTCGACACTCATGGGGTCTTCATCAGAAGGGGAAATGTAAGAGAATGTAATATTTGGTATAAAAGGAAAGGGATAGACAGCTAGCTTACCTGGGAAAGATGAAAAGCAGCAGATAAAGCATAGAACACACACAAAATATTCACACAAAGAAAATTCTTGATATTTTGACCCTCATGGGGTCTTCATCAGAAGGGGAAATGTAAGAGAATCAAGATGTAAGAGAAATGTAAGATTCTCTTACATTTCCCCTTCTGATGAAGACCCCATGAGGGTCGAAATATCAAGAATTTCCTTTGTGTGAATATTTTGTGTGTGTTCTATGCTTTATCTGCTGCTTTTCATCTTTCCCAGGTAAGCTAGCTGTCTATCCCTTTTCTTTTATACCAGATATTACAGCCCAGAGCTTTTCAAAATGAACCTAAATGTTATTAGAGTAATGCTAGACTCTGTAGTTTTTTTAGTTTAATTTATTATGTTTTGTAACTGGTCACGCAACTTGTTATAGTGGCCAGTTCTCAAGTAATACAGTGACCGTATGTTTATGTTATTCACCTAGGGAAATAAATAAATTCAGTTATTGATGTACAGTAGAATCTCGATTAACCGTCACTCTTCTATCCCTCACTCTCTGTTATCCGTCACTGCTTCCGGGCCCGCAATATGTTGTAAATTGGCGTCACGCAAAGCACGAAAGGACGTGCAAGTACAGTGACTGTTGATTGTTAATGATGGCTGAAAATCAAAAATGAGTCGTACTAGGGCTTGACCAGAAGATCAAAATTATATAATATTTGAGGAAGGGCGAAACAGCTACAAGTATCGCGCTGATTTATGGTGTTGGCGGATTCATTTAAGAGATGACGGACTATCTTTTGATGTGAGGTTATGTAATTCACTAAACGAACTCTGAATGAGCACAACACACAGTTTAGAAGGTCTATAATTACCATTTTATGAATAATTTAATGTACATATGTATTATCCACTAATACAAGGTTTATCATCTTCAAAAATATTTTAAATCTACGTATTGAACAGGTTTATGGCTAAATTCCTGTTATCCGTCTATCCTCTTAACCGTCACACTCCTGGTCCCGAGAGTGACGGTTAATCGAGGTTCTACTGTATTCAAGTTGAACTATACTGACATGTCAACGACTCTATTACCTGTAAATTTAAAACTTCATGGACATCAAATCATTTACCTATTACAATACCTTTTTGGCTGTCAGAGCATTCCTTTGGCTTTGGCCAAACAACAAAGTAAATAATTTACAGTGCTATCAAGGGCCATTACTTGGTATACATAACAATAGGCTCAAACTGAAAAATGTAATCCCATGCTAAGACATTCTTTATTATTATTAATGATTATTACTATCTTTTTATCCGTTTTTAAATTATAACTGACTTTAATGCCTTGAGTGTGGAAGAAAAACCACAAACTTAATAACCACCAAACTTATAAACAATTTCTTTCTCTGCTTTTTCAAGAAATAATTGGCCTATAATGATTTTTTACTATGTTGTTCATTAGTTTGTTTCAACTTTACTTGTTATCACTAAACGCTGTCATTATTTGGGAGGAGAAGATAGGAAATACAGCTAACTCACCTTGCAAATAAGCTGCAGAGACACACAAAGTCAAACCTTAAACGTTGTCATTGTCATTGTTTCAGAACCAGTTTGGTGACCCTGAGCAAATGGCCAACCTGTTTCAAGAGATGGGGTTGAATGGGGATGCCCTGAGACAAGATGGTAACTTGGAAGACATTCCTCCATTCCTGCAGAACATAATGCAACAGTTCCTCTCTAAAGACGTTCTCTACCCTTCAATCAAAGACTTTGTCGATAAAGTATGTTGATTCCAATACTTTAAATACTCTTTTTTCCAAAATCTTGATTTTTCTTTTACTAGAAAATTTATTATACTACACCTCTTGTGAATTAATAAAAACTTTATTTCCTAAAAATCCTAAAAGAAATACTACAGTTCTTTTTCGTTAATTCACTACCACTAATTTATTGGTTTCTGCCTGTTTGTTACCATGTAAAATATTCACATTGGTAAAAGAAAATGTTCCACTTAAGAGTGCTTATTCTTTATCCAATAACACACTCCAATAACAGTGGAATGTGTTATTGGATATGTTAGTATACACATTTTTTTAGGAGAATACCGTCAAAAACGCTTGTGTTGCAAAAACGCTTGTGTTGCAATTTGTTCTAGGTTGAATAGTATTTTTATTGGACCATTAAAACCACCAAATTTTCACAATCCTGAAGTCTCAAACTTGGTACACGCTCACCATGTTATAGTGGAGTCCTGATAATCCGAATCTCAGGAAATTTGATTACGAGTATTTACCGATCACACAAACAGGTGCATTGTCAAATCGCTAATCCGAAATAGTTCCGGTCTCAATTATTTTGTATAATTGCGACTCCACTGTATTGTACTTAATTTATGGAGAACACAAAAAAAATGTCACATTAAGTCTAAGGGCTAAAACATAATTACATACTCTTGCATATGCTGAGTACACAGGTCTGCTGCAATAGGGGTATTATTTGATTTATTTAATTAAGATACCCTATGTCAAAAGTCAATATAGAAAAATAATTCAAAACATTAAGTTTGAACTTGTGATGAATTAACGGAATCAAAAGAGAAAACCTAGTGGTGGGGAATTGATCGAAAAAACTAATCCTATAATAATTATTGGGTAAAAAGATGAAAAAACTAAATTAACTAATGTCATCACGCTATTTGCAGTACCCTGCATGGCTTGAGGCCAACAAAGACTCACTTTCGCAAGAACAGTTTGACAACTACACAAAGCAGCTGGAGCTGATGAAAAAGGTCGTGGCAGAGTTTGAGACAGAGGCGGCTGACGACAGTGAGGAGGTGAAGAAGCAGAGGTTCCAGAGGATCATGGGCTTGCTGCAGCAGGTACTGGCCACATGGTAGATAATGCCAAATCTCAGTGTTCGTCAATCATATGTGTGCAGCATGGCTATTTATTTATTTGTAAATTTTATGTGTAATAAACTGCTCCATCTTAAAACAGCCTTTTCTTTATTTTAGGAGAAATTTAGGAATAATGGTTAAAGTGGTTGTTGAATATTAGGGGTGTGCGAAGCAGCGTATTTTTTACGATTCGCTGTTCTGTTAAGGTAACTTAACAGAATCATTTGTAGCTACAAAATTAGGCTAGAAGGCAGGGCCGGCCCCAGGCAGGGGCAGGCGGGGCAGCTGCCCAGGGCCCCGCGCTTTTGGGGGCGCATGCTTTCGAGAACCCCGCAAAAAAAATTTTCTCGATCAAATTAAAATTATGGATGGTAATTTAAATGTTTCAAAACTTGATTAAAAACGTTGATAACACGACAAGTGCAAATTCAGATATACGAATATAATTGGATTGGCAGTGGTTGGTCCTTTCTTATGTTAGCAGTTCGGTAGACGACGGGCTGTGGAAATCTCGGGAAGCAACTTCAGTCATCTGCTGCGGCTGAGGGCTGAGCGGCAATTGGTTTGCACCTGTGCTCGATGTTGTCGTCTGTCTGTTTTGATTAAGAATAAGAATAGTTTATTGCCGTTACAAGGTTTACAAGCATGGCATGGTCAGAGTTTTGAAAAACTAGGTTCTAAAACTAATTCTAACAACATCAATAATCATCAATCACCATCAACAATCATTAATTTGACTGTCAGTACGACGTGCACGCTGATGTGTTTTATCTTGACTAAGTAATGTTTTTAAAAAACGACAATGAATGTCCAGTTTGATATTTTCTCTTATTAAAATTCTGTTACATATGCTTTAATGGATCAGGTAGGTTGAGTCGGGGTCGGTGCCTGAAACTTTACAAATTCTGCCGGATTTTCTAGTCCATGGTCGTGGCTTAACGGGAATTAGGCCTCGAGGAGCTGAAAGAGATCAGAAATAGTTTTTATCACATTTTAAAGAGCTTAAAATTTAATGCTCATTCAAAATAAATGGAATCAAATACAGATACATTGGCGATTGCGCCAAATTATTTAGATTAAATAATTTATCGTCACCAAGTAAATTGTGTAAATATGTTGGATATAATCAGGGCCGGACTGGCCAGAAATTTTGGCCCGGGCATTTACATGGCGTACCGGCCCACATGATTCATATACGGGGGGGCTTTGGACAGGGCTGACGACAGAATTTCCCGCTTGGCAAAGTGATGACCTTTTTTTTTGCTCACACGTATGGTTTTCGCCCTCTTTATTGTCATTTCAGTCCCCCCAAACCCCAAACAGGAGGAAATTGGCTCTGCACCCGGCCCCCAAGCGGCCCAGCGGCCCCTGAAGGTGGCGGCCCACCGGGCATTTGCCCGGATGCCCTTATGGCCTGTAATATTACATGAATTCTCACCTTTACTTTATTCTATCAGCCTAATAACTCTAATATATTTATTTGCAATAGTTTATTTTAATAATGATAGCCTAATTTAAAATTAAATATAACTTAGATCCCACCTGCAATCTCAATTTATGTAAAGCTGTTTCAAATATTTAATAAATTAGAAATTTCTAAATTGATCTCTCTCATATATATATATATATATATTATTATCTGTGAAAGTGTGTTGGCTTGCAAGTGCCATAAGTGAGGTAAATACAGAACTGAGTAACTAAAAATACCATATGTGCTATTGTAAGAAAGATTAAGGGAGAGACCAGCAAGATGGAAGGACAGTGAAGAAATTTGAAATAGGGAGTGTTAAAAAATTAATTTTAAAACAAAAGGCCCAGTCCTTACTATAAAGTCCTAAGTAAAAGTTAATTTCAGGACACACTAGCCTGGAATTTTTGATAGCCACCGGTGTGAGGAGGTTGGTAGGTCCATTTTGTTAGCTAAAACCTCCCACAGAAGACTCCAGTTGGTAAGATCCAAACTTTATGAGAGATCTTAAGAAGAGAAAACTTAATCCGTTTTAATCAAATCAGCCAAAAGAAATAACAACAGAATTGGTATTGAAAATATTAAATTAATCCCCAAAGAACATTTTGGATAATTTCCTGAAGAACCTAAATATTTTAAATATTAATAATTCAAGTTCATATGTGGACATTGGACATGTGTTTTACATTATTAATTGACTTTGAATAAATTTACTCTTATAAATAGAGATCATTCGATTAGGCCTACTATTTCATTAAAATCAAGCTGAACTTGAGTTTTATCTTATATATTATATCAAATTTTAATATGTTTGGGAAACCACATTGACATTCGCTCCCCAGCACGAAACCCAAATCCTGCAAATATATTCTCATGTTCTAACATTACCAAAGACTATTCGATATTATAAGTAGAAGAAAAACCCACACCTTGTAAACAAATTTGTCAATCCCCTCAAGAATTCATTTAATGTTGTATGCCAATAAATAGCCAATTTGTGTTTATAAAACCTTTCGTTTTATCGTGTCTTATTTAATTAGGCTTAAGACAGCCATTTTGAAAATTCCACCTTCCTTGAATAGTGAAGCTAAAGCTGAGAATTGTTGTAACATATGTTATGTAGAGCTAGCCTATACGGTAACAATAATAGTAACAAAGAGTATCAATATAATTTTCCCAATTGGCGCCCAACATTGTTGGGCAGTGAATGTCAATGATCTTAGCCTATTTGAAACAGCTGGAATACTTAACTAAAAGAATTTAACCTAGCCTACTTACGTATATGACAGGATATATCCATTGCAGAATAATTTAAGGTTAACCAATAGAAATAAGACACTAGATATTAGTTATAATTTATATAATTAATTTCACTATAATTTGTTTACTACATTATAAGATAATAAAATGTCTGAACAACATCAACAATATAACCTTCGACCCACTATAAAGATCCCCGCTAGGTTATCCGATATGGAAGTCTCAGATAATGTTACGCGTAGGGTAAACACACACACACTTAACGAGAACACTGCTAGGCCTACGATGAGTGAAGCTGAAGCTAGTAACGGAAGCGACTCCGATGTTTCAGGGAGTGCATTCGACTTATTTGACGGATACAATCCACTTGACGAACTAACAAGGTCAAACGCTATAATTACTGTTTACCGCGACGAATCAACAGCTGAGAATACGACGCCATCACCTCTACATCCCGTCACGGCTGGAGAGACATTGAACATCAGTGCTACCAACCTAACCACACCAGATTCCCCACACAACGATGTAAATTCACCTACACTAGACAACCAAATTCCTCCCACCATCAATCAAAGTGAACCGAATATACTAAACCAAATCAGTATATTATTAAAATCTGAAATCAAATCACTCAAAACTGAAATTGAAACATCTAACAAAGCCCTTGAAACTAAAATTGAAAAATCTAACAAAGACCTTAAAATTAAAATTGAGACATCTAACAAAGAAATCAAAACTGAAATTAAAAATGATATCAAGATAGCTATTAAATCACTAAAAGATGAGATAAACGAGCGTAGGGACACATTTAATCACAAAATTGAAGTAGTGACTAAAACACAAACAGAATTCCGTAATGACCTGGAACAGATGAAAAACGTCCAACTAACTCAAAGTAACGACATACACCGCCTTGAATCCAGTATTACCGAGAAAGCAAATGAAATCAGAGAAGATTTGATTCAGGACCTTGAGAAACAAAAAGATACATTCCAAAAATCAGTGCTCGAGAATAACGACAGTTAACATACACTTTTGATATTAAACTCCATGATACGAAACAAGACATGTTAAATCAAATCTCTCAAGTAAAATTAGACCAGGGAAAACAAATTAAACAAGTCGATGACCAAATAAACGTCCTTAAAAACAAAACTAAAATGTGTGAAGACAGAATTGAAAATCTTGAAAATAAAATCACTACGTCACCTAATTGTTTGCCCTCAACCATTCAAGTCATTTGTAGCGGAAATTCAAAAATTGTCCCAGACCTGACACCGCCAAAATTTCATGGAAGATCGCACAACCCGTCTGAATTCCTAAAACGACTCAAAAAATATTATGAACGAAGCCTGACACGAACGGACACGAACACACCAGACACAGAACACCTGCTTGATACAATTGAGAGTTGCTTAGAACAGCACGCGTCACGTTGGTTTTACCTAGTGAAAGGCGATATCAAAGAATGGGTAGACTTCGAGGAAGCATTTCTTGCACGTTACTTTAGCAGAGACGTACAGCGCGGCCTACGGCAACACATGGAAGTTGAGCGGTACAGACCAAACGGAAAACTAACCCGTGCGGAATATTTTGTCGAGCGTGTAATCCTACTAAATTCACTGACACCACCAATGGACGAAGACGAAATTGTTTCACTGCTTTCAGAACATTTTAGCGAACTTATCCAAGACGCCCGCAGAGTCCAAAATATTAATACTATTCAAGAATTTGAAGCTCTACTACAAAGAGAGGATATTAAGGACACACAGAAGCGGTCACGAAACCATAATCAAAATCACCAATCAGAGAACGACAACCACAAAAATCAAAAAAATAACCAACAACACAACTCACGCCATGAAATAAACTATAACTCATATAGGCCACGATTTGATCGTGAGAATCAACAATCGCCCCCACAGCGAAACAATCACTACCAACCCAACCAAAATCACTTTTCACAAAACAGGACATATCAGAACGGAAACAACCGAAACTACCACGGTGGAAATAACCGATCCCACAACAACTACTGCCCACAAAATAACAATAGATACTATAACAACAATAATCGCTACGGACAACCAAACGATCACAACAACCGACAGTACCAATCCGACTCGAGCGACTACCAAGACAGTTACCGACAATCTAACCAACAAAATCCACATGAAAATAGATATCCCAATCCAGAAAGAAGGTACCCCACAAACGAACAGAACCAAGTTTGTGCTGCAATCGCAGATACCGAGAGCCCACCTCAAACAATTCCAGCACCACCAGGATATGATGGGGTTTTAAACCACTAAGCACTGGGATATTGGATGGCCTATATACTCCACCTACACACATCAACCCCACGGTATCTTCAGTGCTAATAAATGAAAATCTCGGATTTAATAGGCCAAATAATAATGCAAATAATCTCACTAATGAATTTATATCCACGGTCAGTAACATATATTGTGACAAAGATTTCCTAATGTCTGAAGACCTGACACAACAAATTCAACACAACCCAAAACAACAATTAAACTGCCCAGAAATTATTATACAAACAAATAACATAAAAACGAAAGCATTAATCGACACGGGATCTAACATCACGTGTATTTCGGAACAATGGTTTAACGAAAACAAATTTAAAATCGGTAAATATGAAGAATTACCCACAACTAACACTTTCATCAAGGTAGCTACTGGAGAAAAATCTCGTCGTGTTTCAAGGATCATAATGTTAAATATTGCAATACAGAATCAACAAACCAACATACAAGCATTACTAATTCCTAATTTGATAAGACCCATTATACTTGGTATCGACACGTTAAGCTTATGGGAGATGGCAATAAACTTTAATGATAAACAAATAATATTCAAAATAAATAATAATAATGTGACATTGAAGTTTGGAGAAGTGATTGAAGATGGAATTTTGTGTTATATTATCAATGATGATCGCCACAGGCATAATAGTAATATTAATAATGATGATATAAATGATAGTATAAATACGAACAATCATGGGTCAACAAAAACGAATAATAGTAATGATGGTATGACTTTCCACATGGAACTAAACGAAGCACTCGAGAGAACTACTCTGTTAGATCAAATGCAAAAACAACAATTGTTCAAACTGATTTCAAAATATCAAAACACTTTTTCAGATGAACCCGGTCTATGTAATAAATATCAACACATGTTAGAGGTCGAAAATCCTCGAAATTTTAAAGGCACTAATTATCCGGTTCCGCTGATTCACCAGGATGCGGTAATGAAGGAAATAGAGAGGATGGAGACGTTAGGAATTATCGAGCGCAGTAACAGTACATTCATCAACCCCATAATTCCTGTAATTAAGAAGACTGGCGAAATTCGTCTATGTCTAGATGCAAGAAGAGCAAATCAGATAATCGTTCCTGACTACGAGTGCAACAGAAGCGTGAATGAGTTATTGGCCAAATGTCGTAATGCAAAAGTAATCAGCAGCATAGACTTGACGGCTTCATATTGGCAAGTTCCTCTTTCCCCAGAGTCCCGCAAATATACAGCTTTCCAGTTTCGAGGGAAAACTTATCATTATAAGGTTACTCCGTTTGGAATATCTACGTCCCAAGCTGCCCTTGTACGAGCTCTCGACCAAGTATTCGGCGAAGACATTGAAGACTTTACGATGATTTACGTTGACGATATTTGTATAATTTCCCCAGACATTGAAACACACCTATGCCATTTAGAGCATATTTTTAAGAAATTGTCCGAAGCAAACATGACCATTAAATTATCCAAATCCCAATTCTGCCAGTCATCAGTTCCTTTTCTTGGATACACTATCACGGAAAACGGCCTACAGATGGACCAGAGTAAATTAAAACCAATTTTAGATTTCCCTACTCCAAAAAACAGGACAGAACTTAAATCTTTTCTCGGATGCATAAATTATTATAACAAGTTTCTAGATCGTTTTTCTGAGACAGTACAACCACTTTTGAGATTAACATCTAAAAGGAATAGTTTCCGTTGGACAGAAGAAGATGACAAAACATTTAACAGGATAAAAGAATTATTCCTACATACCAATATATTAACCCATCCAGATCCTTCAAAGACATTCTATTTGCAAACCGATGCATCAGATTTCGCTATCGGAGGTCATTTGTTTCAGTACAAAACAAATGGAGAAAAGGCTGCTATTGTTTTCATGTCTCGAGCGTTACAACCTGCGGAACAGAGATTCACCACCACTGAGAAGGAACTCCTTGCTATTGTGCACTGCTTGCAAAAGGTCCGTTACATTGTATTGGGAGCTAAATTAAAAATTTTGACCGATAACAATGCACTAACTTTCTTAAGAACTTGCCGATTATTAAACAACCGATTAACGAGGTGGATCCTCACTATTCAGGAATATAACTTCGAGATAGAATATTGTAAAGGGACCGAAAACCAAACAGCTGATGCTTTAAGCAGAATTCCTTACAAACCTGATCTTCAACCCAATAGCACCCCAATCGAACTCACAATTCACTACATCGAGAGGATCCAAGATCCACAACTCCGCATAGAACTTCAAAATATATCCCAATTACAGTCAAGTGATCCTCGATTACGAATACCATATGAAATATTGTGCACTAACACAGATACACCTGATTACCAAAAAATCTCACTCGGTTACAAATTGCACAACCGAATTCTTTATCAAAAACACAACAACACCTGGCTCATCGTCGTCCCAGAATGCCTGATAGACCGCCTTATATGGGAGTGTCACCACTACTATTTACATTGTGGATCAAAAAAATGTTTCCTGTTGTTAAAAGAAAGTTTTATTTTCAAAAATATGAGTCGGAGGATTAGAGCCACACTAGCCACCTGTGATTCATGCCAACGTTGCAAAACAAACCCGCATCCCTATCATGGTTTAGCGAAAGGTATACATTGTTCAGGTAAAAATGAACAAATTGCCGTGGATGTAATTGGACCACTCCCCACTAGTGTTGGTAATGTTAAGTACATCTTAATCGTGATTGACATCTATACTAAATTTTGTAAAGCTATACCCAATGAGGCGAGCAACAACCAAAACCATCCTCGACAAATTGTTTGGAATTCATTTCATAAACCATGGTCTACCCAAGCGAATTCAAAGCGATAACGGAACCCAATTCAAGAGTAACCAGTGGATCAACAAACTTGAAAGCAATCAGATAACTCCTATTTTTAGCCCATTGTATTATCCTAGTGTAAACTTGGCAGAACGCCCCATCAAAGAAGTTAAAAGATGCCTTCGAACCTACTGCGCTAAACAACATCGAAATTGGTCTCGCTATATCCCTGATATAAACCAGTTCCTAAACGAAGTCCACCATGAAACCACAGGATACACGCCGAACGAGCTACAGTTTGGACAACGAGACTTAAGATTCTGGGAACGATACATTACGAATCCGTTCTACAAAGACATCCCTTTGGACAGAAAGCTTTACCTCGCATCCCAACGAATCAATAACAAACGTAAGAAACGTGCATCTAAATTAAATGATCGACACCAAGTCACTACCCTCAAAATAAATGATTTAGTATTAGTCAAGACCCACCCAACTTCAAATGCCAGCCTCGGAGAAACTGCGAAACTCTTTGAAATATACGAAGGCCCCTTCAAGATAAGCCACATCCTGGGACCAGCCATATACCACGTCACTACTATGGATGATCAGCAAGAATTCGGACCATACCATATATCAGCCATCAAGAGATACCTCGTCCCACAGAATCAACTAGTCTGAAGATATAGTAAGTGTGTATGTGTGTGTTCGTTTCCCAATGTATATAGTCTTCAATAATTATCATTTAAAGTATTTTAAACATTTTCCTTCCATGAAGTATGTAAGTTATATCCAGAATCTGTTTGTAAATAATGTAATGTTAATAATCTTTATTTTAATAATATCTTCCCTTATCATAATTTGAGTTCAATTGTCAATACAGTTCAAATGTACCAGATAGGAGGGGATAAGTGTAATATAGAACTCTAAACAATTCATATCCAAAGACTAGGTGAAGTGTTTATTATTCGTCAAAGACTGATGAACTGATTATTCAAGATGTGTGAATAGTTCATGTGATTAAATATTATAAAAGGACCAATGATAAGGTTAACTATTATTTCATAATTTAATGCGTTATGCTCAAGTGTTTAATATTTTAATATTTGATTTTGCATGTTCACAATTAACAAAGATTTCCTTATGTTCAATGCCCATGTTTATGTTAATATGTTGATTGTTTGTGTATGTATAGTGTTATGATGATTCAATTTAAATGTTAAGTGTTAATCATGTTCAATTTGTTATGTATGCGAATCCATTTCATATTATACCGGAATCGCCTTCTCTTTCATTCGAAGTTGATTCCTGAGGGGATAATTGTAATATTACATGAATTCTCACCTTTACTTTATTCTATCAGCCTAATAACTCTAATATATTTATTTACAATAGTTTATTTTAATAATGATAGCCTAATTTAAAATTAAATATAACTTAGATCCCACCTGCAATCTCAATTTATGTAAAGCTGTTTCAAATATTTAATAAATTAGAAATTTCTAAATTGATCTCTCTCATATATATATATTATTATCTGTGAAAGTGTGTTGGCTTGCAAGTGCCATAAGTGAGGTAAATACAGAACTGAGTAACTAAAAATACCATATGTGCTATTGTAAGAAAGATTAAGGGAGAGACCAGCAAGATGGAAGGACAGTGAAGAAATTTGAAATAGGGAGTGTTAAAAAATTAATTTTAAAACAAAAGGCCCAGTCCTTACTATAAAGTCCTAAGTAAAAGTTAATTTCAGGACACACTAGCCTGGAATTTTTGATAGCCACCGGTGTGAGGAGGTTGGTAGGTCCATTTTGTTAGCTAAAACCTCCCACAGAAGACTCCAGTTGGTAAGATCCAAACTTTATGAGAGATCTTAAGAAGAGAAAACTTTATCCGTTTTAATCAAATCAGCCAAAAGAAATAACAACAGAATTGGTATTGAAAATATTAAATTAATCCCCAAAGAACATTTTGGATAATTTCCTGAAGAACCTAAATATTTTAAATATTAATAATTCAAGTTCATATGTGGACATTGGACATGTGTTTTACATTATTAATTGACTTTGAATAAATTTACTCTTATAAATAGAGATCATTCGATTAGGCCTACTATTTCATTAAAATCAAGCTGAACTTGAGTTTTATCTTATATATTATATCAAATTTTAATATGTTTGGGAAACCACATTGACATTCGCTCCCCAGCACGAAACCCAAATCCTGCAAATATATTCTCATGTTCTAACATTACCAAAGACTATTCGATATTATAAGTAGAAGAAAAACCCACACCTTGTAAACAAATTTGTCAATCCCCTCAAGAATTCATTTAATGTTGTATGCCAATAAATAGCCAATTTGTGTTTATAAAACCTTTCGTTTTATCGTGTCTTATTTAATTAGGCTTAAGACAGCCATTTTGAAAATTCCACCTTCCTTGAATAGTGAAGCTAAAGCTGAGAATTGTTGTAACATATGTTATGTAGAGCTAGCCTATACGGTAACAATAATAGTAACAAAGAGTATCAATATAATTTTCCCAATTGGCGCCCAACATTGTTGGGCAGTGAATGTCAATGATCTTAGCCTATTTGAAACAGCTGGAATACTTAACTAAAAGAATTTAACCTAGCCTACTTACGTATATGACAGGATATATCCATTGCAGAATAATTTAAGGTTAACCAATAGAAATAAGACACTAGATATTAGTTATAATTTATATAATTAATTTCACTATAATTTGTTTACTACATTATAAGATAATAAAATGTCTGAACAACATCAACAATATAACCTTCGACCCACTATAAAGATCCCCGCTAGGTTATCCGATATGGAAGTCTCAGATAATGTTACGCGTAGGGTAAACACACACACACTTAACGAGAACACTGCTAGGCCTACGATGAGTGAAGCTGAAGCTAGTAACGGAAGCGACTCCGATGTTTCAGGGAGTGCATTCGACTTATTTGACGGATACAATCCACTTGACGAACTAACAAGGTCAAACGCTATAATTACTGTTTACCGCGACGAATCAACAGCTGAGAATACGACGCCATCACCTCTACATCCCGTCACGGCTGGAGAGACATTGAACATCAGTGCTACCAACCTAACCACACCAGATTCCCCACACAACGATGTAAATTCACCTACACTAGACAACCAAATTCCTCCCACCATCAATCAAAGTGAACCGAATATACTAAACCAAATCAGTATATTATTAAAATCTGAAATCAAATCACTCAAAACTGAAATTGAAACATCTAACAAAGCCCTTGAAACTAAAATTGAAAAATCTAACAAAGACCTTAAAATTAAAATTGAGACATCTAACAAAGAAATCAAAACTGAAATTAAAAATGATATCAAGATAGCTATTAAATCACTAAAAGATGAGATAAACGAGCGTAGGGACACATTTAATCACAAAATTGAAGTAGTGACTAAAACACAAACAGAATTCCGTAATGACCTGGAACAGATGAAAAACGTCCAACTAACTCAAAGTAACGACATACACCGCCTTGAATCCAGTATTACCGAGAAAGCAAATGAAATCAGAGAAGATTTGATTCAGGACCTTGAGAAACAAAAAGATACATTCCAAAAATCAGTGCTCGAGAATAACGACAGTTAACATACACTTTTGATATTAAACTCCATGATACGAAACAAGACATGTTAAATCAAATCTCTCAAGTAAAATTAGACCAGGGAAAACAAATTAAACAAGTCGATGACCAAATAAACGTCCTTAAAAACAAAACTAAAATGTGTGAAGACAGAATTGAAAATCTTGAAAATAAAATCACTACGTCACCTAATTGTTTGCCCTCAACCATTCAAGTCATTTGTAGCGGAAATTCAAAAATTGTCCCAGACCTGACACCGCCAAAATTTCATGGAAGATCGCACAACCCGTCTGAATTCCTAAAACGACTCAAAAAATATTATGAACGAAGCCTGACACGAACGGACACGAACACACCAGACACAGAACACCTGCTTGATACAATTGAGAGTTGCTTAGAACAGCACGCGTCACGTTGGTTTTACCTAGTGAAAGGCGATATCAAAGAATGGGTAGACTTCGAGGAAGCATTTCTTGCACGTTACTTTAGCAGAGACGTACAGCGCGGCCTACGGCAACACATGGAAGTTGAGCGGTACAGACCAAACGGAAAACTAACCCGTGCGGAATATTTTGTCGAGCGTGTAATCCTACTAAATTCACTGACACCACCAATGGACGAAGACGAAATTGTTTCACTGCTTTCAGAACATTTTAGCGAACTTATCCAAGACGCCCGCAGAGTCCAAAATATTAATACTATTCAAGAATTTGAAGCTCTACTACAAAGAGAGGATATTAAGGACACACAGAAGCGGTCACGAAACCATAATCAAAATCACCAATCAGAGAACGACAACCACAAAAATCAAAAAAATAACCAACAACACAACTCACGCCATGAAATAAACTATAACTCATATAGGCCACGATTTGATCGTGAGAATCAACAATCGCCCCCACAGCGAAACAATCACTACCAACCCAACCAAAATCACTTTTCACAAAACAGGACATATCAGAACGGAAACAACCGAAACTACCACGGTGGAAATAACCGATCCCACAACAACTACTGCCCACAAAATAACAATAGATACTATAACAACAATAATCGCTACGGACAACCAAACGATCACAACAACCGACAGTACCAATCCGACTCGAGCGACTACCAAGACAGTTACCGACAATCTAACCAACAAAATCCACATGAAAATAGATATCCCAATCCAGAAAGAAGGTACCCCACAAACGAACAGAACCAAGTTTGTGCTGCAATCGCAGATACCGAGAGCCCACCTCAAACAATTCCAGCACCACCAGGATATGATGGGGTTTTAAACCACTAAGCACTGGGATATTGGATGGCCTATATACTCCACCTACACACATCAACCCCACGGTATCTTCAGTGCTAATAAATGAAAATCTCGGATTTAATAGGCCAAATAATAATGCAAATAATCTCACTAATGAATTTATATCCACGGTCAGTAACATATATTGTGACAAAGATTTCCTAATGTCTGAAGACCTGACACAACAAATTCAACACAACCCAAAACAACAATTAAACTGCCCAGAAATTATTATACAAACAAATAACATAAAAACGAAAGCATTAATCGACACGGGATCTAACATCACGTGTATTTCGGAACAATGGTTTAACGAAAACAAATTTAAAATCGGTAAATATGAAGAATTACCCACAACTAACACTTTCATCAAGGTAGCTACTGGAGAAAAATCTCGTCGTGTTTCAAGGATCATAATGTTAAATATTGCAATACAGAATCAACAAACCAACATACAAGCATTACTAATTCCTAATTTGATAAGACCCATTATACTTGGTATCGACACGTTAAGCTTATGGGAGATGGCAATAAACTTTAATGATAAACAAATAATATTCAAAATAAATAATAATAATGTGACATTGAAGTTTGGAGAAGTGATTGAAGATGGAATTTTGTGTTATATTATCAATGATGATCGCCACAGGCATAATAGTAATATTAATAATGATGATATAAATGATAGTATAAATACGAACAATCATGGGTCAACAAAAACGAATAATAGTAATGATGGTATGACTTTCCACATGGAACTAAACGAAGCACTCGAGAGAACTACTCTGTTAGATCAAATGCAAAAACAACAATTGTTCAAACTGATTTCAAAATATCAAAACACTTTTTCAGATGAACCCGGTCTATGTAATAAATATCAACACATGTTAGAGGTCGAAAATCCTCGAAATTTTAAAGGCACTAATTATCCGGTTCCGCTGATTCACCAGGATGCGGTAATGAAGGAAATAGAGAGGATGGAGACGTTAGGAATTATCGAGCGCAGTAACAGTACATTCATCAACCCCATAATTCCTGTAATTAAGAAGACTGGCGAAATTCGTCTATGTCTAGATGCAAGAAGAGCAAATCAGATAATCGTTCCTGACTACGAGTGCAACAGAAGCGTGAATGAGTTATTGGCCAAATGTCGTAATGCAAAAGTAATCAGCAGCATAGACTTGACGGCTTCATATTGGCAAGTTCCTCTTTCCCCAGAGTCCCGCAAATATACAGCTTTCCAGTTTCGAGGGAAAACTTATCATTATAAGGTTACTCCGTTTGGAATATCTACGTCCCAAGCTGCCCTTGTACGAGCTCTCGACCAAGTATTCGGCGAAGACATTGAAGACTTTACGATGATTTACGTTGACGATATTTGTATAATTTCCCCAGACATTGAAACACACCTATGCCATTTAGAGCATATTTTTAAGAAATTGTCCGAAGCAAACATGACCATTAAATTATCCAAATCCCAATTCTGCCAGTCATCAGTTCCTTTTCTTGGATACACTATCACGGAAAACGGCCTACAGATGGACCAGAGTAAATTAAAACCAATTTTAGATTTCCCTACTCCAAAAAACAGGACAGAACTTAAATCTTTTCTCGGATGCATAAATTATTATAACAAGTTTCTAGATCGTTTTTCTGAGACAGTACAACCACTTTTGAGATTAACATCTAAAAGGAATAGTTTCCGTTGGACAGAAGAAGATGACAAAACATTTAACAGGATAAAAGAATTATTCCTACATACCAATATATTAACCCATCCAGATCCTTCAAAGACATTCTATTTGCAAACCGATGCATCAGATTTCGCTATCGGAGGTCATTTGTTTCAGTACAAAACAAATGGAGAAAAGGCTGCTATTGTTTTCATGTCTCGAGCGTTACAACCTGCGGAACAGAGATTCACCACCACTGAGAAGGAACTCCTTGCTATTGTGCACTGCTTGCAAAAGGTCCGTTACATTGTATTGGGAGCTAAATTAAAAATTTTGACCGATAACAATGCACTAACTTTCTTAAGAACTTGCCGATTATTAAACAACCGATTAACGAGGTGGATCCTCACTATTCAGGAATATAACTTCGAGATAGAATATTGTAAAGGGACCGAAAACCAAACAGCTGATGCTTTAAGCAGAATTCCTTACAAACCTGATCTTCAACCCAATAGCACCCCAATCGAACTCACAATTCACTACATCGAGAGGATCCAAGATCCACAACTCCGCATAGAACTTCAAAATATATCCCAATTACAGTCAAGTGATCCTCGATTACGAATACCATATGAAATATTGTGCACTAACACAGATACACCTGATTACCAAAAAATCTCACTCGGTTACAAATTGCACAACCGAATTCTTTATCAAAAACACAACAACACCTGGCTCATCGTCGTCCCAGAATGCCTGATAGACCGCCTTATATGGGAGTGTCACCACTACTATTTACATTGTGGATCAAAAAAATGTTTCCTGTTGTTAAAAGAAAGTTTTATTTTCAAAAATATGAGTCGGAGGATTAGAGCCACACTAGCCACCTGTGATTCATGCCAACGTTGCAAAACAAACCCGCATCCCTATCATGGTTTAGCGAAAGGTATACATTGTTCAGGTAAAAATGAACAAATTGCCGTGGATGTAATTGGACCACTCCCCACTAGTGTTGGTAATGTTAAGTACATCTTAATCGTGATTGACATCTATACTAAATTTTGTAAAGCTATACCCAATGAGGCGAGCAACAACCAAAACCATCCTCGACAAATTGTTTGGAATTCATTTCATAAACCATGGTCTACCCAAGCGAATTCAAAGCGATAACGGAACCCAATTCAAGAGTAACCAGTGGATCAACAAACTTGAAAGCAATCAGATAACTCCTATTTTTAGCCCATTGTATTATCCTAGTGTAAACTTGGCAGAACGCCCCATCAAAGAAGTTAAAAGATGCCTTCGAACCTACTGCGCTAAACAACATCGAAATTGGTCTCGCTATATCCCTGATATAAACCAGTTCCTAAACGAAGTCCACCATGAAACCACAGGATACACGCCGAACGAGCTACAGTTTGGACAACGAGACTTAAGATTCTGGGAACGATACATTACGAATCCGTTCTACAAAGACATCCCTTTGGACAGAAAGCTTTACCTCGCATCCCAACGAATCAATAACAAACGTAAGAAACGTGCATCTAAATTAAATGATCGACACCAAGTCACTACCCTCAAAATAAATGATTTAGTATTAGTCAAGACCCACCCAACTTCAAATGCCAGCCTCGGAGAAACTGCGAAACTCTTTGAAATATACGAAGGCCCCTTCAAGATAAGCCACATCCTGGGACCAGCCATATACCACGTCACTACTATGGATGATCAGCAAGAATTCGGACCATACCATATATCAGCCATCAAGAGATACCTCGTCCCACAGAATCAACTAGTCTGAAGATATAGTAAGTGTGTATGTGTGTGTTCGTTTCCCAATGTATATAGTCTTCAATAATTATCATTTAAAGTATTTTAAACATTTTCCTTCCATGAAGTATGTAAGTTATATCCAGAATCTGTTTGTAAATAATGTAATGTTAATAATCTTTATTTTAATAATATCTTCCCTTATCATAATTTGAGTTCAATTGTCAATACAGTTCAAATGTACCAGATAGGAGGGGATAAGTGTAATATAGAACTCTAAACAATTCATATCCAAAGACTAGGTGAAGTGTTTATTATTCGTCAAAGACTGATGAACTGATTATTCAAGATGTGTGAATAGTTCATGTGATTAAATATTATAAAAGGACCAATGATAAGGTTAACTATTATTTCATAATTTAATGCGTTATGCTCAAGTGTTTAATATTTTAATATTTGATTTTGCATGTTCACAATTAACGAAGATTTCCTTATGTTCAATGCCCATGTTTATGTTAATATGTTGATTGTTTGTGTATGTATAGTGTTATGATGATTCAATTTAAATGTTAAGTGTTAATCATGTTCAATTTGTTATGTATGCGAATCCATTTCATATTATACCGGAATCGCCTTCTCTTTCATTCGAAGTTGATTCCTGAGGGGATAATTGTAATATTACATGAATTCTCACCTTTACTTTATTCTATCAGCCTAATAACTCTAATATATTTATTTACAATAGTTTATTTTAATAATGATAGCCTAATTTAAAATTAAATATAACTTAGATCCCACCTGCAATCTCAATTTATGTAAAGCTGTTTCAAATATTTAATAAATTAGAAATTTCTAAATTGATCTCTCTCATATATATATATTATTATCTGTGAAAGTGTGTTGGCTTGCAAGTGCCATAAGTGAGGTAAATACAGAACTGAGTAACTAAAAATACCATATGTGCTATTGTAAGAAAGATTAAGGGAGAGACCAGCAAGATGGAAGGACAGTGAAGAAATTTGAAATAGGGAGTGTTAAAAAATTAATTTTAAAACAAAAGGCCCAGTCCTTACTAAAAAGTCCTAAGTATATAAGTAAAAGTTAATTTCAGGACACACTAGCCTGGAATTTTTGATAGCCACTGGTGTGAGGAGGTTGGTAGGTCCATTTTGTTAGCTAAAACCTCCCACAGAAGACTCCAGTTGGTAAGATCCAAACTTTATGAGAGATCTTAAGAAGAGAAAACTTTATCCGTTTTAATCAAATCAGCCAAAAGAAATAACAACAGAATTGGTATTGAAAATATTAAATTAATCCCCAAAGAACATTTTGGATAATTTCCTGAAGAACCTAAATATTTTAAATATTAATAATTCAAGTTCATATGTGGACATTGGACATGTGTTTTACATTATTAATTGACTTTGAATAAATTTACTCTTATAAATAGAGATCATTCGATTAGGCCTACTATTTCATTAAAATCAAGCTGAACTTGAGTTTTATATATTATATCAAATTTTAATATGTTTGGGAAACCACATTGACATTCGCTCCCCAGCACGAAACCCAAATCCTGCAAATATATTCTCATGTTCTAACATTACCAAAGACTATTCGATATTATAAGTAGAAGAAAAACCCACACCTTGTAAACAAATTTGTCAATCCCCTCAAGAATTCATTTAATGTTGTATGCCAATAAATAGCCAATTTGTGTTTATAAAACCTTTCGTTTTATCGTGTCTTATTTAATTAGGCTTAAGACAGCCATTTTGAAAATTCCACCTTCCTTGAATAGTGAAGCTAAAGCTGAGAATTGTTGTAACATATGTTATGTAGAGCTAGCCTATACGGTAACAATAATAGTAACAAAGAGTATCAATATAAGTTTCCCAGGCCAATCCGGCCCTGGATATAATGCTCTATTTCAGGAAATGATAGTTTTTATCGTCGGAAAACTTAGGAAAATAATGAAAAATGAAAAAAAAATTTTTAGGAAATAGGTCACGATGGGTCGCAATGGATCGTCAGGGAGAGAAGTGGAGAGAGCGAGCTGAAAAATAGTATGCAAAAATTTCAAGATTCGATCGATATTAACGGAAATACACCATTTCTGTACTGTTCCTAACTCTAGCAAGTGCAGAATGTTGTTTTTCGCGTTTAAAACTAATCAATATTAGCGATTCTGTTAATCGAATATGCCATGGAATGATCTTTTTTGACCTCGTACGTATACGAGTCTGGTGAAAGAAAGGCAAGAAAAGTTGCCTTTTATTAATTGGATAAATAAACAAATTATCATTGAAACAAGCAGTCTCTTTTTTGAAATTCACTAAATATCACATCAATAGGACTAATTTTGTAATCAATAATATTGTTTTTATAAAATATAACAAAATTTTGTAATACAGTGGAACTTGGATAATTCAAACCTCAAGGGACTGATAAAAAAATTCGAACTATCCAAAAATTCGAATTACAAAAGTTTGGTCTAAAAGGCTTAAAACAATAAAACTTTACATTCCAGCATAAAACCTTCATTGTGTTAACTTGAATTTATGTTTTACAGTACATTCCATCAAGTAGCCAACAGTGAATGATCATTGTAAAACAGTAGAAATGTTACGTGTTATAAAATACAGTACTGTACTACATAAAACAGGAATACAGTACGTTCATGGGTACATACATAATTGGTAAAAATCAGAGCTGATAAAAAGGACATATTTTGCTACTGGACTGTTACGTTAAGCAATAGATCTAACGATTTTACCAGACAGTGTAAGGGATGACACTGTTATGAGCTGTGACAAGTGGAGTGTTGCAAAACAATAGGAATGTGGGAAGGGTTGGCAATGACCTTGAAAAGAAGCCGAGCCGTAGGGGTGAGTCACGTCAGCCAAACAATGGAGTCGGCCAAAGGTGCGGGTGGGTCCGACGACCTTCACAATACGGCCGCGCTAGAGAGGGATTTTGTCTGCATGCCAATAATACAAAGTCGTTTTTCGGGAATCTTGGCGCGACGGTTTGACTTTCGATTGTCTTTTTTCACATTAAAACTTTGAATTATCCAAAATATAATTTGAATTAACCACGATTATTTAGCATTGATTGTATATGAAATGCTAGGGTCCGGAAGAAATATTCGAATTAAAGAAGATTTCGAATTATAGAAGTTCAAATTAGGCAGGTTCCATTGTAGTACATTTCACAACAAGGGCCGAAAATGAGGTCCCTATATAATTCTTTTAATTGTTGTCTTTTCGTCACAATTAAACAAGGCAGCCCATAGTGCCCGATAAGAATTTATGCCAATCATTTTTTCTATATACTTTCAAATTCATATTATTATCTAGTTATTAGATTAATTATTAAAAATAAAAGATTAGCACTTATGCAAAAACAATCCATTGGAATGTAGACCGAAGCACTGCCTCTTTACTTTAAAAGGTCCCGCAACTCAGATCAGCCCAGGGCCCCACAAAAGCTAGGGCCAGCCCTGCTAGTAGGCCCAAGTCAAAGCTAGTCAAAATAACTTAACGGTTCACCTCTGTCTGGCGTCCTTTTCCTGTCTCGGGACCAATCTCTCTCTCTGCTCATATCCCGTCCTCGGTCCCGAGACCAATCTCTGCATCCTGAGAAATCCCTTTCCCTTCCCTGGAACCAATCTCTGTTCCTAGAAAAGTCTTGTCCCCTCTCCTAGAGGTTACGCTCCCTAACTTCTCCCCGCCTGTCACCGTTTAAAGAAAAAAAAAGAATTTACTGACTTAAAATAATAATATTTCCTTAAGGGAAAATATTATTCTTACAAAAAATGTGTTCCCCGGTTGGGGTTAATTTATTGACAAAAATGCTAGCAAGAGTCGCAATGGAAGTCAAAAAATATCTTGCTGAGCCTTTACCTGAAAAGTACCCAGAAGTCCTGGGGATCAGAAGGATGTCTGGTTCAACACTGTTTCTGGTTCATGGAATTAAATTAACTTATACTTGAAAAATGAACATTATTAATATATTTAAAAAAGTACTAACAGATTTACTTAGACTACTGCAAATGAAAACTGATTTTATTAAATATCCAACATTTCTTTAAATACTGAAAGCCAACTTTAATGAAAATGCTTAAAAACCAGACTATTGTTTAAAAAATATGAATCCTGAATTTATTTAAAAATGACTCAGAGGTTACTGTGATTGTAGACTATGAGCAGCTGAATTGACTGTGGATTGAACACATTGTGAATCTAAGCATAAAAGGTTAATAAATAGGCACAAAACTTGGTAACATGCGTATATCGAATTCAAATAGGCTGTATAAATAAATTGACAAAATATCTGGCTGGAGTTTAGAATTTAAGACTAATCATCATTGAAACTTAAGTATCCTTATCCTGGTGTAAATATTTGATGGTGGCGGTGACTGAATATATTGATAGTGAAATGCAAAGAAGAAACGGTTGGTCCAAACTAGAAGGTTACCTGCAAAAGGAAAAATTGTTTATTTAATATTTATTTAATATTTTAACATTACTTGCCAAGCGACCCAAAATATATTGTTATAGTAACTGGCCAGTTAACGACTATTCGGCAAAAGGGATTGGTGTTTCGGGTGTGAAACACCCGGCGGCCTTTAAGATGGGGAAGTCGGCTACTGAGCCAGACTATTCATTGTTGTAGGTTTATTGTAAATTAATTATGGCGTTAATGGTCGCTTATCCTCACAGCCTATTTCTATTTTCTCTTCTAGTATTGTCAGGATCCACCGATGTTAATTAAATTAAATTGCTTTATTCAGCCACCTGACCTAACCTATAGGCCTACTTTTGAAGTTCAATATGAAGGATTTAATCTTGATTACAGTTTTATAACCAGTTCTCTAAAAATGAATATCACAGCCTTTTATAAACATGCTAGCCTATTAATAATTTATATCACAGTCTGTATATCAAAAAAATGATTCAACAATTGTATAATGGTATTTAACAGATATAAAAAATTTAGATTAATGCATTTGAAATTAATTAAGTTATAAATAAATTAACAATAGAATAGACTTACTTAAAAACTAAAAATCAGACATAAAAAACTTAGGTTTTGTTATAACATGAAATATTCAAATAACGTGTTGCCGGGCTGGCTGGATGGAAATTGATTTAATATTAAATGCCTAAATACCACTTACTTGGTCGACCATTCTAGTGTGATGTTCCAAAATTATGGGTAGCCTAGATTACTAAAGATTGATCATATTTGATAAGCATTTATTTATTATGTAGGCCTATGTATGATTTTTACTGTTTAGACTAGAAAATTAACCTTATATCCATTTTAATTCAACTTTCTTAATTAGTTAGGCGAAGTGTTATGTTCCAATTTAGGCCTATGACATGTACGTGCCATTTCATTTGCATGAATATAAAGAGTAGAGAATCATATCTGTAAATATTACCCTAGTTGAGTAGACTTAATTTAATATTTAATTTGTTGTTGTAGTTGATAATCAGTCGTACTTTCATTAAAATATGTAACTAACCTAGGAAACAAAATGTCACTCACTTACCGTCTAGGTTAGGTAATCCGATTATCGGCTTCGTAAATAATAACACATTCTGTACTTACATGATTTATTTATACTTTGTTTCTATTGTAAAATAATTAATATCCATTTGTTTTGAATTGTGATAACACGTAACTAATGAATAATTGACAATAATTGTAAATGTAGATTGAAAGATGTTTATGTCAATAGGTTAGAGTAGTGGTAAGCCTGGGGTCCACGACCCGACTCTGCCGAATGGTCAGTGATCACGTGATCATCCTCCAGCTGATCGGGGCTATATAAGCGGCGCTCCAGCGGCCGGCTCCTTTACAGATCGACACATCTCATTGGCTGATGCTGCACTCTCCCTGAGAGGTCTGCAATCGCATCTCCACTAGGGGAAATAGGACCATACGTCCAAAGGCAGATTCCCTGTGCCCCAGATCAAAATCAGATCTGTTTTAAATTCGATTTGTAATTAATTGCCTGTATCTATCAAGAACAAAATTGAAATTGAAATTGAAATTTGTTTATTCCTTCAACAAACAATACAACAGTGTTATTCACAATTCATAATTTACAATAGGAATTAGTTCCCCACATGGGTCAAAGCCTGTGGGTGGGGAACGAGTCAACAATCAGCCACTGTAGAGGAATTTTTAATAAAACAATTAAGAATAGAAAATTTAAATTAAACAGAAAAGTATAGAGATAAATTTAACAAAGTAAAATATGCACGCAAATACAACGGGAAACAGTAATTAACATTAAGGACGGATGTAGAGAGTAATACAGGATAATACAAAAGTATAAAAACGCCATTGAAATAACCGAGATCTCGGCCCAGTCATGCTCACACTCACATGAAACACGCGCTCGACGGACGGACAGACCCTCACTCACACACACACACGCACACTCACTCACACACCCATACGCAATTGCAATCGCTCTGTGACCTTGACCCTAGGTATACGGGGAAGTAAAAAAAGTCTTAATTTTAATTTTATCTCGCCCTATCTCCAATAACCATTTGTCAATGATTTTTTTATACGTGCGGTTGCTACAGGGTAGGGGATATTTAATATGATTCGGAAGTCGAGGGAATCCTAGATTAGCTACATAAAAAGATGAGGTAGTAGTTATTGTTTTATTCAATCGAATATTCAATTCAAATAAAAGGTTAGTCTACCCTATTTCCCGTTTTCCTTATCTATTAATTAATAATTTCAGATTTCAAAAGGTTGGACGTAATTGGTGAGTAGGCCTAAACAAAATTTAGATAATACACTTACACACGAAGGTTGCTTAGCCCTGACAGTCCGTCGGCGCGGCTTCCTTAACTCTACGCTTTTGGCACTTGCTGTTGCACCTTAATTGATGCTGCGGCCGAATTAAACACACACGTAGTGACACTTACATTTACTTACCCACGAAGGTTGCTTAGCCCTGACAGACCGTCGGCGCGGCTTCCTTAACACTACGCTTTCGGCACTTGCTGTTGCATCTTAATTGATGCTGCGGCCGAATTTAACACACACTTAGTGACACTTACATTATTTTACTTACCCACGAAGGTTGCTTAGCCCTGACTGTCCGTCGGCGCGGCTTCCTTAACACTACGCTTTCGGCACTTGCTGTTGCATCTTAATTGATGCTGCAGCCGAATTTAACACACAATTAGTGACACTCTCAATACAAGCACAAAACCAAGGCACTTGCTGTTGCATCTTAACTGATGCTGCGGCCTTGATCTACACTGAACACGTCCAGCAATTGCTGTTGCATCTTAATTGATGCTGCGGCTGGATAAACATTAACATACGAAGGCGTTGCTCGGTCTCTGGCTGAAGCTGCGACCTTAAACACACATTTTAGGGGATTATTATACAGGCCTAAGTGAATCAAGCAATGGCAAAGAACTCACCCTGAGATAAAAACAATAAGTTTGAATCATACAAATTATCCCCGTACACATTTTATACATCACAGTAGGTTTAATTATTTAAAACCCCTTCCTAATTTAATATATCTTTGGTGGCCTAACCCCAAAACGACCGGAGGAACCTTTCACCGACGTTGGTCAAGTTTAAAATATCGCTAAGTTATTGAACCGACTGGGAAATTAATAGAAATTTACTTCTTTCTTCAACTAATTTACTCCGAATGTTTTAAGACATATTTACACTTTTTCAAATGAAAATGAATTAATTTACAACTGATAAGAACCGGCGGATAACTTTAACGATAAATTTCAATATGCTTGATCGGGGGTTGGCCTTAGAAAGGAGGAAGAAGCAGGGACCGAGCGAGTTACATAGCCTCGGTCTCGTCTCCCACTGGCTGGGTTGTTTACAGACTGTTGGCAAAATCTTAAAAACAGTTGATCAGCACAACCGACTCCTTCTCTTCCTGGCGAGTTTGCTATCTGCAACTGCTGTACCAGAAGTTGCGTTAAAAAGTCGAGCTTTTTCTCCAAGCCTTGGTTAGTTGGAGGATTCGGATTGCTTGCTACCCCCTCCAAACCTAACCTTTGCCTCATCAGAAATGACGACATCTCGTATTTCAAAATGTTGTCCCGTAATTTTTCTAATATGGAATTGTCTAACATCGAGATCTGTTGCAGCAATGCCTCAATCTAGCTAATACATCCCTTGTATCAGCACCCTGTGGAAGCCCTAGCATCTCCGTGATCACGTCCGCTTCAAATTCCACGCCTCTGCGCTGGTGCACCATTTCTGATTGGAAAGTCCAAGATTCTGCTCCTCCACCTGGGGTTAGGCAGATTTGCACATACGAACGGCCACGAGCCGGTTTCTTAGGTCTTCCACTGTGCCCTCTGTAGATAAGCCGTATGAAGCCAGTTCTGCCTGTAGCTGTGATTTGACCAATTTGTGAACCCATCCTACTTTTCGGGAACTGGGGTCGGTTGGTTCCTTGTCAAAGCTCAATGGAGGCGGTGGTAGCTCAAGAGTCAAGTTTTGGCTGGTTACCGAATCTGTGGATGTACATCTAACTACGGTGGTCGAAGATGTTTCTGAAACCTCTGTTGAAGGGACGGTGACAGCGGCAGCTTGTGCATAGCTAGTAACTGGTACTGAGGTGGCGGTCGTTGGTTGGACGTTGGTTGTCTCCGGTAGGCCCTTAACACCCTTATTACTTTTTGGTGGGTCTACGACGTAGAGGTTTCCTATCATGGAAGATACCCATCTCCAATTTTTCAAACTGGGGAACAAGAACAGAGGCAACGTCTGGTCCCACATGTCGGTACCAAAATTCGAATTTCGGGCGCCAGCCAAAATGGCAAATTTCTTTCAATGAAAATCAACTATTTTCCCTGTTCGGGCGCCAAAATGTGACCGTGATTTCCCTAAATCGTTAAATTGATTTACGATGCCCAGAATAGTTCAGCTGCTGGGTTTAAGACCCAGGGGTCGGCTCAAAACTTCGAACTTTACTGGGAGAAACACGGTAACACGATTTATTGAGTTTTCAGGAGAAGGCTCAGATAAGGTACGCACTAGACACTTGGTCTTGCATAAGCCTTATATCATCATAGCCAACTCCTACGGTCCTGACTCGATCCTAGCAATAAATATCGTTTCGAGTAAATTCGAGCAACGGGCCTGAGGGTCAGAGTAGCACCTCTGGGTCTCTAAGGCATTACACGGACACAACTTAGTCGTAACACGACTTAATAACCGATTCGAGCAAATTTGAGTAACGGGCCTGAGGGTCAGAGTAGCGTCTCTGGGTCCCTAAGGCCTCACACAGATGCAAAATAGTCGCAACACGACTTAAATACCCATTCGAGTGAATTCGAGCAACTGGCCTGAGGGTCAGAGTAGCGCCTCTGGGTCTCTAAGGCCTTACACGGACGTAATTTAGTCGTAACACGACTCAATAACCGATTCGAGCAAATTCGAGTAACGGGCCCGAGGGTCAGAGTAGCGCCTCTCGTCACGTTGCGAGTTACTAGGTCGCAACGTGACCAGCGAACGCTCTACCACTGTTTCGAGTACTTTCGAGTAACGGGCCTGAGGGTCAGAGTAGCGACTCTGGATCTCTAAGGCCTAACTAGGTCGCAACGTGACCAAAGAACGCTCTAACACCGTTTCGAGTACTTTCGAGTAACGGGCCTGAGGGTCAGAGTAGCGACTCTGGGTCTCGAAGGCCTAACTATACCGACGTTGGTGCTAGAGTATGCCTCTGTTCCCCAAACCTCACTACTAACACTATTCAGCCAATGACCAAACTCAATGCGGGTGTCAGAGTATATGTCCTCTGGTTCCCAATTTACCACTACTATTCGAATTCGTTAAACGCAAAATATATTACTATTGGCCAAAACGTGGGTGTCAGAGTATGTCCTCTGGTTCCCAATTTACCACTACTATTCGAGTTTTTTAAACGCAAAATATTACTCTATTATTATCAAATAAAAGCTTTTATAAGAGCAGCAAACGTAGATTCTGACTATTACACAGGTGGTCACTTACTTCTGGAGGTCTTGCCTGGGCGGTGGTTGGAGCGCAACTGACTGTCCGACTCGGTCGGCCGACCTCTGTTCCGCCTTCCCCCACCACTGCTCCGGGCCCGAAACTAGCGCTCGCCGCCGTGGTGGCGGGCAAGAGAAGCTGATTGGTCTGTTACCTGTCTCGACGAGTCGACTAGGCGGCTGTGGGGCAGGCCCGACGATGACTCACCGCTTTCACTTTCAAACTAAGTCGTGTCTCGAATCTATGTTGCCAAATAAACTAAAACACCTTATTATTTCCAAACGAACATTTATTTAATTATTTAGGTGCAAAAAAATAAATGGGGGTCATTTTTTGACCGTTACACACTCCTCGTGCTTTAAAAGAAAAAAACAACAAAAAAAAGAAAGCCGCTGAATTGCGGTTCCTTTTTCAAAATCTTCTTACTGCCCTTCCCGGACAAAGCCAACAAAATCCTAATTTCCTTCCACTCGAAGGCCTTAAAAACATTCTTCAAATGGGACTTTCATCCTCCCATCCACACTTTTTCGGCTTCTTGCCGCTAAAACTAAAACTGCTGGGCGTATCTTTCGCTTTTCCTTCAGCAAAAACTCTCGACCCGAGAGCAAAATCAAACCCAGAAACTCTGTTTCTGAAACAAAAAATAAAAAGTTTCTTCTAAAACAAAAATTTAAAAGGGGTCATCCCGTCATCTTCCTCAACCGTATGGTTGGAACACTGGCAAACCTAGTTTGTTGTCGTTTACTCTTTTCTTTGTGCCGTCATTCAGGGTCACCCACATGGTCCTCCTCTTCATTTTCGGCCTCTGTCTTCTGCTCGATGTTTCATTTTTCCCGGCTGGAGGATAGCTCCACCTGTGCCTTGCGTCTTCGGCTTGCGCTTCCTCGAGGAAGTTTTTCACCCTTCTGATAATCTGCGGGGTCTCGCTTCCAGTTGAGCCCGTAGGTTCCTTAACTGTAGCTTCGGTTAATCCGTTGCCTGCCGCGTCTTTTGGTTGACTATGATTTCCCTCGGCCTAGGCGTCCAGAATTTCTTGAAGCAGATTTGCCTCCGCATTTATGGAAAGGGCCAGTGACGGGGGTCGGTCATTGTCCATTAGGGTGCTTTGCTTTCCACCAAAGTCTGGATTTTCGGTAATCTCAAACTTTTCCGGTTCGAAAATGTCTCTCTTTCCACTAACTTTATTGAATTTCTTCAGTTCTATTTCTAAAAACTCTTGTAGTCTTCCTTTCTCATCAGGGGGTAGCTCTCGCACAGCCATCGGTCCCACACGATCTTCGTTTCACCTTCCTCAACGTCACACAAATCTAAGTTATACGACACCATACCCATAGGACCGATCACGTCCATTCCTACAATCATAGTGGTCGTTAACTGGGGCAAATACCTCGCTTCAACGTTAATTGGTCTCCCACCAATTTCGCATTCTATATCGTATATTGTCTCCACTTGGGTGATGTCCCCGTTCGCAATTCGGATTTGGTTTCTTGTAGGTCGCCCATGGATTCCCATGCCTTTCAAATGTTCCACAACTTGGGTGCCTATAATCGTTATCCCTGCTCCGGTGTCCAGCAGGCCCACAAAACGTTCACCAGAAATTTTTACATTAACTCGTGGTCTGGGATATACGATTACCTCACTCTCTAACTCACAAAACCCCATTCCATTTAATTCATCTTCCCTTGATTCCTCAGGCAGGCAACTTGTGGTAGCCCTACTTTCAGACTCTGTCACTCCCTGCCCTGGCCGACTCCGTCTCTCGTTTCCCGAGTTCCCGCAGCAATCAGTGGTCCGGATCCCAAGCTTCTTGCAGTGGAAGCATCTCAACTTCCTTGGTTTTCGGCAATCTCTGGCGAAGTGTCCCGTCTTGTCACAGTTCCAACAGGCTGGAGGAGTCCAAGATCTTTGTCTAGAATATTTTCCATCCCTAGTGCGCTCGTTTGAAGCGCGCGCCTCGTTCCTATTCATCCAAGTGAATTTCGGACGGCCTCTCCTGTTGTCATACCGGTTTCCAGTGTCGGTTTGCTGTCTGTTGTAATTTCCCGTTTGTACTGCAGAATCCCTACAGCTCTTTCTCTCTTGTTTCATCACATCCAAGATAGCTGCATGATGTGGTTTGTCCTTATTGTGTTTGTATTTATGTGCAGTTTCAGGCACTAACGACCGTGATGAATCTGGAGGGGGCTGGTAGGTTTTGGAATCCATCAAAATAACTTCATATTCGTTAGCCAAACGCTGGAGGCCTGCCATGTCAACAAAGTCGCTTCTGCGGACATAGGCCTTATATTCTGGCCGCATGTTCCTGTAGATGCGCTCTAGCTTTTCTCTTTCTGTGAAGTTGCCTCGCCTTCTAATGAGTGTGCCCAGTGCCACAGAATAGTTCTTGAAATTCTCTCCTGGCCCTTGTGTTCGCATGCGTATCTCGTCATCGAGCTTAATGTCATATCCCACTGGCCAGAATTGCCTGATAAAATCCTGTTTGAAATCGTCCAACGACCTCCACAGGTCTTTGCTCAACCTATACCATAATAGCGCCTTGTCTTTGAACAATTCCGGCATCGCCCTGAGCATCTCAGTTTCATTCAACTGGTAGGCGGCCATAAGCTCCGACATTCTCTCGATGAAAGATATGGCGTCTCTTTCGCCATCAAATCTCAGATTCCTTTTCCGCACCAATCCGCACACATCGGTCTCCTTCCATGGTTCCCTCGATACTACGCTCTGGTACCTAATAGGTTGTTCTGTGCTAGTACTCATTTGAGGCCCTGCACTCGTCCAAACAGGCAAAGTCTGGTGCGCTAAGTTCACGGGTATAGTCCGACCCAAGTCCGACAGCTGTGATGCTGTTGTGTCCTCGGGTTTGGAGATCTGCGTAGACCTCAATCTAGCTAATGCATCCCTTGTATCAGCACCCTGTGGAAGCCCTAGCATCTCCCTGATCACGTCCGCTTCAAATTCCACGCCTCTGCGCTGGTGCACCCTTTCTGGCTGGAAAGTCCAAGATTCTGCTCCTCCACCTGGGGTTAGGCAGATTTGCACATACGAACGGCCACGAGCCGGTTTCTTAGGTCTTCCACTGTGCCCTCTGTAGATAAGCCGTATGAAGCCAGTTCTGCCTGTAGCTGTGATTTGACCAATTTGTGAACCCATCCTACTTTTCGGGAACTGGGGTCGGTTGGTTCCTTGTCAAAGCTCAATGGAGGCGGTGGCAGCTCAAGAGTCAAGTTTTGGCTGGTTACCGAATCTGTGGATGTACATCTAACTACGGTAGTCGAAGATGTTTCTGAAACCTCTGTTGAAGGGACGGTGACAGCGGCAGCTTGTGCATAGCTAGTAACCGGTACTGAGGTGGCGGTCGTTGGTTGGACGTTGGTTGTCTCCGGTAGGCCCTTAACACCCTTATTACTTTTTGGTGGGTCTACGACGTAGAGGTTTCCTATCATGGAAGATACCCATCTCCAATTTTTCAAACTGGGGAACAAGAACAGAGGCAACGTCTGGTCCCACATGTCGGTACCAAAATTCGAATTTCGGGCGCCAGCCAAAATGGCAAATTTCTTTCAATGAAAATCAACTATTTTCCCTGTTCGGGCGCCAAAATGTGACCGTGATTTCCCTAAATCGTTAAATTGATTTACGATGCCCAGAATAGTTCAGCTGCTGGGTTTAAGACCCAGGGGTCGGCTCAAAACTTCGAACTTTACTGGGAGAAACACGGTAACACGATTTATTGAGTTTTCAGGAGAAGGCTCAGATAAGGTACGCACTAGACACTTGGTCTTGCATAAGCCTTATATCATCATAGCCAACTCCTACGGTCCTGACTCGATCCTAACAATAAATACCGTTTTGAGTAAATTCGAGCAACGGGCCTAAGGGTCAGAGTAGCGCCTCTGGGTCTCTAAGGCCTTACACGGACGCAACTTAGTCGTAACACGACTTAATAACCGATTCGAGCAAATTCGAGTAACGGGCCTGAGGGTCAGAGTAGCGTCTCTGGGTCCCTAAGGCCTCACACGGATGCAATTTAGTCGCAACATGACTTAAATACCCATTTGAGTGAATTCGAGCAACGGGCCTGAGGGTCAGAGTAGCGCCTCTGGGTCTCTAAGGCCTTACACGGACGTAATTTAGTCGTAACACGACTCAATAACCGATTCGAGCAAATTCGAGTAACGGGCCCGAGGGTCAGAGTAGCGCCTCTCGTCACGTTGCGAGTTACTAGGTCGCAACGTGACCAGCGAAGGCTCTACCACTGTTTCGAGTACTTTCGAGTAACGGGCCTGAGGGTCAGAGTAGCGACTCTGGATCTCTAAGGCCTAACTAGGTCGCAACGTGACCAGCGAAAGCTCTACCACTGTTTCGAGTACTTTCGAGTAACGGGCCTGAGGGTCAGAGTAGCGACTCTGGATCTCTAAGGCCTAACTAGGTCGCATTGTGACCAAAGAACGCTCTAACACCGTTTCGAGTACTTTCGAGTAACGGGCCTGAGGGTCAGAGTAGCGACTCTGGGTCTCGAAGGCCTAACTATACCGACGTTGGTGCTAGAGTATGCCTCTGTTCCCCAAACCTCACTACTAACACTATTCAGCCAATGACCAAACTCAATGCGGGTTTCAGAATATATGTCCTCTGGTTCCCAATTTACCACTACTATTCGAATTCGTTAAACGCAAAATATATTGCTATTGGCCAAAACGTGGGTGTCAGAGTATGTCCTCTGGTTCCCAATTTACCACTACTATTCGAGTTTTTTAAACGCAAAATATTACTCTATTATTATCAAATAAAAGCTTTTATAAAAGCAGCAAACGTAGATTCTGACTATTACACAGGTGGTCACTTACTTCTGGAGGTCTTGCCTGGGCGGTGGTTGGAGCGCAACTGACTGTCCGACTCGGTCGGCCGACCTCTGTTCCGCCTTCCCCCACCACTGCTCCGGGCCCGAAACTAGCGCTCGCTGCCGTGGTGGCGGGCAAGAGAAGCTGATTGGTCTGTTACCTGTCTCGACGAGTCGACTAGGCGGCTGTGGGGCAGGCCCGACGATGACTCACCGCTTTCACTTTCAAACAAAGTCGTGTCTCGAATCTACTTTGCCAATTAAACTAAAACACCTTATTATTTCCAAACGAACATTTATTTAATTATTTAGGTGCAAAAAAATAAATGGGGGGCATTTTTTGACCGTTACACTAGTTACATAGAGGTAGGTATTACAAAATTAATTTCAAGAGTTGGAAGGAGTTGATGGAAAGGTTTTAAAATGGTTATATCTTTAAAAAATAACATACTGTATTTTCAGTTGTTATCGGACTGCCGATGAGGACGGAGCTACTGATAAGCGCTCCCTTCCTCGTGTAGTTATCAGGCCAGCTCCTGCTCAGCAGTGACTTGACAGTTAATTTAAGTTATTTAACGAAATCCGTTGTGTGTTCTGTGATAATTAATTCGTATTGTGCGAGTTTTTGATTTTATTAAGATGCCGTGCAAAAACTGTAATAGGGCTTTCGTAGGTGGAGAAGTGGTCGCGCAGTGCAACAAGTGTAGAGACGAGTTTCACCCGGTGTGCACATCGGTCGGTTCCTCTCAAAGTTTTACTAAAAGCAAATCCAAAAGTTGGAAGTGCGCGAATTGCGACGACACCGGTGCTAAATCAGCGGACGCTAACATATCTGAGGACAAAAAGTGGTTTTTGGATGCATTATCATTAATGGAAAACAGAATTATTGTAAGTTTGGATGAAAGAATTTCTTCTATTAAGGACTCAATTAATTCTATTAATGAAAATCTAACGACATTAGGCGGTAGAGTATCTAAATTAGAGGCCAAGCAGGATGAATTAACAGGACGCTGCGACGCGCTGCGACAGGCCGACGAGCAACGAGTCAACCACGTGACAGACCTGCAGCGGAAGCTTCGCGACCTAGAGCAACACTCCCGGTGTGCAAATATTGAGATCGTCGGTATTCCGATGACTCCTAGCGAGAATATCATCGATGTTCTGGCAAGTGTCGCCAAGGCGCTCAATGTTACTTTCGTCGAGGAGCATGTATCGGTGGCTCACCGTCTGCGGCTCTTCTCAACGAACAAACACGCACATCCTCCTATAATAGTGCAGTTTGTTTCCCGATCAACAAAAGAAAATTGGCTATTGGCGGCTAGAAAGAGGAAGAAGCTGAATGCAAAGGAGGTGTCACCAGCGCTCACAGCAGGCCCGGTCTACATAAACGACCACCTCACTCCGGAGAACAAGGAACTTTTGGGACGAGCTCGGCGTTTGCTTCGAGAGGGGAAGATCCATTTCGCTTTCTACGTCAACGGGAAGGTGCTAATCAAACCCAAGGAAGGTGACAACGCCATCCGAGTGCAGGAGTTGAAGGACCTCGACCCTTTCGACCGCGGCAGCTCAAAGTAAGACAGTTTTATAATGTTGTCTTGTTTACTCCTTAAATTTTTGTTTAAGGGCTTCTAATGTGTATTTCTTTTTTTCATGTCTCGTAAATTATATGTTTTAATTAATTAGCTTCCCTAGTCTTTTTTCTCATTTCAATACAATATTATTTTTTGAGCTATAGTAGAAGTTTTGTCCAATCATATAAGATATTAGGTGCTAATTACGAAACTAAGAAATTGGTGATAAATAAAACATTAATTTGTATTAGGTATTTTGTTATTCTAGTATGAATAATTTAATATGCTCAAGCCTATAGTATTTTGGATATGTGCCATTATATAATAATGTATGAATTTGGCTATTCAATAAAATCGTTAATGACAATGCAAGATTAGTATGCCTAATACTTTAGTTAATAATCTGTCGGGATTGTATCTAAGTCTATAGTAATGTATTAAGTAGGTAATTATTAACTGTTTGTTATTTATAATTAATGATTTATTTATTTATTTATTTATTATTTATCTCTATCATTCACTAAGCATTCATTATTATAACAAGTACATCAATAATGCTAGGAGTACGAGCAGTTTTTTTCAATGCATGTTTGAAGCAGGATTTCAGTTGTGCTTATGTATTTAGTATTAGACTTTTGCATGAATGAATATATTTTTGCCACATAAATAGGGTTTCTAAAAGCACTTCTAATGCATGTCAAAGTTGAGCTCGTTTTGTTTTCGTATAAAGTACATGAAAACGTTGTTTTCCTTAGCTGCATTGATAATTTATGTGTTGATTGCATTATTATATATCTTTTATTAATAAATTATTTGTTCATTTAATTTATTTAATTATCTATCTCTTCCATTCACCATGCATGCATTTATTAAATAATTACTTCAATAATGCTAGGGGTATGAGCAATTTTCCAATAGCATGTTTGAAGCATGTTTTCAGTTTTGTATATCTATTTAGTATTGCACTTGTGCATTAGATGAATATATTTGTGCTATTTGAAACACAATGACGTATTGGGCAAAATGTAATTATATTAGAGTTGATAAAGCATCATTTTCAGTCAATGTTATAGGTAAAAAGCCCTGAGCTACGCAATTTAAACGCCTTTGAATTATTTATTATATGCTATATGTTGTAAGTTCATATTATTTATCGCACTATTTAAATATACTAGGTATTTTATTATAACGCTTACACACTTAAAAATCTTTTAAGTAAAATAGGTGTTCCAAAAGCACTTTCAATGCATGACGAATTTGAGCTTGATTGTTTTCGCGTAACTTATATGTAAACTTTGTTTTTCATGCTGCATGAATAAAAACGATTCGTTCAGTTTAGGTTGCATTTTTTTGTGAGATTGTCGTAGAAGCAATGTAATTGAATTTATTATTTATTACTACTTTTGTAAGCACGTTTATTTAAAAATAGTCTTTTTCTCTCTTGATTTAGAGTCATGCATGTCAATTAATTGTTTGCATAACAATTTTAAATATGGACTGAGTTTCAAGCATTATTTACAAGGGAGTTAAAACAAATCAGGAATTACTGCAATGAAATATAATAAACACTTAGTGATTTAAATCTCAATTTTAGTATTTCATAGTATGTTATTTTGATTTTTTTTTTGGAATGCATCTCAGGTTGAACAAAATATCGCATGTATCACTGAATTTTTATTGATCTAAGCACGTTTAGTTGTATTGTCACTCCTGGGCAGGAGGCCTGAGCGGCCGATGAGAACTTGTAATGACGATAACGACGACAGCTCAATTGATAAGGAAAATGATTGCCTAGAGTTAAATAATATTGGGCACTACGCCAAGTTTTTCAGTGAAGTTGTGCTTGGGAATCAATCGCTAAAAATATTCCATATTAACATTAGATGTTTCCTAAAAAATATTGATGAACTTTTTATTTATATTGATAGTTTTAAAACCGAATTGGATGTGATTGTTTTCACGGAGTGTTGGCTGAGAGGGGGGGAGGATACGGTGACTATTGACGGATTCGACTTTTACATGACTAGTGTACAACAGAACAAAAACGATGGCGTTATTGTGTACATAAACAAACGCCACACGGTCACCATCCAACAAGTTACGATAGGCGAAGTTCATGGGTTACGTTTCGACTTTCTTTACTTAAATAAACACTTTAATTTACTGGCTCTCTACAGGACTTTTGACTCTGACTTGGACCACTTTCTAGACATGCTTTCGAATTATTATAGTTCTATAGACAGGAATAAAATGTGTATTCTCATTGGAGATGTGAATATAGATATTTTGAAAAACGATTATGTATCCGACTTATACTTAAATACTTTAACTGGTTTTGGACTTGTACATTGTGTTGATAAACCTACCAGGGTTACTAGTATCAGCAAATCTTGCATAGATCATATAGCAGTACGATATAATGACATGGGCGCAGTGCGAGCGGCTGTATTTCAAACTAGCACTACTGACCACTATGCAACTGCTCTGACTATCTCAGCCGCCGCACACGCACACACACACACTGACAACGATGACTCACCACGCACCTACGTCGACCATGCCACTGTCACAAACATTCTCTCTCACTGCGACTGGGGCCCCGTCCTTAGTTGTTTTGATGTCAATGAATGCACTGAACGATTCCTGAATATCATTTTATCAGCAATAGAGACTGCGAAAAAGCCCATTAGATTTTCTTCCTCGCGCAATAAAAAACTGAAACCTTGGATTACATCCGGTCTCGTAAAATCAATTAGACGTAGGGATAAATTAAGTAAAGCCGTAAAGAAACAACCTTTTAACCGTAATTTAAAAATACATTATAGGGCATATAGAACAATTGTTAGCAATCTTTTAAAACGAGTAAAACGTGATTATTATAGATCTAAACTTCAGCAATCAGAAAGAAATCCAAAATTATTCTGGGGTATTATAAATGAACTAGCTGGTAGAGGAAATAATAAAAACTCTTTTCCAATAGATAAATTTCTCCCTAATAACTCGGGTATCACAACTGAGCTAAAAGAAGACATAGCATATGACTTCAATACTTTTTTTTCCAGTATAGGCGAAACTCTGGCAGGGTCCATAAATTCTGGCGGGGTCCCAGTCATCACCGACTCTGATTACACATTGAACTCTACGTTTACTTTCAAGAACATAACGGTGACTGATATCAAACGTCACGTAACTGGACTACGTGGGGGCTCTGCTCCTGGCCTTGATGGTGTATCGGCTGCAATCTTAAAGGAAAACTTAAATTTCATTTCAAGACCATTAACTCACTTAGTGAACATTAGTTTAGATACTGGTACGTTTCCTAAAAACTTTAAAACAGCAAAAATAATTCCTCTATTTAAAAGTAATGATTTTAAAGATAAAAATAATTTTCGTCCTATATCTTTACTAAGCGTTTTTTCTAAAATTATTGAAAAAGTAGTGAAAGAGCAATTGACGGATTATATTTATTTAAATAACATTTTATGCGAGAGTCAGTACGGCTTTAGGAAGGACAGGAGCATAGCTGAAGTGTTTTTTTATGTTAGTAAAGATTTATACAACTCTATTTCACAAGGAAATCGGATGATGTTTATCTTTTTAGATTTAAAGAAAGCTTTTGATTCTGTCGACAGAGAAAAATTAATTCAAAAATTAGATTGCATTGGAATTCGTGGTGTTTCTCTCGAGTGGTTCAAAAGTTATCTTTCTGATAGGACTCAAAAAGTTTGTATTAATGGCTCTTATAGCGAATCCCTTCCAATTGATTATGGAGTAATTCAAGGCAGTACACTCGGGCCTGTCTTATTCCTTATCTACATTAATAACATTTCAAAATTAGTTTTGAACAGTAAACTATTTTTATTTGCAGACGACACTTTAGTTTGTGTTGAGGGTAAAACATGGGCAGAAGTACGCTCTAAAGCACGGCAGGACTTAATGATTTTAAAGAAATGGTTTGATCAGAATATTCTTTCCCTTAACGTCTCAAAAACTAAATTCATGCCCATTTCTCTCAGATATAACACAGATTATACATTGAACAACATACAAATTCATAACTGTGATGATTTCAATAACTTAATGTGTGGCTGTGAATCTTTGGAAAAAGTAGATGCTTATAAATATCTGGGTGTCGTATTCGACTCTCGTATGAAATGGAATCATCATATCGATTTTTTGAAATCCAAAATTAGAAAATATTTATTCGCTTTTAAATGTCTTGGTGAAGTTTTAAATGAACAAGAAATGAAAATCACATACTATGCTTACATTCAGTCTCTGTTATCTTATGGTATTGTGGCCTGGGGAGGCGCTTTTAAGTCGATTCTGGAGCCAATAAATATAGTTCAAAAAACCATCTTAAAAGTCGCGTTTAGGAAAGAAAGAAGATATCCTTCAATTGCTCTTTTTCAGGAAACTGGGGTTTTCACCATTCGTCAACTTTTCATTAAAGATCTGTTAGTATTAATTTTTAAAAATTTTGCCAATATATTTTCTGTAACTTCGCACAACTACCACACACGCTACGCTCAAAACATTTCTGTATCTGCTTTAAATCCTAGTAAATCTATTCTGACAACAAACTCTTTTTATGCTTCTAATATTTTGTACCGCAATATCTCTCGAAGATTTTCTCAACTTAATTTATTTTACTCACCATCCTTGCCGTTATTTAAAAAAAGAATTAAAGAATTTTTAACTATCTTAGGGTTAGAGGGCGCTGAGACCATCATCTTGGCCACTTACGCTCGACCTGGACTATGACTTGTCACATACTCTGCCCCCCCTCTCCCCTCTCCCAATTTTAGCAATAAATTTTAGAATCCATGCCCTCATTGCAAAATCAGATGAGCTGTTGTCTCCTTTGAACTAACGTCATTATGACATCCATTACAACGATTTTAAATATATATTTATATATTTTTTCTAACTTCATAAAGTACGGCCAATGGAATTTTACTAGATAACAACTAGGCCTACGCACAGGCTCCTGCCCATGTAGGCCTATTCCATATATGAGGCTTTGCAAATTTTTTTTATATAAATGAATGTAGGTACCATGCATGTTAATTTAATATATATTTATGACGTTCGCCTAGATTATAGTGCATGTGTATGTTTTCCGTGCATGTAACAACTGTATATTTACATGGAATAAATATTTGATTCATTAAAGATTCATTATTACACTTAGTCAAACAAAAGATTGATTTTCTTAATGTTCACAAAGTAAAGATGATTACAAATAGCAGTCCCAATTGCGGCATAATATTGATGGCAAACTTATTATTTCAGAATATGAATAAAATAATATTCAATGACAAAAATAATTTATTACTAGAGGCTTGAAGGGGCTAATAGCCCCTAAGCATAATCCTTCTTAGAAAATAGACTTTTGGATCCACAAAATTATGATTATATCTAGCATTTGGTTTTAAGTAAACAAAGCAGACCTTTTTACATCCCAATGGTTTTTAAATGACAGCTATTTTACATTATTTCTCATTTTATAGTAAGCTTAAAGCAATTTCAGTATTTTTCTCGAGTCATGGAATGGAGACCTTCAATTTGAGCCCCCTCCCATCATACTGCGACCTTCAAAACGCCTACAATTTCAGCGCAAAAATTTCCCTTACGTAATTATATATAGATCATTTGGTATTAAATCTGCATCGATATAACATAAACTAAACAAACGTACTTAACTTTTTATAATTTTAAATTATGAAAAACTCAAACCCTTAATTATTATAAAATAAGAAAATCTTAAATTTATAATATTTTTTGTTATAGTAGATTGAACGTGCATAGTTAGCTGCATTTTGAAAAAAAATCCCACATGTTAGTTAACATCTACCATATGGCTTGGAATCAAGCATTAGCACCACATGTTTAATGTAAACAAAGCAGACGTTTTTCAATCCCAATGCATTTTAAAGGGAAGATATTTTTCGTTATTTCTCAAGAACGGAATAGAGAGAAAGAAAGAAACAGCTACAGTAGAACCCCGATTAACCGTCACTCTTTTATCCGTCACTCTCTGTTATCCGTCACTGCTTCTGGGCTCGCAATATTATGTTGTAAATAATTGGCGTCGCACAAAGCACGGAAGAAAGTGCATGCGCCATTGTGATCGAACGCGATTGTCCGCCGCTAATGACCTTGAGTTTCCGCCGAAAATCGCCACTCCCAAGCAAGCAGTGGTATGGGGGTGAGCGAGTTATTTATTACTCATTGGCATGTTGATTTTTTGGGTTAAATGGCTCGCCTCGTAGTTCAGCGTTACATAGTGTTTGCTGTTACACACAATACAGTGTGTAGCTAGATACGTACTGTTAATCAACTACAGTACAGTAACTGTTGATTGTTGACGATGGCTGATAAACGAAAACGAGTCGTACTAGGGCTTGACCAAAAGATCGAAATCATTAAATGTTTGAGGAAGGGCGAAACAGCTACAAGTATCGCTCTGATTTATGGTGTTGGCGGACTCATTTAAAAGATGACGGACTATCTTTTAATGTGAGGTTATGTGATTCTCTTTCGAACACTGAATGAGCACAGCATACAGTATAGAAGGTCTTTAATTACCATTCTATGAATGTAATTTAAATATAAATATGTATTTTCCACTTATGCAGGGTTTAATTTCTTCCAAAATATTTTAAATCTACGTATTGAACAGGTTTTATAGCTAAATTTCTGTTATCCGTCTATTCTCTTAACCGTCACACTCCCGGTCCCGGGAGTGACGGTTAATCGAGGTTCTACTGTACCTCTCTCTCTCCTTATCAGTGGCCAGGAAGGGGGGGGGGTGGAGGTTGTTTACTCCAAACCCCTGTTCCGGTTTTTTGTCATTGTTGACTCAGTGCGAGCGTGTGAGTTAATTAGGTGATAAGGAATCCTTACTACAAAATGCAAAAATACTAACTAATTGAATGAATGAATGAATGAATGAATGAATGAATGAAAATGCTTCTTTATTGTGGCGAACATTAGGACCACATGGTCCTTTCTTACAGTTAACCACTAATAATAATTACATGATTATAAATAATTTACAATAACAAATACTTATAAAAAAAAATTGGTATATATCATAGTAAAACTTAACAATAATGAAGAAAAAAATAAATCCCTAGAGACCACATTCACTCACACATACAAATCTTGCTGCAGCCAGGCCTAACGCACGCCATCCTGCCACGCCACGGTCATCTGGTTGAGATAATACTCTTTCAACGCCACCATCAGCCGCGAACGATTTTCGATAGATTTGATTTCGTTTGGCAAAGAGTTCCAGAGACGGCAGGCTGTTACAATAAAAGATTTATTAAAAACTGTTGTTTTGTGACGGGGAATGCGTAATGTTAACGAGCCAGAGCGGGTGTTTCTTACGCCTCTTTCACTTAAGAATTCGAATTTTTCTGCAAGATAATTTGGAACCCCAAGATTAATTATAGAGTGAGTGATCTGAACTATACGAATTTGTCTTGAATCAGAAAGCTTTAAAAGAGATGCATGAATATAAAATGGTGTGACGTGATCATCTCCTCGAAGATTATATAAAAACCGGATGCAATAATTTTGAGCACGCTGCAATTTAGTTGCCAAAGCCACGGTCATATCGTTAATTACGGTGTTGCAGTAGTTGAAGTGAGGGAAGACAAGTGCTTTGATCAGTATGAGTTTTATGTGAAAGGGTAGAAATTGCTGAATTTTTTTTCAGTGTATGTATAGCAGCGAACACTTTTCTACATGTGTTTACAACTGCGTCGGTCCAGTCTAGAGTATTAGTCAAAGTCAAACCAAGACTTTTGACTTTGTCATGGTAAGGCAGGAGCGTGTTGTTTACGACTATTTGTTGTACATTGTCAAGATTAAGTCTATTGAGTAACCGTGAATGTCCAAGTACTATTGGTTTTGTTTTGTCAGGATTGAGTCTTAGTCCGTTCTTGGCGGACCATTGCACAATTCTGTCTATGTCAGCGTTCATTAGTCTAACAGTTTCATCCATTTCGCTGACTTTAAAATGAGCATATATCTGTAAGTCGTCGGCGTAAGAATGAAACTTAGTATTGTGTAAAACTGTGTTTATGTCATTTGTGTAGATCGTGAAAAGTAGAGGGCCAAGTATTGAACCCTGTGGAACACCACAGGAAACATTTTTCCAGTCAGAAGTCAGTCTGTCATGACACACACACTGCTTACGACCTTGAAGATATGATCTCATCCAAGAAAGCGATGCAGTTGAAAAACCTAACATTTTAAGTTTGGCAAGAAGTATTTCATGATTTACTGTATCAAAAGCTTTACTGAAATCAAATAAGGTAAGAACTGTACACTGACTACGATCCATGGCAAATCGTATGTCATCAGTGATCTTTAATAATGCAGTTTCAGTGCTGTGACACCGCCTGAAACCTGATTGGAATGGATTGAGAATATTATTTAGTGATAAAAAATCTGATATTTGAGAATGCACTACTCTTTCAAGGGCTTTAGAAAGAGCAGGGAGAATGCTGATCGGTCGGTAGTCTTGCGGCAGAGATGGGGATGAGATCTTATTCAGGGGGCGGACCAAAGCAAACTTCCACTCATCTGGGAAAATGCCTGTTCTTAAAGATGTATTAAAGATATGGGTAAGTGTAGGAAGGAGAGCAAACAAAATTCTCTTTATAAGAGAAATTGAAATGTTATCGGAACCTGTAGCGTCAGACGTAATACGCCTTACTGCCCTTAAAACATCAATTTGTAAGATTGGTCTAAAATTAAACTGAGGTAAAGTACGATTTATGTTGCCTTGAAAATTTAGTTCTGTTAAATGGTTTTGCATGGCTACACTGTTTGATGCTGAAGAAAATGATAAGAAGTGATCATTTAAATCATTTAATGGCAAAGAAATAGGTACCGGTTTTTCTTGCTTACTAATTGTCATACAACTATAAATGACGGTTCATATTTTTGTCTTATCTTTATAAATCAAATGAGACCAAAATGAAAATTGTACGATATACCATTAGAGATAAGCCATGATAAAACAATAGACTTTGTTGCGGTATTTTGTGGCTTTCCAAGGTCAACTAAATATAGCTCCGATTTCCGTCTAAATGGAGATAATATTTCTTGTTACCTGTCAATGTCCTTTTCTTTTCACAAGGGAATATTTTTTTTTCATGTTTTTCTTGGGGGGAAACGCTCTTCCGGTTTACCGTGACCAAAAATAGATCGCAATAATTATCTTTCCGATAAGAACTCTCTTATCAAATGCTCGGCTCGAGTGTTGAGCTGTTTTGAAAAAATCGAGCCTTGCCGAATACTGAAAAGCTCGACCTAAAAAGCTCGACCGGTCGAATACTCGCACACCCCTAGTAATTTAATTACAAAAGTCATAAGATAGTGTTGGGAATTTTTGTTTTTGTGGCTGTAGCACTGATAGCCTGTCAGGTGAACCCGTGTTATTGAGGTAGGTGATGTCTCAGTGCGGGTTCTACGGTTGTTTTGCCTGTTGTTTATCAGTGCGACTTTATTGTTGTTTTGGCGGTTGCCTATTCGTCTCGAAATGAGTACAAGACTACTTTTGTTTTCTACTTTTTTGTCATAAAATAATCCATTTAATTTTATAAATTATACTATTAATTACATTTTTTTCATTTTTTATATTTCAAATTACAGTTTAGTTTCAGTTGTTTGATGATAAAAAACTTTATAAACCAATGAGACAACAGTAAAATATTCAGTTTTAAAAAGGGACCTCTTGTCGTTATGGAGGATAACATAGGACCGGCAAGAGGTCCCTTTTCTGGAATACGACTTTTTACAACATGCTTCAATAACAATATTATTTTCCTGAAAACTACTGTGATTTAAAACAAAAATTTGTATTCCCTTGAAAGAAGACATTATAAGTTTTCTTTGATACCAAAATCATTTCTTAAATACAAAAAATATAGGTTTTATACTTATTTGAAATTTTCAAATAGATTTTTCTCAAAATGGCCCGTTTCCCTCATGAAATTTTAAAGTCCTATAACTTTACAAAAAAAATCGTAAACTCATGGGACTTGCGCCAAATTATTAGGAATTAGATGAGAAATTCAAAAATATTAATAACTCAAAATCGAAAATTCCCGACAAGAGGTCCCTTTTCGTTTTATATCTCACATATATACATGTACGTCATAAACACCTGTTTTTTTGTCTATTATGAGGAGGAAGTGATTGTGACTGTGACCTCTATGACTCCAAGGTTAACAATTCAATATTTCCAGATGCAAGCTCTCGGCCAGCCTCCTGCAGAGCTGATTCTGAGTGACGGCCTTCTCGACGAGTCAACCTTACCTAACCTGCCTCCAGGTCTTGACCCTCAGCAGTGCAGCATCATGTAACCCACTCGACCCATCTACGTTGTACAGTGCAACAACTACTAATGTAGATAGCTTTTATTAGCAAACATATTTTCTCTTTTCACTAAATAAAATTAGTTTATCACAAAAAGTAATTATATTTATAAAAAGCTCAAACAAAACCTTTGGAACAGCGTGCAATTTTTCCAGTATTGCTGTTCGGTATAAAAAAGTGCAATATAGTATTTTCATTGTGTTATTGTGTCAAAGGAAAGGATGTTGATTTTGTAAAGGATTTTGTACAACATTTCTTACCAAAGCATTATGTTAAAAATAAAATATTTGTTTTTGAATAATTATAAGGATTTTTACTATCACTATTAGTCTATTACTATTAGACATTTCCTATTTTATGGACTTTTTCAAAAGAGAATGAGAATATTTTATTGTTAGAAATCCTGAAGAAGTTAGTTGAATCTCCTCAGATAGCTCCAGGCAAGCTAATGAGGCACAGTCTGAGGACGTACTATTAAAGATTAATTTAACAGTCCTTGTCTAAGGAACACGGCAGCCTTAGTAAGTTACAAGATTACAAGGTAGCGCCACAATCATCCTACACTCATCTCATACTTAATACTTGGCTTAAACTGCCTACCTGGGTGGTAAATTCTTTGGTCATGGCATTTTAATTTTTAATCAATTAACAATTAATGGTACATCCTTTATTAGTTTGGCTTAAAATGCCTACCTGGGTTTAAATTCTTAGGTCATGGCATTTTGTTCAATTAACAAATAATGGTACATCTTTGATTAGTTTGGCTTAAAATGCCTACCTGGGTGGTATACTCTTAGGTCATGGCATTTTCATCAATTACGTAACAAATAATGGTATATCCTTTATTAGTTTGGCTTAAAATGTCTACCTGGATTGTAAATTCTTAGGTCATGGCATTTTGTTCAATTAACACTTTGAACCCTGGGCGCTAAAATCTCTTTTTACGTGCGTTACTGGCCAATTTTGGGGTTCAAATTAAAATTCGTAGCCTAATACATATCTTTGTTACCCATATAAATTATATATCAAAATAAAGAGAAAAATATAACCTTTCAAATGATATAAATTTTATTACAGTTACAACAAACGACAATTTTAGGATTCCACATAAAACGGACATAAAAAAATGAAGAAAACAAAATTGCGACGGTAGTCACGTACATCACTTATATCAAATATATCTCTCATATTTTACACTAAACATGACAAAAACATTACGTAATAAAGTAATAAAAAATCTTATAACTAACTAAGACTCAAAACACTTGTAAATATAAGTAAAATCACACTTTATTGGACGCCGACACAAACGTAAACAAAGTCAGCCATTACTGCAGACAACAAAGCGTCATCAGCCGGTGACGCAAAGGATCAGCTGCACACATTTGGATTTATTTTTCTGCTGCTAAATAGATGGCTTTTTCGAGACCTTTGGATTCTATAATCAATTCCAGATGATCAAGGAAGAGTTCCCTAGCAACGATTAGCGAAAATACGTCGAATATACGTTGCTATGGAATTTAATTTCGCAGCCCGACCTATACTCGGGCTTCGTACACGGCGACATACGCCATGCCCCGAGCTATACTCGGGCTTAGGGTTCAAAGTGTTAACAAATAATGGTACATCCTTTATTAGTTTGGCTTAAAATGCCTACCTGGGTGGTAAATTCTTAGGTCATGGCATTTTCATCAATTAACAAATAATGGTACATCCTTTATTAGTTTTGACCAGTATTCGTTACAAACAAAAGAATGTACTTTTTACTATTTTGACTCATTAATAGGTTATAACTTAAACAACACTGGGTGAACAATGTTCTGTTGTTTACGGCTTGGTTAGTCCATGGAGTCACAAATTATACTGATTCTTGGTACGACTTTAATTTCATGGAAATGGATGTAACACAGAATAGAGTAATCTTAGCCTATCTAACATGTTATAACCAATAAACTAAATTGAATTTTAATTTAGTATAAAAGCTACTATTTAAGGGCTTCTCTCAAATAAGACTAAGCAAGGAGTTTAAATCATGTGGTATTAACAATAGTTCCACTTTGGAAGGATCTACAATCCATGAACGAAAAAGTGAACCAAATCATAATGCTTGGTCACAGATTAAATATTACATTAATAAGATAATACTAGGAGGCCCATGCACAAATTGCACATTTTAATATTATAAATTTCCGTTTATGAGAATCTCACCTTAGATTAGAAGAAATTGTATGGCTTTAAAAACTCGCTGTTAATAATCAAGTTAACCCTCATATGAAATTTAAAGGTCACACCTAAATAAATAAAAGCTTAGCTAAACAACCACACACATTGTTCATCACCCCATCACTATGTATTTTAATTTGTCTTCTGGCACAACAATAGTATACCGGAAGGTTTTTCTCGTATATTTGTACCCTAACATCATATTTTAGTCACTACAAGTAGATAGGTGGTGCAGGGTCCCTCTGATGTTCTATAAGTCTTTGTCTATTGGTAGTTCTCTGTTTTTGTCAAAGGTTACGTTTTTCCCCCCAATCTTATCGACTTGGTTTTCTCTTTGCCTCCTACTTCTTTCTGTGAAGAATGATTTTCCTACCTCAATAATTTCATTTCATTTCATTTATTTTTCATTTATCAGTTTACAATACTGTAATAGGCATCGTCAATTTACATGTGGTTCTTAAAACTAAAACTAGTCTGCTAGGTCAGAGAAAGCTGAATATTTTCAACATGTTGCACATTGTAATGCATATTATGGGCCAATCAAAATTAACAAACAATAAGAATAAAAGTAGTTAGTACATGTGGAAGAAAAAATAAAAGAAAAAGAAGCCTAAAACTATAAGTGAAAATACATGGAAACAGGCAGTTACAGGTAAGCATAAGGCTATAGTATAAGGCTTGAGGTGATTTAGAAAAGCAAGTCTGTGGTCGGGCTTGTCATGGAGCTATCCAGATTGTAAAAAGTCTTGTCTATTAACCAAGTCTTTAAAGATGATTTGAACTTGTTTGTATTTACTGTGAGAGCTTCAGCTGAAAGTTTACTAAACAATTTTATTTGCATGTAGAGATGGATGGATTACATATACTAAGCTGAAATAAATATAAAGACCTGGTAATGTCATTATTTTTAATTGTATAATAGTATATTTCATTACAAGGACCTAAAGTGACGTTTTTCGTACAAGGTCAAGTTTTACAACCGAGGCTGTAAGCCGAGGTTGAAAAATGACCGAGTAACGAAAAGCAGCTTTAGGTCCGTGTGATGAACTATATTTTTCGTTATATTGCTCAATACAATACGTAAACTACTTAAGAAAACCAAAATGTTACAGCTTGTTTACCTTTAAAGATGCCTTCAAAAGATGCCACCGTCTTGTTCTTGCTATTTGAAGCAATCAGCTGATTGTCTGTTTCACTTGTGTTAGGGTGGACTGACAACAATGAACAACTATCGACGTATCGAACGCATGTAATAATCGATTGGTGAAATGAGCGAGTTTCACAAACTGATTAAACTGACAACAATGAATGTTTCGATAATAACGATAAATGTTTCGATTATTTGTAATCGAATGAATATTGTTTGATTATTACGACGTACTCGGCACTTTTTGACTTTTATAGTCCTAGGACTATAAAGAGTCAGCTGGTATCGAGTACATCAGCTTTTAATTCCTAGGAATAGAAAGAGTGTATTTAGGTCCGGAAAACATGCATTAAAAACATCTGTTTTTGAAGCAGTATAACGAAAAGAAATTTCTACAACTAGTTCTACAGTAGAGCCCCGCTAATCCGAAACCAAAATCAGGAAATATTAAGGAATTAATAAAAAGAGGGAAAACATTGATTAAGTGTATTTTTGGAAATTACAGTACGTTTCAAAGATCCAAAATATAAAAACAAAACAGAACAGTGTTATTGAACGAAACTACATTGGTTTAAAAAAGTCTGTAACACTTTTTTGTCAAAGAGAAGAATACCAACTTGTTTTACTTGTTAACCTTGTTGCAATAACCTTGTAATAATTGTTATTGCAACTTGTTTTACTTTTGAAGCGTAATAGCGCCAGCGTCTCAGCAGCAAGGTATCGGCTGGGGTCGCGGCGGACTGTTGTTCTAGGTAGCGTAGCGCAAGATCAAAAGGGCGTATGCCACTAGTGCAAGTTGTTACGCGAAATACTGTACTGCGTGATTCATAATGAGTTTAAAGCGATTGATAGAAAATAAATACGTAGATGTTTGCATAAAAGCATTTAATAAAGCACTTAATAGATGTTTTTATGTTTTATGTTCTTATGATGTTTTTATACTTTCTATGTCTGTATCTATGTATTTATTTTTTATCAATCGCTTTAAACACAATATGAATCACGCAGTACAGTGTTTCGCGAAATAACTTGCACTAGAGGAATACGACCTAAAGGCAGCCATGGCGTCCGAATGGGATACTCTCTGCTCGCTGTCGTCGTCTGCTTCACCTGCACTATCGACTTGGTGATAATGCAGAATATTGCCGCTTTGGTCGTTTCTCGAATTCTCGTACCGTGACTGGTGTGATTTGGCGTTTCGATGCTTAGTTTATGTAATTGAACGTTGTATTTAATAATTACCTTTATTTTCATAATAGTTCGCTTAATCCGAAATATTCGCTAATCCGAAATGGGTCCGGTCCCAATTATTTCGGATTAGCGGGGCTCCACTGTATTATTAGCACCCATTATAATTCTTAATGCTTTTTTTATGTTATAAAAACTTTATCCACGCTACTGCAGTTGCCCCATAATCTCAAACCATAAATTAAGTGAGGATGGAAAAATGCAAAATATGAGGTAACCATCATATCAGGAGTGACACAAGTTTTCAATTTACAAAGCAAAAATAAAACCCTGGATAGCTTCATGATAACATTATTTGTATGAGTTTCCCAACATAATCTATTGTCTACGTGAAGTCCTAGTAGTTTGACGCATTTGTATTCTAACAACGGTACCTTAAGACTGAAAGTAATGTTTTCTGTTTTATCTTCATTTATTTTCAAGCAGTTAGAGTCAAACAAAATTTTAGATCTATTTAACATTCCCTGGACATGGGACTGAGCTAACTCTGTATTTACCTCTGTACTTATAAATGTAGTATCGTCTGCATAAACTATTCTATTGGACGTGACAAAGTCAGATAAGTCATTGACTGATAAAACAAAGAGCAGGGGTCCCAAAATTGACCCTTAAGGAACCCCAGTCTTAATCATTTTGAGTTCGGATTTTGATTTGTTAAGAACTACTAGCTGATACCGGTCAATGATGTATGTTTGTAGAAGCATTAGCTCTTTGCCTTTTAGACCATAATGTGATAGCTTTTCAATAATCACTTTATGAAAAATACTGTCAAAAGCTTTACTCAAGTCTACTAATATTGCAGAAGCTACTAATTTATTTTCAAAAGCAAGTAGAATTGCATTTATTAATTTCTCAACTGCTTGTATTGTGGAGCGACCAGGTATAAACCCAAATTGTGAAGGACTCAATAGATTGTTTGAAGAAAAGTAATAAAATAACTTATCTTTTACAAAAACCTCAGCAATTTTACCAATAATCGGCACTAATGTTACAGGTCTGTAATTAGAAGGGATATTACAGTCATTCTTTTTGTAAATCGGAGTAACTTTAGAAAGTTTTAGTGTTTTTGGAAAGTGGCCAATTTTGAATATTAAGTTTATGACATAAGTTAAAGGAACAATGATTGCATCCACTATATTATGTTTTATCAAAGTTGAATAAACCATAATAGGCTTCACTTTTTGAATTACTAAATTTCCTTACAACTTTAATTACATCTTCACTACTATCCCAATTCAATTTAAATTCCATTGCTGGTTTAGCTTCTTTCATAAGTTCTAGTGGTCGGAAACCAACCCCATTACTAGATGTACTTGTATACTCTGCAAAGTTAATAAAAAAGTCATTAAATTCATTGGCTGTTATTGATGACAAAACTTTAGGTTTATTATGATTATGCTTGCTACCTATCTCGTTCTTTATGATAGACCATGCAGCTTTAGTTTTATTTTTAGATTTTGATGTAAAATCATGATTATTTTTTATTTTGGCATGTCTAATTGCTTTCCCATATTTAGCCCTTGCCTTTAAGTAATTTAATCTATCATCGTCACCACCTCTAGCTCTATCTCTTAAAGCTATCACAATATTTCTCATTTGTGCTGATCAACTGTTTTTAGATTTTTGCCAACAATCTGTAAACAAGCCAACCAATGGGAGACGAGTCCGAGGCTATGTAACTCGCTCGGACCCTGCTTTCCTCCTTTTTGTGGCCAATCCCCGATCAAGTAAGATTGAAATTTATCATTAAAGTTTTCCGCCGGTTCTTATCCGTTGTTAATTAATTCATTTTTCTTTGAAAAAGTGTAAATATGTCTTTAAACATTCGGAATAAATTAGTTGAAGAAAGAAGTAAATTTTTATTAGTTTCCCGGTCGGTTCAATAACTTAGCGATATTTTAAGCTTGACCAACGTCGGTGAAAATTTCCTCCAGTCGTTTTTGGGGTTAGGCCACCAACGATATATATAATGGTCGACCAAGTAAGTAATTTAAGTATTTAGTCTTAAATCAGTTTCCATCCAGCCAGCTTGGCAACACGTTAAATTGAATATTTCATGTCATAACAAAACTTAAGTTTGTCATGTCTAAGTTTTAGTTTTTAAGTAAGTCCTTTCAATTTGTTCATTTATTTGTAACTTAATTTCAAGTGCATTACTGTAATCTACATATTTATATTTGTTAAACACTAGTACAGTTGTTGAACCATTTTTGTGATATACAGACTGTGATATTAATTCTTAGTAAGCTAGCATGTTTAACATACGATAAAAGGCTGTGATATTCATTTAAAGAACTGGTTATAAGACTCATAAATCAAGATTATTCCTTCATATTGAACTTCTAAAAGTAGGCCTATAGGTTAGGTCAGGTGGCTGAATAAAGCAATTCAAATTCATTAACATCAGTGGATCCTGACAATACTAGAAGAGAGAATAGGAATAGGCTGTGAGGATAAGTGTTAAGTTTTAATTAAATTTATCGTTGGTGGCCTAACCCCAAAAACGACCGGAGGAAATTTTCACCGACGTTGGTCAAGCTTAAAATATCCTTCAACTTATCCTCCTTCAACTTAATACAGACGCCCATGCTCAACTTACCAAAGAAAAGAAACTTCGCTTAGAAGAACAAAGTATTTTTGAAGAGCATGATTTTAAACTGGAACATCTAATCAGTGAAAAGGAAAAGAAAATAGGAGAACTCGAAAACATTAATCGTAAACTACAAGAAAAAATTAAAAATCAAGACTTGAATAAAAAAACCTACAGCGATTCCAGTACCCAGACTTCTCCGACCAATGAAAGCTATGTACATAAAGAAAATTAATTATGTACCTCTGCTCATCGAGATGTCGGAGATAAAAACAAAACTTGACAGAATACAGCTTTCTGTTGATGTTTTAACTCCAGGAGCCAGCCAAACCTGCAGTGTAAAACTGAAAATCCCACCAACCATAACAATGTCAAATCAAATTCTTACAACAGGAGACAGTCAAACCTGCAACAAAAAACTGAACTACATTTCAGAAACCATGACAGATTCAAGCCAAACTCGAACGTCTGGAAACAGCCAAACCAGCAACAAAAAACTGAATAGTATTTTTACAACTACCATGACAGATCCAAGCCCAACTCAAATGTCTGGAAACAGCCAAACCAGCAACAAAAAACTGAATAGCATATTGACAACTACCGTGACAGATCCAAGCCCAACTCAAAAGTCTGAAAACAGCCAAACCAACAATAAAAAACTGAATAAAACACCTACTAACTCTAAGACAGATTCACAAAAAATCACAGCAACAGGAGACAGGACAACGTGTTCCAAAGAACTGGAAATCAACCAAGAGAAGAACATGCTTAGTTCCCATAGCTAAACATAGAGAGTAGCTAAACGTCAAGTAGCTAAACATAGAGAGTCAGAAACACGTTGTCAAACTGATGCTACTAACAGGAATGGCAAACTAATATTAAAAACAACAAACAGCATCGGCTTGAAATCTCCCCCTATAACAGCACAAAAATTAAAAGAAAATGAAACTTATGAAGAGTTTTAGAGAAAACTCTTCATAAAATCTAAAACTCTGTCAGCAGGAAAGAGGAAAAATCAACAAACCTTACGAAGCCATGCAGCCCATAAACCTGAAAGAAACTAAACCCCTTCTAGCTGAAGAAACTTCACAGGATAATTTTTTAGGAAACCTAGACAAACAAATAGAGAGATGGAAACACTTCAACACAAGAATAATAATAAACTCAAGACTACAACAAAGAAGACACTGAAAATATTCCATCAAAATGTAGACCGGCTGTCAAACAAACAAGACTTACTAAATGATTTTCTACAAACCGCTGACCCCGATGTTGTCATCATAACAGAACACGGTCTCTCAGAACCGAAACTAAATAACACTATAATTACTGGATACTTTCTCATTGAGTACTTCTGCCGAGAAAGGCACATTAAAGATGGAGTCGCAATTTACGTCAAACAAGATCTTGAAGAGGTTACAGTTTCATTAAACGGAGCTAATTACAGTGAAGAACTTATATGTGAGTTGTTATCTGTTAAGTTATCAATAAATAAAAATTTAATTTTTCTAATTGGCATCTATAGACTTGATAGTGATTTTAATATTGCCCTGGAATCCCTGGGTAACATTCTTGATGGAATACCAGCATGGAACAGTACTGTTATAATAATGGGAGTCATTAATGTGGACAGAACCATTCACAAAAAGAAGGACACTGAATTAAGGGACCTTCTTGCGACATATAACATCCAGAGACTCCTTTTGCCACCAACTAGAATTACATCACAAAGTGCCACATCCATTGACTTGGTCTGCACAAACTTATATTCAGAAGAAGATAATGTGGCTGTACTTAACACCTTCATTGCTGACCATACTGGACAGCTCTGCACAGTATCAAAATACAACATCTTAAGCCCCATCTCACTTCGCCACAATTTCTGCAATGAGAATATACGAATATTAAAGCACCTACTTGGCAGAGAATCTTGGGCAGAGGTGTTATAAAAACACACACTTTTGCTGCATACACAATATTGATGAATAAATAAATAAATATTCTAAAACTATGTTGTCTTTCATGATTCTTAAGCTGGCTCCACACATGCGTTATTCGGCATGCACCGAATGTTCGACGTTCGGCGAACTATTTGTCTCACTATAGGACCGACAATGAACAAGCACTAATGTTTGCTACTTGCCAAATACATAAACACTCATCCACACTACTCGTGATTCGGCGAATCGCTGCTCGCTGCATGCCGAATGACGCATGTGTGGAGCCGGCTTTAGTGACTGTTGTGTGTTGTCAGCTGATTGTGTGGATGACTGTGAATTTAACTGTGATGTTGTGGCGTCGGTTTCTAGAAAATGGCTACCGCATTGGTTTTTACGATCACTCGGTTGTTTACTCATGTTGACGGGATAACGTTTAGGATACCTTAAATTGTATTTCATTTATTAATGGGATGGGGATAGGGTATTACGGGGGCTGTTATGCTTAAATCTAATACCTTTATTACTTAGGCTAGGTTGACAATCTTACAGTCTAGGCTACTAGATGGAAACTACAATTAACTGAATTTGTCTAGGCCACACGTTGGTTGCGCCAATTATAAAAACACACACTTTTGCTGCATACACAATATTGATGAATAAATAAATGAATATTCTAAAACTATGTTGTCTTTCATGATTCTTAGTAATTTGACCAGGTATTTGACTTTATTCAGTAGTTTGATAATTAAGTTCACCAAAGGATACCATGTAGTGTTTGACACAGTAAGTACTGAACCTTATCTTATTATCTATGTTTTTTAAGAAAACAATTTTACAATAATAATAATGATTTATTCAAGAAATACAAGAGCATCTGATTGAAAAAGGGGACACATGGATAGTACAATAATGGGTCTTACAATTAGGCTGAAGGCCAGATCAAAATTTGAAAAATGTCTCTACAAATAACAATCATTGTTCCAGGCTATACTCAGGCTAAACATAGGCCTTTCTTAGGGGGAAGTATCGTGCCAGCTAGACAAATTCAGTTTTGAAATAAAGTTCATGAAACATAAATAAGTCCAAATAGTTAATTTTTGAAAATGTATTCAACAATGCAAAGCCAAAGGTCAGCTTCACAATAAGATGGCCGAATGGTAGAAGATCAATGTTCACTTCTTGAGGTAATTAGGCTGAAATATTATTAAAGTTCAAAATTTGTAGTAAAATATTCTTCATTAAATTTATATCTGATTAATTATTAAATTATTTAACAGTCTCTTCTTCTCTACACTTGCTAGTAGGAAAATATAAGGATATGGTTGGATCTTACCAAGCTGCTACAAGAATCTTCACCAAGTACCAAATATAATAATCTTGAGTGAGGAACAAAAGGGTTTGACTCGAAAATGTACTTGGCAGAGTTCCCTACTAATAATTTAGGTACTGGCCTTGCAAGTCTAGTCCTCTGACTTGGGATATTTTAAAATTAGGAACAATGTCCTAAGTTAATGACTCTACACATCCTCTCAATTTGGCTTCTGCTGCAAGAGTGTCTCTGGAAAGCTGGGGTAACTATTGTTGCACTAGGGGTTCACAAAATACTCATCACTTATATTCTTGACACCAAAATCACTAGAATTTAGATTATTATGAAGCTGTAAATTTTGAATAAATTTATATTATTGTAGTTTCCATGTACATAATATATATATATGATTATGATATTAACTTAGGAAATTAATTAACTCAGTAACTATTTATTTAACATGATTAAGGACAAGTTTAATAACAAGAATGAATTATTAAATTATTTATTTAATAAAATTAATTACTTATTATACTATATGATTAATGATTTTCTGAGGGGTGATTACACATAAACATATTAAGGGTGGTTACACATTAATTATTCAAGCAACATTAAATTATCAAGGAATATCATAAGTATCATCGGGTTCAAGGATCATTATCTATATTCAATCATGGTATTCGTTCATTTATTAATTATTCTTTACTGCATTACACAAATACATAAGACATTATACAGTCGACTCTCGCTAACACGAACCTTGATATCACAAAATCCTTGATATCACGAATTATTTTGAATCCCCTTGGAAAAACCTGTCTAACAAGAATGCACTATACATAGCACAAACTAATTTTCCGGTTATATTTTACCTCTATAGCTCGGAGGGACTCAAAAATTACCTCTGTAACATGAAGTTCAGTAGATAAGACGAATTCGATTCACGCTTTACCTCCATAACTAGAAGTTTTCCTCCATACCACAAAATTTTCAGAATGGACCCCTGAAATACGAAATCCCGGTGTTCAGGATGCAACCTGTCGGTGAATCTTATCTGGGGTCAAGCGCCTGTAGACTGTCTACAGTCTGGAGTACGTTTACCTTGTGCGGGACTTTTTGAGTGTGTGACGACTGTTTGTGCGTGAAATATTCGAGAATGAGTGCGAAAAGACAACCCAAAGCACTGACTGGTGGTGAAAAGTTAGAAATAATTAAGTTGGTGAACGTCGGGGTGGTAAAGAAGAAAGACATCGCTGCCAGGTTTAATGTTCCAGCTATCAACAATTATAAAAAACCAGGTGTAAATTGAAAAGCACGAAAGTGAAGGTAATAATTGTTTTAATAAAACTTATGATCGATACTGTAATTCATTGTTTTTACATGATTAAGCAGAGGAAGATTACGGGCTTTTTAATCAGAATTAATGTGATGTTATCTGTTTTCGTGTTTTACAGGTTATTATATTATAAATACGTATTTATCTTTCCTACAGGGATAATATTTAAATAAGTTAAAAGCTTAGATTTGTCGGAGATGTAGGGAATAAACTACATTTTTCTTTATCTCTGTATTATAAATTTTCATTTGGTTTGTTATGAATGTAAAAGAGAAAATAAGTTAAAAACCAAATTGATATGGTTTTATTCAACTTTAAAAAACTACTACATTTCTTATTATAAAATGAACATGACATTGTAAACATAAACATAAACAATCTTAAAGAACATGTGATTAAAGATGGACAGTTGATATGAAATCATACAACATTAAATTCACCCCACCTTCTTTTTTACATATAATCACTTAGATAGGCAGGAGGTCTTCGGATTCTAGTAGAACGGCGTAAGTTTGAGTCTTGTTCATTCTTCACTGAAGTAGGGGTTACAGCCTCAAGTAAAGTGGATGTTTCAATTTCAGACTGAATGGGAACTTCATTTGTAGGTTGAGGTGGAGTACTTTCTCGTGTTCGGTATTGAGAAACAGGATATTGTTCTTGAGTGAGATTTTCCGAAGACACATAGTCTGGCGATAATTGAGACATAAGATCATCCTCTTGATGGATGGCTTCAGGAGGAATTGCGAGATGGCGCACCGATACCAGAGACTCTCTTCCATCTCTATACTTGATTCGAGCATAGTCTGGATTGGCTTCAATCAACTGGGCTTGTTCTACTAAAGGTTCATACTTGTTAGTTCTTACGTGTCTTCTAACTAATACTGGCCCCGGATTCATGAGCCATTGTGGTTGAGAAGTGCCATAAAACGATCGTCTTTGATGTTTGAAAAGGCTCTACAAAAAACAATCATTGTTCCAGGCTATACTCAGGGTAAACATAGGCCTTTCTCAGGGGGAAGTATCGTACCGGCTAGACAAATTCAGTTTTGAAATAAAGTTCATGAAACATAAATAAGTCCAAATAGTTAATTTTTGAAAATGTATTCAACAATGCAAAGCCAAAGGTCAGCTTCACAATAAGATGGCCGAATGGTAGAAGATCAATGTTCACTTCTTCAAGTAATTAGGCTGAAATGTTATTAAAGTTCAAAATTTGTAGTAAAATATTCTTCTTTAATTTTATATTTGATTAATTATTAAATTATTTAACAGTCTCCTCTTCTCTACACTTGCTAGTAGGAAAATGTAAGGATATGGTTGGATCTTACCAAGCTGCTACCTACAAGAATCTTCACCAAGTACCAAATATAATAATCTTGAGTGAGGAACAAAAGGGTTTGACTCGAAAATGTACTTGGCAGAGTTCCCTACTAATAATTTAGGTACTGGCCTTGCAATTCTAGTCCTCTGACTTGGGATATTTTAAAATTAGGAACAATGTCCTAAGTTAATGACTCTACACATCCTCTCAATTTGGCTTCTGCTGCAAGAGTGTCTCTGGAAAGCTGGGGTAACTATTGTTGCACTAGGGGTTCACAAAATACTCATCACTTATATTCTTGACACCAAAATCACTAGAATTTAGATTATTATGAAGCTGTAAATTTTGAATAAATTTATATTATTGTAGTTTCCATGTACATAATATATATATATGATTATGATATTAACTTAGGAAATTAATTAACTCAGTAACTATTTATTTAACATGATTAAGGACAAGTTTAATGACAAGAATGAATTATTAAATTATTTATTTAATAAAATTAATTACTTATTATACTATATGATTAATGATTTTCTGAGGGGTGATTACACATAAACATATTAAGGGTGGTTACACATTAATTATTCAAGCAACATTAAATTATCAAGGAATATCATAAGTATCATCGGGTTCAAGGATCATTATCTATATTCAATCATGGTATTCGTTCATTTATTAATTATTCTTTACTGCATTACACAAATACATAAGACATTATACAGTCGACTCTCGCTAACACGAACCTTGATATCACAAAATCCTTGATATCACAAATTATTTTGAATCCCCTTGGAAAAACCTGTCTAACAAGAAGAAATTAATATACATAGCACAAACTAATTTTCCGGTTATATTTTACCTCTATAGCTCGGAGGGACTCAAAAATTACCTCTGTAACATGAAGTTCAGTAGATAAGACGAATTCGATTCACGCTTTACCTCCATAACTAGAAGTTTTCCTCCATACAACAAAATTTTCAGAATGGACCCCTGAAATACGAAATCCCGGTGTTCAGGATGCAACCTGTCGGTGAATCTTATCTGGGGTCAAGCGCCTGTAGACTGTCTACAGTCTGGAGTACGTTTACCTTGTGCGGGACTTTTTGAGTGTGTGACGACTGTTTGTGCGTGAAATATTCGAGAATGAGTGCGAAAAGACAACCCAAAGCACTGACTGGTGGTGAAAAGTTAGAAATAATAAAGTTGGTGAACGTCGGGGTGGTAAAGAAGAAAGACATCGCTGCCAGGTTTAATATTCCAGCTATCAACAATTATAAAAAACCAGGTGTAAATTGAAAAGCACGAAAGTGAAGGTAATAATTGTTTTAATAAAACTTATGATCGATACTGTAATTCATTGTTTTTACATGATTAAGCAGAGGAAGATTACGGGCTTTTTAATCAGAATTAATGTGATGTTATCTGTTTTCGTGTTTTACAGGTTATTATATTATAAATACGTATTTATCTTTCCTACAGGGATAATATTTAAATAAGTTAAAAGCTTAGATTTGTCGGAGATGTAGGGAATAAACTACATTTTTCTTTATCTCTGTATTATAAATTTTCATTTGGTTTGTTATGAATGTAAAAGAGAAAATAAGTTAAAACCAAATTGATATGGTTTTATTCAACTTTAAAAAACTACTACATTTCTTATTATAAAATGAACATGACATTGTAAACATAAACATAAACAATCTTAAAGAACATGTGATTAAAGATGGACAGTTGATATGAAATCATACAACATTACATTCACCCCACCTTCTTTTTTACATATAATCACTTAGATAGGCAGGAGGTCTTCGGATTCTAGTAGAACGGCGTAAGTTTGAGTCTTGTTCATTCTTCACTGAAGTAGGGGTTACAGCCTCAAGTAAAGTGGATGTTTCAATTTCAGACTGAATGGGAACTTCATTTGTAGGTTGAGGTGGAGTACTTTCTCGTGTTCGGTATTGAGAAACAGGATATTGTTCTTGAGTGAGATTTTCCGAAGACACATAGTCTGGCGATAATTGAGACATAAGATCATCCTCTTGATGGATGGCTTCAGGAGGAATTGCGAGATGGCGCACCGATACCAGAGACTCTCTTCCATCTCTATACTTGATTCGAGCATAGTCTGGATTGGCTTCAATCAACTGGGCTTGTTCTACTAAAGGTTCATACTTGTTAGTTCTTACGTGTCTTCTAACTAATACTGGCCCCGGATTCATGAGCCATTGTGGTTGAGAAGTGCCATAAAACGATCGTCTTTGATGTTTGAAAAGGCTCTACAAAAAACAATCATTGTTCCAGGCTATACTCAGGGTAAACATAGGCCTTTCTCAGGGGGAAGTATCGTGCCGGCTAGACAAATTCAGTTTTGAAATAAAGTTCATGAAACATAAATAAGTCCAAATAGTTAATTTTTGAAAATGTATTCAACAATGCAAAGCCAAAGGTCAGCTTCACAATAAGATGGCCGAATGGTAGAAGATCAATGTTCACTTCTTCAAGTAATTAGGCTGAAATGTTATTAAAGTTCAAAATTTGTAGTAAAATATTCTTCTTTAAATTTATATTTGATTAATTATTAAATTATTTAACAGTCTCCTCTTCTCTACACTTGCTAGTAGGAAAATGAATGAATGAATGAAAAACATTGTTTATTCCATAAAGAACTTAAGCTACTTCACAGTACAAATTAAATGAAATGTTACTTATTAACTAAAAATATTCTTATGCAGGCAGCTTTAACTGAAAACATTTCATTATGTAGCCTTTATTTATCTATTGATGGCCTAAAAGGAACCAGCAGACATAGGCAGGAGCTGCCTGTGCGTCTGCTGTTGAGTTGCATTAAGAAAAAGTTAAGACCGTAATTAATTTATTATGGAAAAAGTAGTTGAATGAACAAAATTTATTCAAGGAGGAAAAATTGTAACGTAAAATTAAGAGTTTTACTTTTCATTCATTAAGTAGGAAAATTTATTAAGGAGTCAAAAACAACCAGGGAACAACAGTTTCAGTGCAAAAATTCAGGTGAGAGCCGCGTTTGCTTGACTCATGCCGGCCAGCCGGAGAGCGAGGTGCGCCCGGCGGAGGGCACAGTACAAGGGTCGGGGTCAGTCGCGCCGGTAATCAGCCGTGATGATAACGTCGGCCTCATCCGTACCTAGACTAAAGAGAAGTTCTTTGACTCTAATTTTAAAAAGTCTGAGTGAAGGACATTCAAAAATTTGTAAGTTACTAAAATAGTTGCAAATATTACGAAAAACTATGTGAGAAATATAAAAGGAATTTGTAGTAGAAAAAGTATAATTAATTTGTAAGACTGAGATTCCAACTCTCGAAGAATACCTAGTGTTGTGAGAATGGGAGATTTTTTGAAAGATATTACTATAATTTTTGTAAATATTAATTAAAATGCTCTTGAGATATAATTGACGAACAGTAAGAACAGATACGTCTGCAAACAGAACGTCAGTCGGGTAACGTCTACATTTCCCAAAACCAATTTTTAAAATCGTTTTTTGTGCTACGTTTAAGGGTTCTAAAATACTCTTATAACAACCGCCCCATGCTATAATCCCAAAAGACAATAATGATTGAACATACGCATAGTATGCCATCTTTAATTCTTGAAATGTTAGGATTCCATTCATTTGTTTGAAAGCAAAAATAAATTTCCGAATTTTATTTTTTAAATAAAGAATGTGAATGTTCCATTTTAGTCGCTCATCAAAAAATACACCCAAATATTTGTATGAATTTACCTTTTCTATGTTTTCACATTTACAAACAGTATTACGGGAGTCACCACAATCGTGAATGACAAGGTTGTCTAAGTTATAATCGTTGTTCTTGTTTAAAGATATTGGCATAAACTTGGTTTTTGAGATATTTAGAGAGAGAACATTTTGATTTAACCATTTTTTCACAATCATAAGATCATGGATTGCCTTTTCTTTCACAACGGGCCATGTCTTTCCCTGCAGGAAAATGAGGGTATCGTCTGCAAATAAAAATAGTTTTCCAAATAAATTTAATTTTGAAATATTATTAATATATATTAAAAATAAGACTGGCCCTAAATTGCTGCCTTGGACCACACCGTAGTCTACTGGCATTCTATCACTACATACATTGCACAAAGAAACAAACTGAGACCTTTGAGATAGGTAACTTGTAAACCAAGCGTGGGCGTTGCCCCGTATTCCTATTTCTTCCATTTTACTAAGTAATTTAGAACGATCTACAGAATCAAAAGCCTTTTTTAAATCTAGAAAAATTAACATTGGGTGATCTTTATCTGAAATCGCGTAATTCAACTCTTGATTGATATCAAATAAAGCGTCTGAGATATTTTTATCTAGACGGAACCCGTACTGACGCTCGCTGAGAATATTATTCGTTTGAAGGTAGGAAACTAATTGATCTTTCACTGCTTTCTCTATAATTTTAGTAAAAACACTGAGTAAAGATATTGGCCGGAAATTATTTTTATTCGTGACGTCATTAGATTTATATAATGGAAAAACTTTAGCTAATTTAAAACAATCTGGGAAAATTCCTGAAATTATACTGTGATTTATTATATGCAGTAAAGGATCACAAAGGATGATAAAATTATTTTTTAAGACGTCGGCCGAGACACCATCATAGCCCGGCGCAGACCCACCCCGTAAACTGTAAACGTAGCGTCGTAAGTCGAGTACAGTTATCGGTTGAAGTGTGAAATTGCAGTTCAGTCGATAGTCGGAGTCATTCAAAACTGGGTCCCCGCCGCAGTCAATCGCGTCAGCCAGTTCTTTTCCCACATTAGAAAAAAAATTATTAAAGTCATCGGCAACATTTTTATACGATATTGAAGTTAAGGGTTGAGTACCAGATACAAATTTTTCAATTGGAAATGAATCTTTTTTACTTACTCGACCTGCTAATTCATTAATTATACCCCAAAACTTTTTCGGATTTGTGGTTGAATCGTTTAGTTGTGATCTGTAATAATTTCGTTTAGTTTGTTTTAGGTTGTTATTAAGCTTTTGTTTCAATTCTCTGTAATTATTTACCAGTTCGTCGTTAAACGGTTGTTTTTTTACTCTTTTATTTAATCTGTCCCTGAGCCTAATTTGGTAAATCAATTCTCCTGTTATCCATGGTTTGAGTTTTTTGAATCTAGTTGAATTGCTTTTAAACAACTTCTTTGATGATTCGACACAATTTACTACAATCCTACTAAAGTGTTCAGAGCAGTTATTAACATCACTGTCACAAGAGACAACCGGGGCCCAGTTCGAATGTGTCAGTAGGTGAGTCAGCAGTGCGTGGTCCAGGTAAGTGTGCGGCGCCGGCGGTGGCGACGCAGTGGCGTGTGCGGTGTCGGGGGGCGGCGAAGTGGTAGTGATAGTGAGGCCAGTACTGTAGTGGTCAGTTATAGCTGTCTGGATCACGGCAGATTTGACCTCTTTAAAGTTGCTGTATTTTATAAAAATATGATCCAGACAGCTCATTGAAACATCAGTAACTCTTGTCGGTTTATCAATGCACTGTAAAAAACCGCCCCCTATTAAACAGTCCAAGTATTTATCAGTTAAGTTATCTCTTTTGAGTAAGTCAATATTCATGTCTCCTAAGAAAATACACATTTTGTTTTTGTTTATGCTGTTAAAAAAATTTTCAACTTCTGTAATAAAAAGGTCTGGGTTATTGTCGAAGGTTCTGTAAGTTGCTAGTATGTGGAATGGTTTATCAGTAAATGTAAAGTTTAAACTAAGTCCGTAAACATCACCTAGCGCAGTTTGAGTAGCCGTGGCTGAAAGTTGTTTGTTGACATAAACAATAACTCCGTCATTTTGGTTTCGATGTGTATCGGTCTGAAAGAGGTCAAACCCCTCCAAACCGGTTCCCACCCCTCCCTCCGCCAGCCAACACTCTGTCAAAACAATTACATCTAAATATTTTATGAACGAGTTTAAGTAAATAAGTAATTCATCGAAGTTTTTATTAAAGCTACGAATATTGGTTTGAAAAATACATAAATTATTCTCACCTGGCTTATTACTGTAAAATTCGGAATATTGACTGATTGAATTTAACTCCAAACAATTAATTTGAGAAATAAAACCGTCGTCCTCAGCAGCTTCTGCACACCGCATAGGTCAATGACCTCGCCCACTGTCTGCCAGATTCTATTTATTCATTTATTAATTTTTTCAAGCCGTGATAATTCTATGACAGGATTATATATCCAAAACAAAGAAAGCCTAAACAGATGAAACAAAAACTAGATATGCATCTCACAAAAAATCTATTAAAAATGAATTTACTATTATTTTAAAATAATTATAACTTATTCGTTACTCCTATGAGCTGCAATAAGAAAGAAAGATACAATTAGTCTTGCTGCTTATTAGAAAAGTAATATAAATAAAAACAGTTAATATTTTTGCCTACAGTTACATTATATTCAAAAATATCTCAAATAAAGGGTCCACACGAGTCATATACAAACATATAACATGTAAACATAAATACATACCTTCTCGTTAAGGCAATATTTACTTCTTGGTGAAATAGACTTCGTGAATTATATTAATTTGTGAGTAATATTTAATTGAAAAATATATATCAATACTTAATTGAAATATTGGAGAGCAGAAAATCTACTAACTTAAATTATGCTTAATTAAATATACGGAAGGATGATTAAAAAATAAGGAAGTGAATTGTTCCATATTCTGTAAACCGGATTGGTGTTATAGCATATTTGCTTAAAGCGTGTAAAAACAAAAAAGTAATATAGCTTATTCTAGATGCCTAACTGCAAAAGGGACAAATATCTTAATAATTGAAGGTAATTATGTTATTCAAATCAGAGAAGCTGGCACGAAATAACTAAAGGCAGTTTAAAATTAAAGAAAATAAGAGATTTTTGAGAGACAAAAATAAATAAATAAGGAAAATAAGAGATTTTTCAAAGAATACTAGGTTGCTCTGTGCATAGAATCAAAGTATTATAAACTAAGCATTAGGAAAAGAAATACGTAATACAGTCTGAAAACACATGGACTAGTACCTGTTTCAATAGTTCATTTGTCGTATTTGTCAAGGTCTTCTTGGCGACAAATCCGGACCGCAGCATCCCTCTCTCGCTGTTTTATTAGAATTTTACCGTTGAAGTAACCGGCGAAATGTATTTTTCCGGCACGCTGCATCCCCCGTGCCCGCCCCAGAAGACCCTTGTTGTTGGCCGTCAGATGGTGATTGATATAGATGTTGCTAACCTGGAGGCTGGAGGCTATGTCCGTTGACTTGAGGTTCGGCTTCGACCTTGCAGCTGCAAGCCACTGTTCTTTAACCGACCTTGACACAAACTGAGCGATAATCGGCGGATGAGCGTGTTTCTGGGAGAAGAGCCGTAGCCGGTGCGCGATAGACACGTCTTCTCTCTTGAACGTTATCCCCAAAGCAGAGGCGAGCTTTTGAAGAATATTATATACGTTCTCATTTGATGTTTCGGGGATGCCCACAACTTCAATATTCGCGCAGCGGGAGTACTGCTCTGCGTCATTGACGCGTGCATGAAGCGACCGGACTTCGTCGACCAACGAGGCGTTAGCTTGTTCCAGTTTGTCGCACCGATTTTTTAATTCAATCTGGTTCAGTTCTATGGCGTCTAATTTAGTTTTAACTGTATTCACTTCGACCTGCAAGGTTTCGATCTTACTTATCACGTTTCCCGTTGCTGCATCAGTATGGCTTTTTAGCTCGGTCTTAAAACTATTAAGAGCTTCAAGTAATGTCCGTTTATCCACCGCATTTGTAGAGTCAGTACTTCGTTGGGATGAAACAGAATTGCTCTCCATCACACAACTTTCACACTTGAAGGTCCTCAACTTGCCTTTCGTCGAATTTTGCGCGCCGAGCGGCGTGCATGCAGGATGAAACTCGTGACTGCAGTCCGAACACTTGGCTACCAATTCCCCTTGTTTTAACTCGACACTGCATCTTCCACACTTTGACGGCATTATTAAAAGACACTAATAATCCAGTGAAGAATATAGTTAATATTAGTAAACTATATGGATAAGCACGGCACACACGATTGTAGGCAGACAGGTACAGGCCTGGTCTAGATAAGCGGCGAGCTAGCTGATAACCGGTCCTCACTCATCGGCGTCTGAACCGCAACTGAAAGGATATGGTTAAATGTAAGGATATGGTTGGATCTTACCAAGCTGCTACCTACAAGAATCTTCACCAAGTACCAAATATAATAATCTTGAGTGAGGAACAAAAGGGTTTGACTCGAAAATGTACTTGGCAGAGTTCCCTACTAATAATTTAGGTACTGGCCTTGCAATTCTTTACAGTTGTTATTTATGAAAATTTCCCAGGGGGCCCCCGGACCCCCCCCCCCCCCCGTTAGGGGATATTCCATACCCACTGGCCCCCCGGTGTATCCCCACCCGAAAATAAATCCTGCGTACGCCACTGGTTTAATGTAGGTATTGGCTATTAATGAAAGTGGAACAATTTTTTTTATCTTGTTGAAGACTTGACAGAAGACGAGTAGTGACCTTTTTAACTTCATCAATAAAAATATTAACAAGGGGTGGGACTTATAAAACACTCCTAATATGGAGAAATGTATGTATGTGTACAAGTACATTACCCGTTTTTCACCAGAAGCTGCTTCAACCTCGCCGCAGTGGGGTCTTGGTGGGGAGGGATGGCGGCCGGTTGAAAGGAGTTGATATTGAGGACGTCCGTGTCCAGAACAGCGCCGGAAGACGAAATAACAGCGACTTTACAGCCCTTACTGAAACCTGGAAAAAATAAATTTAATTTAAATAAACCATGTGTTTGAAATTTTTTATAAAATATTATCATTATCAATGATACTGGATTTTAATTATTTTGAATCAAAGATACTATTTTGACAGTTTACTGTTGTTTCTTATGCAGCTGGTTTGACTTTATTTTTTTGATTTTCTCCCCCTTGTTATTTAAATTAATTCAAACCAAATGTTAAGAGGTTGCCAGGGGTTTCTGGTTCCACAAACTCATTTGAGACTTCCAAAAAGCACATATTGGCTTTCAAGGGCTTCAAGGGCTGTCAAACGACACATAAATCATCAGAATTAGGCTTACCAGACGTCCGCAATTACTGAAGACAGTTTTCATTTTTAATACTTGTTCGCAAAAATGTTTTCTGTCGTAAAATGTATTTTTACAAGATGTCAAAAGTTGTGGCAGGTTAGCTAGTTGAACAAGTTAAAAAATAAATGTTCTTGAACATTGATACATGTATCAATCGTTTGGAAAATTCACACTATTTGGCCCCGCTTAACATGTCCTTCTTTTTTGCAGATTGTCCTAATTTTTTAAAGGCTTGTCCTCAGTATCGATGAAAAATATATGGTCATAGTCAGAATGTACCCAGTTGTCCAGGAAGTGAATAATGTAGGTCGGGACGATTCGAGGTGTACTGTAAAATGGGTTCAGTTTAGGGGTGGGGTGCACCAATCTGTATAAAAATAAGACACCTCTATTCTCTGATTTAATATTATAGGCCTACAGACTAGCGAGTCATAAAACACACCAGGGTCGATTCCCATAATGGGCTTCCCCCGCAGTGGTGGGGTCAGGAGCAGTTTCTTCAAGTTGGCGGCGAACACTTCGATTGCAGCCCGCTCTGCCTCTTGGTTCAAAGAGGCTCGGATTTGTCTTGCGAGAAGTGGGTGTACTGAAATAAGGAAAAGTTGTTCTCAATTCAAATGTACAACATGACATGATTAAATAATGACTGAAGAGTGATGAATTGATAACTGTATCCAAAACAAACTAAAAACTGATTGCTCTACACTGTGTAACTAATTCAGTGAAAGTCAAAAGATGTTTACAATTTGTTTTAAGTGATGTTTATGAGTGAAGTTTCTCGTCATCAAAAGTATAAATATATTCTTGTGGCAATCAAGTTGGAAAATTATACAAAAGGAAATTTTTAACAACTCGTATATTGAAAATTTGGATACCGAAACTTTAATTTGAACCAAGTATTGAAAATAAAAAAATAAAATAACCACATGCACACAACGGGATACAAAACTTTGTATATTGAAATGAACTTTGTTTGTTACTGGTAAACTTTTGAAAATTGAGGGCCAGGAAAAACTTTTTCATCATACTGACACAGAAATGTCTATTTTCTATTCCTTTTTGTTTTCTGTTCCTCTCGCCCGGCTCGCAAGGGAACTAAAATGCTCGTCTGGTAAAACAGTACTTATCGGCCTAGTACCACCAATATCCTATTGCACTCTTCAAATAAAGTTATTACACAAAAAACCCTGAAAGGACCTACAGTGTTGGTTTAATAAACTTATCAAATTAAAGTGGTTACATTTTAGGTAAGTTTTAAAATCCCCTGATGTGCTTAATCAGTTTGTGAGGAATGAAACTTATACATTAATACAATAGTACCTCCTTGGTTCCTCCTTGTCTCCCAGGGAACCTGAATTCCTGGAGAAGCTTGGACACCCAGTCAGGTCCCAGCCCTGACGAGAGTAGTGGATCATCCTGACTCGTCCACATTGGATGGGGTGTAAGACCCTTACTTTAACCCGGCAGAACTAACTTTGATTTGAAAACACGATGACTGACTCACAATGATTTAGACCAAGTTTTTTATAAAAGTTAATAAATTGAAAAATTATGTGGTTATTTTTATAAGAACTCCATAAAGTCTTTTACATTAGTTTTTTGACCACTTTATGACAAATATATATGTATACAAAATTTGTTATGCAACATAAAGAAATATATTTTGAATTGCAGCAGGTACTACCAAAGTTATTGTTATTGCATTAAAAACTTCCATATATTGTACAACGATGAGTTTATATTGACAAGAACTACACAAAAGTATTGTAAATTAATGATTTCAATATTTTATATAAGAAATATGCAAATACAAAATATTTATATGTAACATTAATTAAGCCTTATGTGACTTACGGTCAAAAACACCAGACCTCTAAATAAACATTAATTGAACTTGCATTAAGGGTTAAAGATTGACGGGAAGTAAGTCATGATGTTCCTGGAAAGACGTACTAGAGGTGTGACGGCCAGCCCTGCCGTCACCCAAAAATATTTGTTTATCAAAAAGACTACTAACCCGGTCTTTTAGACAGATATTTTAGTCCTCGCGGGTTAATACAATTTCCTCCTTGATTTCCCCTTGTCTCCCAAAGAACTTGAATTCCTGGTGAAGCTTGGGTACAGAGTCAGGATCAGGTCCGAGCCCTGAAGGGAGTAGTGGATCACCCTGTCTAGTCCACATGGGACAGGATGACAGACCCTTACCTTTACCACTCCAAGAGCCTAGGCCTACCAGTCTGCAGGGTAAACTGTCCTGGGCGAGACTCTCCACTGTAACACGGAGGACTCCTGAGTAGTCTTTATTTCAGGGTCCTGAGAGGTCAACAAGTTAGAGGGGGTCCTTCAGGGAGGAACCCGGAGGTAAGGTTAAGAGTGCTTCTTCCTTTAGGAGGGAAGCTGACTGACCATGTCATACCTTTCCCATCCCTGCAAATACTTCCTTCCATAGGCTGCACATCCCAAAATAAGGCTTGCTTGGCCAGCTTTCAATCCTTCAAAATCCAGTACCATATGAATCACATTTTAATGAAAAACAAATCAAACTTACTGAGCCTGGTGAAAGCATCCTTGAAGCTCTTCTCAAATAAGTAATGCCTCAGTGGGTATTCATACCCCATCCGCATCCACTTGTCACGGCAGAACTGATGTACTTTGTTGGTGAACCAATCAGGGACTGAGACTTTGACTGAGAGCACCTTCTGGCTCTCTCCACGGTTCAGTGCCAGAACCTGTAGAATAACAATTTGAAAACCTCTTCATTTTGTTTTAGTGAAACATATATGTAAGTTGTCTGTATTTTTTAAAGTGGAGAAAACAGGGTCTGACTGGAGAACGAGGGATGTCAAAATTAACTTTTTCATTGAATTTGATGGAGAAATCCAGTTCATCTTCGTGCAAATAAATAAATATTTTCCAACAAAAAAGTTTTTATTTGAAATGTGTAGGCCTAATGGTTATTTTATTTTTAGTCATTAAATTATTTATTTATTTATTTGAAATGTGGCAGAACAGCCAGGTCCAATAACACTGTAGCAAAGACCATTAAATACCAACACCATACACACATTAAATGGCAGACACAAATTTTGAAATATTGCTCAGCATTTGACAAATGGAAAGATTCACACAGGGCATCCCCCCCCCCCAGCGCCCAAATAGTTCCATGCGAGCTCTACCCAGAGGCGGATTTGTAAATTTGCCGCCCCTGGGCTACACGGGGGCATTAGCGGGTTTGGCCAGGGCGGGTGGTGGGATTTCCAGCTCGGCAAAAGTGGTGACCTTTTTTTCTTTTTTTTACTTTTTTTTTACTGGGTATCCCGTTGTGGCCCTTTTGCCCGTTTTTGCCAGTACCGCCCCGCTAAAGAAGGCTATTTCGGCTACTTCAGGGGGGGTTGTGACTTCTCTCTCTAATTCTCTCAAATTTGCCGCCCCTCCCAAATTCTGCCGCCCTGGACTATAGCCCATTAAGCCCATATGTAAATCCAGCCCTGGCTCTACCAGTACCCTTCGTTGAGCAATTTTTTAAACTACCACTACGGTAGCACTATCCATTCGTGCAGCTTTGCTTTTTCCTCTTGCCTCCCTTCAAGAATCCCGCACGAATGCGGTGTTCTTGGTTTTGTAAACCGTCCACAGAAGTGCTCTTGTGGCAGTAGCGGCAGATGTCAGGGTGAATTAGCCCTGACTAATGCTACGAATGATTGCAGCATAGAGATGAGACGTAAAAGGTTGAATAATGCAGCAGTATATAACCAGCAACAATTAATTATAGAACTCAGAAGACTCAAACTCATTTATTTTATCGACAAAATACATAAAACATGTATACCTCAATCGTCAAAACAATGCAGGCTGACAAATATAATGTACAGAGGTTTAGAGTACAATTCATCACAACTTTGGATATAAAAATACATGACGATGAAAATGAGTGAAGCATGCCCCCTAATTTAAACTCTGCAGTCATAAACAAAATAAAATTAATTAATCTTCAACTAAATGCAGCACTAAGATCAATTAATTAATATCATGCCAAAAAAATGGCAAAAGACAGGAGGAATCAAATAAATACCTGATGAGGTTTGATATGCCTAATCGGAATGGAAAAGTTGTAGTAGAGTTCATATTTTCCTTCTTCCATGCCTTTATTTTGAAAAGCGCCTTTTCCCTCCTGTTTTCCTTTGCTGGCTCCTTTGGCACCGCTTTTGGCGGTCCTTGAGAGAGAACTTTCAATTCTTATTGTAGTTGTTGCATTTTTCAACCTGTAAGAGCACATAACAGTTATTTATGCTCTTAATTTAACACGACACGATCTGTATTTTTCACTTGGAAGAAAAGGATTTTCCTCCTTATATATATATATATATATATATATATATATATATATATTTTTTTTTTTTGGAAAGGAAAGGAGACAGGAGGTGAAGATGATTAATACATCAGTGCATTAACTCTCTACTCGATTAATCTAAAATTGCTAAACTCCAGAATCTTAATTCATTTTGTAATTATTCTTAATAGTAAAACTTTATTGGTTGAAAATATGTTTTTTTATATATCATGGGACAACTATGGAACTTTGATTTATACCAACAAATTTTCCCTGGGTAGTATCCTATTCTCTAATAGAAGCAACTTTCGCTTGCTTGCTTGTTTATTTTTAAGAGTTTGTATCTCAAAAATTGTTCTGAGAATTTTATTCAAATTTTGGAAATAAGTTATTATGGGCTCAAAGATATATTCCATGTGAGTTACTCTTAACCAAACAAAATTTAATTATGTAAAAAGTTCATTTAGAATTCATAAAATTACACGTGGGATATTATTGGTTGCCATATTGGAAAGAAATAACAACAAAAAATTTAAACATAAACTAAAGCCGTCCAGGGGGCTTTAGTACAATAAAACGTACCAGGCGTGTGACGTACAATACTTTACATCATACTACTCAGAAAAAATCTTATTTTTTAATCACAATGTTTTCCTTGCTTAAACCTTATGTTTCTCAATTCTTCAAACCAAATCTATTATAAATAAACAAACATTTGCTACTGCTACTAGTGCTGCCGCTACACTCCACTAAGTAATCAATAAACATGCATTAAACATTGGTTTGCTGCAATCAGCTAATTGTTTTGATTGTTTACTTATGTCATTTCTGTTTCCTAGTGCATGGTAAATTTACTGTGCACTGCATGGTGAATTTACTAAGCAGCTATCGGCAAAGAGTAACTTTCAAGGTAAGAATAAGGCACAGAAAACAGATGTATCAGTGTATTATGATGTACTAAAATAAAATAAAGCATAATAATTTATACAATTGGACACCTTTAGCTATCGCAAAAGGTAAATACAGTACACCTCGAATTATCCTGACCCCACATTATCTGTATACCGGATTATCCGGATCGGTCTATTTGAGAAATCAAAAAATTTAAATCACAGCAAAAATGGAATTTTAGTTAGTGTGCGAATGAAATGTGACTTCTAAATGTAAAATGCAAATGTAATACATTATTCCACACATTTGGAATCACAACTGAAGGAGTCCCATTGCCTAAATAGTACATTACAGCATTTTCGTGAATGCATTGTTCATGAAAGTAGCCCCAGTTTACTACTTGGGGCGCTAGCAGTAATCAACAAAGGCACAGCGAGTTAGTTAATTACATCAATTTTGCGAGTTAGTTAATTAATTGCTGTCACTTGATGTGTTTATGGTTGTGAACGTGAACTGTTTGTATGAACTGATATTGAGTTACTAATTTAAAAGACTAACATGTTGTACAGTCTTGATATGGCAGTTGCAGCATCAATTTAGCAGGGGCTAAGATATGCGATTTGGCGATATTGTAATGACCTTGGAGTATCCAGATATTTTCTGGATCCACCACATTAATCCGGATGATTCAAGGTGTACTGTATTACTGGAAAAAAATTAATCGTCTGGACCTACATGTCGCGCAGGTAATCCAGCACATCCTTATCCTTGCTGATCACATCGGCCAGGATATCCGCTAGGCCGGTCTCCACCTGCCCGACGTCCGCGCGGCCCGCCACCCCGGGCTGTACCAGCGACTCCAGCGCCATGTAGTCCGCGCCGCGCAACAGCGCCAGCGCCGCCCCCTCCAGGCCCAGCGCCCGCGCTGCGTCCGCTCGTGTCTTCTTGCCCGTCCTGTACGGCGCGTACTGCCGACAAATATGGGCTGGTTGGTTTTTTTATTTGTGTGATAGGCCTACCTTATTGTAATGTATTTAATGAAAATTGGTTGTTCAAATGATTAAAAATAACCTAACTTAGCCCAACCTAGGCTAGCCTAACCTAATTTAACCTAACCTAGCCTAGTCTAACCTAACCTAGCCTAGCCTAGCCTAACTTAACCTAACCTAGCCTAACTTAACCTAACCTAGCCTAACCTAACCTACCTTAACCTAACCTAGTCTAGCCTAACCTAACTTATCCTAACCTAGCCTAGCCGAACCTAACCTAGCCAAGCCTAACCTACCTTAACCTAACCTAGCCTAGCCTAACCTACCTTAACCTAACCTAGCCTTGCATAACCTAACCTAGCCTAGCCTAACCTAACCGTGATGTATTTATTGTAAAATGTTTATTCGTTTAGAAAGACAGCGGTAAACAACCTTCACTATCCATGTCAAGAAAGTACTTAAAGAGAACTAGGACTCGTTTCCACAAGATCAGACTCGTTTCCATTCTTGAAAGGATGCATATACTTGCCTCCAGTCTTGTAAGGCACTTATGTTGTCTGAACCCATATCGTGCTGTAATTAATGTTACATTTTTATTCAAATGATCAAAAGTCTACAGAAGACAAAGTTTTCTAATATTTTTAGGAAAAAGTACTCAAAAGAGAAATAAGATTGTAATTATTGACATCAGACCTTTTTCCTTTCTTAAAAGGAAGCAAAGAATTGCCTCCTATCTTGGCACGTACTGTAAAGGAATAAATGTTTTGGTTCTTTTATGTTGTCTGAAACCATATCATGCAGTATTTAATGTTACATTTTTACTCAAATGATTAAAAATTGGAGGCGAACAACCTTCTCTAATATTTTTGAGAAAGTAATTAAAAGAGAAATTGGACCATAATTATTGAAATTAGAACTTGTTTCCTTTCTTAAAAGGAAGCATAGACTTGGCTCCTGTTTTGTGCCAGGTGTACTATGAATAAATAAATTATTTTTTATGTTTTTCTGAAACTATATCGTATTGTATTTAATATTAAGACTTTTATTCAAATTATTATAAATTCAGCAGTAAATAACAATCTCTAATATTTTGGAGAAATTACTTAAAAGAGAAATTGGACCATAATTATTGAAATTATAACTTCTTTCCTTCATTAAAAGGAAGAATAGACTTGTCACCTGTTTTGTACAGGGCGTTTTGTGAACGAATAAATGTTTTTTTTTTATTTTCTGAAACCATATCGTGCTGTATTTAATGTTACATTTTTATTCAAATGACCAAAAAGTCTGCGGTAAACCTTTTCAAATACTTTAGAAAAAAGTACTTAAAAAACAGGACCATAAATTATTGACACCAGAAATTTTTTCTTTCTTAAAAGGAGGCATAGACTTTCCAACAAAGGTTTTTGATGATATTAACATTATGTGATTGCTGACAAAGTCGTTACACATGGCCAAATACGGTGGACTATTATTGCCCTTATATTCTTCTGCCAGAAAGACATAGTGCTGGCTTGAGCATTGCTTGCCAGCGGTCAGAAGAAAGGAAGAAGAAAGATGAAAAATGCCTCTATTCGAATTAAGAGTACATCCCAGTAACTAAAACTGGTTTTCGGTTAAATTATATCATGTCTTACAATAATTTAGCATACGTTTAAATGATATGGCAAAAAAAATGCTAATAATAAAGACAATAAAAAGCTTGCCATTATTTAAAAATTTCTTTCAATTTATCTTTGAAGGATAACAAGCTGCGTTAGTGTAAATCAAAGGGAGAGATTGTACACTCTTGGAGGCAAGAAAACAAGAGAAAGGGAACCGAAAAACAGATAATATCACTCCCTCTTTCTCTTCTCCTTGCCTGCCAGCAAAGCCTTGTCATTATTTTTGTGAAACTGGCAAGCCAAACTTAAAAAGCTATTGTAATTTTGCTCATAAAACCTGCGCTTCTTAATGTTTTTGAATTCTTTTTTTCTAAAAGCTGTGAGTATTCTTGAAAAGAAAATAAAGAAGTCGGAAGTCAGACAAGGTTGGAGAAAAATCAGTCCAAAACTATCTTGGATTTTTATGGCCACTAAAGTAAGTAATTCAGTAAGAACCTTAAATACGACTTACCAAGTGTTCGAGCTCGACAATGCTCCTCGCTCCCACAATGCACTGCTCCAAGTGGGGAGTGAGCTTCCCGGCTTTGTGGATGGCTTTCAGAATTGTTATGGCTTTCGACCGTACCGATCTGTCAAAAATCGGATTGAGACGATGGTTAAAATAAAAATTTTTTTAAGTATTAAAATATAAAATGATTGAATGAATTTACAGAGGAAGATAGGGTAATGAAAATGCTGGGCCTTCAAGGTCCATTTCCAAAGTTTTCTGCCTAGCAAATGTTCCGCTGAGAAGGACTAACGGATAAGGAAATCAGACTTAATGAAAAAATTAAGGAATTTTATCAAAATAAAAACTTCATTAAGATTAAAATTTGTTGGCAGATTTACTAAAATACAGGAGTCTTGGATTATATAATTTATATACCAGGTATCAAAAAGGTTCTGAAACAGCTTTGTTAATTTTTTAAGCACCGGTAAATATGTACCTAAGAAATGTTTCATATACATAGAAGAGGAAAGGTGCATTTATTATAGCCATTAAATACATACATAATGGAATTAATTTATGCAATAGAAGGAAAAAATCAAATAACGCAATTCAAACGAAACATAAAACAACTATAAGGTTTTCAACAAATATCTTCTATTATACTAATTTGCTAAGGAATTTCTTGTGTACAGCAAAACTCCTTTATTTATTAACCAATTTTGATGATTGAGGTGTCAAATTAAAGGAAAAGGAAATTTTCTGTAGAGGTTATGGAATAATTTTTGTAATCCTATGTTCAATGTGCTTTGCCCCACTGGACTTTAAAGTTCCCATGTATTTTAAATGGAAGTATATTTTACCAAACATATGGTTTATAAAAATTATTTTTTAATTAACAGCTGTCTTGAGAAAAACCTTATGTCTACCTTCTGTCACTTTGATATTTATTTACATTTTTTGGTTATTTTTTTAGTTTACAACAACTACTTTATGAAAGCATTCATATCTTGGTGGATTATTAATATTGAAATATAATTTTCAAATAAAATTTAAATCTTTTGTAGAGAATCAGTCACATAAAATAATTTTTAAAAGTGGGTGTAAAAACGTAATAAAGTAAACCAATAAATTTCATTTCACCAATACCAAACAAATATATTCACTTCACTGCCTGTCTAAAAGAAATTCCTGATCAGTGCTTTGAAGACGGAGACAAACGAATAAGAAGTTCTATTTTTAAAAAATTTTTCAACTTCCAAGTGGTACTTCAAGAAGGGTTTTACACTCCAAAAAAATAAGAAGGATTAGGAATAAGGAGAATAGATTGGGAGATATGATTAATGGTTCGCTTGATAAGGAAATATACCTTATGATAAAAGTAATTAGTTATCCATAACCAATTATTAAAGTTTTTAAGGAGACAGAGTTTTAACTATAGGCCTCCCAGCCACGAAAACAGAAAACAATATTTTTATGTACAAGCAAGTCCTAAATGCCAAGTGTTGAAGATGTATAGACTAAATGCAGGGAATGGCGGGATTGCCTGAAGACGACCTGTAACGGTGAAGGTTGCCAGAGGCCCTAATAAAATTGTTGCAGACATTAGAATGCGTAGGTGTACAAATTAAAGAAAGAAAACTGTAAACCATATGAAGAGGAGAAGTGTGCATTTTGATATTGGGAGTTCAAGGAAAAGTTGATGATAAAGCGAAAATCAAAAGGAACAAATAAAGGCTTAATACGTGTAGTTAATCTCACATTCATGTTCGAGACCACTTCTACACAGCCCGAAGAAATTCACACATGAAAAATCTATAAACAAAACAACTATGCTGTACCACAATGGAGACCAAATATTGATTATTATGCTTCATTTTAGCCCAAAACAAATCTTAAACAATTATAATATTCCATTTAGAAAAAAATAAAAAATTCGTAAGGCAGCAGGCAAAACTTCAAAATATTAGAAATCATCAGAAAAAATATGAAAATTAAAGAGAAACCCAAACTAAAATCATAATAACGCTAAGATAACATAAACTTATAAGAAATAAACTAATAATGATATCCAGTATTTTGCAAACTATACTATATGTGCCTGCTCAAAGTTGACAAAATTTTCTCTCATCATTAAATAGTTAATTTTATTGACTGGAAACGACTAGTGTATTCAAAGAACAAAAAAAAAGGAGAAATATTTACAGAACAGATTTGTATGAAAAATAGTCCCACATATGTGCCATATAGGGCCTGTGCATGGATTGAGTACCATTACCATCTTGTACCATTATTATAATTTTGAAAATACCTGTAAATTCTGTAAATTAAAATTAGGAAAATTTATAGCAGCTAGAATACTTCCATGAACAAAAGTGAAAGTGGTGACATCATCCCCACCCCTTTTATTACGCTTAGACACATTGGTCATTGGGTTTACAACCTTCTCTAATATTTTGGAAAAAGGACTTAAAAGAGAAATAGGTTCATAACTATTGACATCAGACCTTTTTCCTTTCTTAAAAGGAAGCATAGACTTGCCTCCTGTCTTTGTACAGGGCATACTGCAAAAAAAGAATCAACAGTCGTGTTTGATATTACCTTTAAAATTAAAAACCATTCCCCATATGTTTACATAATACATTTATGTCATCCTTTATGACAAACTTTATTCTTTGTGGGGTAATCCTTGATCTTTTTTATTTTAAATGTATTCCGAATGTAATTAAAAGGTATAATATCAGCTATTAAATCATAGTAAACAGATTCTGTGTACTTTCCTCAGTGCACCTATTTTGAAAAACTTTTTTAGATTAGATTAGATTACCATTAAGTTGCCGACCACCAGTAAGGGGTATTTTAAGGTGATTATGAGGGAAGGAAGATTGTGGCGTGATCTTGTAGTCTTGTTGCTGACTGAGGCTGACATGTTCCTTAGACAGGACTGTTATTAATAGGCCAACAGCCAATGGCAACTAAGGGACCTATATTTTAACATGGGATCCGAACCACAATTTTACGTGGTTTACAATTCAAGAACTGGTCTAATTATGAGGATGGTCCTACAGATGTAGTACCATGGCTATCCCTAGTAATAAGGCTGCGGCCTTCGACATGGCAACGCCGCTTCTCAGGGGTTTTTTGCATGGTAAAAACCCATACACAGCCAGCTGGTTTCAAGCAAACAAAAAATAGTGCCATAAGAGAGTATGAATTAATAAATCAGCTGAACCCTTCGGCACGATGTTGCCATTTACTAGCACCGCAGCCTTGGACTAGAGATAGCTATGGTAGTACTCAATAGTGCAGACGTTAATCCTCACTAAAGAACACCGCGACCACAAGCCATCGCTCATAACTATCTACAATTCACCAGTGGTGTAGATAGACTTTTGTCAAGGGGGGGGATATAACCGGGGGGTCTGGGGGTACCCCCCCAGAAAATGTTTGAAAATTTTAACTTTTAAACTAGCATTTTTATGCAATCTAGAGGCATAGTGGAACTCATATTATACGGAATAATTGATGCAGACACGTGGTCGCCGCGCGCATACCAGAAGCGGACATTGGCTCGTTCTCCCAAAAGTACGAGCTGAACACATCTGGCAGTTTTTCAACTACTAAATAAATAATAATAATAATGACTTTATTTATATATTTTTACAAATATTTTTTATTTTTTAATGCGGTAAAAGAATTACTTCCTAGTTAAAAGTCGTAGTCTAACTTTAATTTTTTTGAGGGTAATTAATTTTTTACATACTATAGGGCCAAGGGGGGGATATATCCCCCTTATCCCCCCTGTACCTACGCCACTGCAATTCACGATCTCCAAGTGGCTGGATTACAGGACACCTTAATACTTGAAATACTATGGCCATCAGAGTGGCCCGATGAGGTTTGCGTCTATATTTTGATTGATATTACCTCTAAAATTATAAACTATTCCCCATACCTAATTCATTTAAGTCATCCTCTATAACATAATTTATTCTTTTTATAGGGTAATCCTTAAGAGAAGTGATTTGCGCACTAGGCATGGGTCAAATTATAACTTTCAAAGATAACATGCAGTTTAGCAGAGCACTGTAAGTGACATCTTAAAAGGATGAGTCTTACGTCCATAATTATAATTTAAAGTTTGTCTAAAGATACAATTGGGGAAAGTTTGATTGACTGTCATTCAGTGTTCAGTCGCCCTTTTGCGTTTAGGTTTGCAGCTGAGTTTTGTTCAAAGAGATTTTCAATGTCATGTACACGTAATCACCTCATGAGTTGAGCATACTCAACTCATATTTGAAGCTTAATCAGTCGACTAATTCTATTCTTTCCCTCTCATTCGGCCGAATCAAAGCGGACCAAGAGTCAACGTTTACTGCATCCCTGCTAGGTTTCTGTTTCAGCACTCATTTACACGAGCAGCCCGACTTGTACTGACAAAATTTTTGAAATACGTAGTAGAAATATGACACAGAAAACACAAATCCATCCTAATAGACAAACTGCATTTCTTGGTTATTTTCAGCAAAACATACCTTGGGAATAAATTTACCTTTGCCACTCGTGGCTATGACGAGTTTTCATTAAACCTAAACAACAAAATTCAGAATGAACTTTGAGAAGGTATCAAATCATCTGGTAACAGTATTGTACGCTACCAGTGATACAGGTCAGAGTTTTGGGAAGTCTGTCATGCACCACCATTGGTACATGTCGGTGTTTAGGAAAGTTTTCCATGCACCACCAGTGGTACATGTCACCGTTTCAGAAAGTTTGCCATGCGCCACCAGTGGTACACTCGGTGTTTTGGGAAGATAGCCATGCGCCACCACCATTGGTGCACACAGGTGTTTTGGAAAGTTTAACATGTTTATAACCTGTTTAACAGTTTTTAACGTGTTAAGTGCTAAGTGAATTTTTTTTGTTTCGGCTGGCATGCCCCCCACATTATTCTGCCCTCCATTTAACTTTAAATACCTTCACATACCTTTCTGGATCTTTCTGGCCACCTGTATAGAACAGTTCATGCCAGAAAGGAAAAGAGGGTGTCGGACCGGTCCAGGTAGGCCCGGGCAGCCCTAATCCACTGTTGTCACAACACTTATTGTCGCGAGGCCGGCCGGCGAGTTATTTCTTGAGTAATTCCTGGTATAAGGAATTTCAAAGCGGCCCGCAGTCAATGACTCAGGCGTGGGGGCTGCCCACCCCCGTCGCCGGCCGGCCTCACAACAATAGGTGTTGTGACAACAGCGGATTAGGGCTGCCCGGGCCTACCTGGACCGGTCCGACACTCTCTTTTCCTTTCTGGCACGAACTGTAAGGCCAGTTCTTACTTGATAGTTCCACAAGCATTCTTGGGACTGATCAGTTTTCGCTTTAGCCAGGGTAGCCCCCCTCCACTCCCCAAGGTCACCTGTTTTCAAGGACGCCCTGCATACAGTAGAATTAACTCAACTATGAAACAGGAGAGGGAGGGTAATTTATACATTTATCACTTGCCAATAACAGGCTAACCCCCAAGAAGGCAGATGAAAACACACGAAGCATTCCGAAATCTCTTAAATTCAATAGTATGGTATAAGTGTCACTATCAAGGGGACGATAAATATACATTTGGAACAAGATAAAAACGACAAAATACCCCCGTTGCAGCAAACCTGCATACTCAGCGAATTTCAAATTGCAAAAGAACATATTTCAATCCAACATAGCAAGATTTGACATGTTTTTGTAATCTCCATAAGAATAACAAGGGGAATGAGTATGCAGGTTTGCTGCAACATGTATGTTAAAACTAATTGTTTTTACTTCAATATTTAATAGATCTTAACTAGAAGAAGCCATACCCCAAGTTTCATTAACATATGTTAAGAAATAAGGAAGATATAGAATTTTTTATTTCCCATAAGGATAACATGGGGAATGAGTATGCAGGTTTGCTGCCACAAAAATCGAAGTATCGAGGATTTTAGACGATTAAACATTAGATCTCATTTAGATGAAGCCACAAACCAAGTTTTATTTTGATGTGTTGACAAATAACCGAGATATAGAATTTTACTTATTCCCCATAAGGTTAACATTGGGACAACGTACTGTGTTTACCACTTTCAATATCTTGGTAACCAATGGACATAGAGCAATGATTCAATATACTAAATTGTTTGTTTTTTTAGCTGAATTCAATGGTGCAAACAAAAATTAGATAATTTATATTTTTGCGTGTAAAAAACTCAAAAAACCCATTTTTGGAGGGGTTTATCCCCACTTACCCCCCCTTCCGGAGGTCCGATCAGGCTGGTTCTCGAACTCGTCCGTTCGATTACCATTTTACATGTCTGTACCAAATTTCATTAAGATCGGACCATATTTACGGCCGCTATCGTGCTGACAGACACATATATATATATATATATATATATATATTTATATATATATATAGATAGATAGATAGATAGATAAATAAAAATTTGAACGAATGATGTTTTTGGCTTCTGGTGGCCCCAAAACGAAAAGTTATCATGGTCTCGGGCTTAGGTCTTACCATGAGACCTACGGTAATAGCTTCTTCCCTATAGGGGAAATTCGCTAAAACCAAATGATTCAGCCAACAGGAAACAATGTCGTCACAAAAAAAACCAAAATGCTCCAGCCAATGATGTACTTGGCGGTAACTTGCAAACTATACTCGTTAGTTTACGTGGGGGATATGCCTATTACTGCAAAAAATAAGTGAAATTTCCCTCCTTCTCCAGATTAATAGTTGTATGAATTCTACTGCAGTTAAGCGCAGTTCTTACTTGATGGTTTCGTAGGCGTCCTTAGCTCTGCGCAGATCCTCTGGGCTCATGTCTCCGGTGAGCTCCCGTCGATATCTGGCGATGAAAGGAATGGTGTTCTCGTTTTCAAACAGCTTTAGGATATTCTCTGCGATTCGTCGGTCTACTTGTATCATTTCCGAGAGCAGCTCGCTTTGGTGCCATGCTGGTTTTGGAACCTACAAATTCGAACTTGGAAATGAAAAGAGATCCCAATTGTCCAGAAAAAGTTGAAAAGATGAAATTGGAAAATTAAACATGAAAGGGAATATAAGTGTTTGTATTTTCAATATACTTTTGTTTCCTCTTTCAGCACCATAACGGAAAATATTTATTGATAAAAAATCAGCTTATAATTTAGAAATGAATGGGAATCTGACAAATAAACATTCCCTTTACTTTCACCTTTGGATTTTTTTTTAAATTTTGTTTCTCAAATAGGTTGGATGAATTTTTTAACATTTTAAAAGAGGGGCTCTCTAATGTTTTTTAAGATTTTTAATCACTGTAGATTGTGGCTATCTGAAGTTTACCTTTTGTTGGATAACAAAACTAATTAATAGCTATCAAATAATTATAACTGGTTAAGTATCAGACCTTAAAAAATTTACTAACTGTATGTTTGGTATTAACACTGTCTGTAATGGTATGAACTATCTTAGCAGTACAGTTAATGTGAGCAGAATAATAATGTTCTTGTTTGGGGTTTCATTAAACATGTTTATTAAACAATGACTTAAAGGGAAAATTGTGACTAGAGAAATGTTGATGTGATTGATACACTTCAAAATTTTGTTTCCTTTATTTGCAGATTACTTCAGTCTTACTTAGAAAAGCCAGAATTGTCAAACAGACTAATTGATGTGCATTAGCAAAAACGTTCCTTGTTCATTAAAAAACTGACATTCATAAACGCTTAGACCAATAGACTTACCTAAAGAAGTGATCAACACATTTACACAAGAAAGAATCCAATATTCAGTTTGAAGACCTTCAATCCACAGAATGAAAAGCCCCCTCTTAACTTTAACACGCCTTTCACCATACATTACGTTATACATTGCTTGAAGTGGTGACCTACCCAGGTAGGTATTTTAAGCCTAGTATGAATGAGAGATTAGTGAAGGATGATTGTGGCGCGATCTTGTTGTCTTATTACTGACTAAGGCCGACATGTTCCTTAGACAGGACTGTTAATTAATGGCCCAACAGTCAATGGCAACTAAGGGACCTACATTGTAACGTGGGATCTGAACCACACTTTCGCCTAGTTTACAATTTACGAACCGGTCTAATTATGAGGACGATCTTATGAACGCAGTATTCAATAGTGTGGACGTTAATCTCCACTAGCGAACACCGCAACTATCCACAATTCGTGACCTCCAAGTAGCTGGATTACAATACACGCCACCTTCCCAAACAGGACAAACATGGCACAGCTTCATAACATAAAAACTTGCACTTTTTTGTCAGTAGCACAACTTTGTCCCCAACAAAGCTAATCCAAAATAGGGTATTTTGGGATTAGCTACAAATTTTCATATTTAAGCCCATATCGAATAATCAACCCATAAACAGTTTGTCAAGAGAAACTGCAGTGGTACAAACCCAAGGTCAAAATGATATCCCAAAGTTAATGTTGAATGGCAGGCATTTAATTTTAAATTCAAATGGATGCTTATTTTTACCCATCTCAAATTTTTAAATGCCTACGATATTGGTTAGGGATGACATTTAGTCCTCGTGTTTGTATCATTGCATTTCTCTTGGCCAACTTTTCAGTGAGGAGTAGAAAATTAAAATTGTAATAGAAAATGATATTGTTTTCGGAAACTATGCTGACAGTTTTAAATTTTAAATTATGAATTTCTTAAATAATAATTTGAACACCCCTAGAGATATTTAAAACAGGTTTTGGGTGAATTTTATTTCTAATGTTACTATCTGTTCTTGCCCTCAAAACTAGTTTAGGATCTGTAATGGAGCACAAAGTATAATCAACAAAGATTAAGAACAATATTTTGGCGATGAAAACAGCTTTTTCAAACAAGTTAATGTTTTCATCAACAGTAAACAAGTTCTTTATACTGTATAAAATTTGCATTTTCAAGAATCCTTGTTGTAATTTGATTCAACCCGAGTTGTGAATTGTGTAAGGTACACCTTATTTTAGTCACTTAACAAAATACATAAAAATCAAAATAATCATTCATATTCTTACTTCAGATTTTTGGTAGCCTTGATTAGCTTCCTAAATTAATGAGAGATGAGAATAAGTGCTTTAAAGTGCAAGTGAATTACTAACATTATTCTGACTGAAAAATAAAGGTGCCTTAAACACTCAAAAAACTAGTCAAGACATTTTGTAAGGGTGGAACAACTAAAAAACCTGAGTGATAATATCTTAATAATATCTTTTTCGATACAGAATGGTAAGCCAATCGGTAGAAAAATTTCATGTATATTGTTATGTTATCAATCACAATTTAAAGATAACTGTTTTCTTATTACTAAATCACATTGTGAGGTCTCTGTATTTTGAGTATTGTGATCGGTCTTGATGCAATATTCCAGGTAGGCCATGTAATTTCTACTTCTTGTTGCTGGTACGGCTATGCTTCTCAACACCAAATCATCTAGAAACTCCAGTTTAAACACCTTTGACTGAAATATGTACAGTAGACGCCTTCTTACCCAGGCACCTTTTGACCGGACATCGGTTTAACCGGATTACTCTTGGTTGAAGAAACATCTTTTAATCCGGTCAATTTTTATCAAAACATCGGTATAACCAATGAATACACAAAACTGGACGTGATCGGCAGAAAATGGACGGTACTCTATCGACGATTCTTTCAGAAAAATATTTTCAGCCGATAATAATGTGACTAAATACTTTGCTCTCTTCAATTTAAGTAAAATGAATTAAGTTTTTTTCATGATTGAGAGACGTTATTGCCTCTTTCCGCAAAAAATTTATTAGGCGATTTATCATAAAATATCTCATTTTTATTTGATTTAATAGATAATTTTAGGAAATGTCGGTTTAACCGGAAAAACCGTTATCCGAACAGGCTTCAATCCTGAGGGGACCAAATAAGAGGGGGTCTACAGTATTTATAATCTTTATAATATTTTATAGTATTTTATAATCTTCCACTTAATTTTTGTCATATGTTCTTCACTAAGATGTTTATGATTCTCACTGACCAAAGTATAAAAGGTTATCTGGTTGAATATTTTTGCCATTTTTTGCAGATTCCTCATGTACGTTGTTGATATCAACACAGTGTTACAAGGAACAAAAGTTTGGCGTTTAAGTTATGTAATTTTTCTATCAAAAACTGAATTTTCCAAACTTTCATTCAAGAACTCTGGAAGTAGTGAACAAATTTTAATCCATGTATAATTAAAAGTTTCATAACATTTATTCAATAGAAAATATTATGATGTAAAAGAGCCAAATAAAATTTAAAATTAATTCAACCATTTAACTAAATTTAAATTGAGTTATCTTCTCAATATAATTATTGAGAGCATTATCATGAGAACAATAAATAATATATTTGAATTGCTGATAAGGAAAAATATTTCAAATCACAAGTTTCTTTCGTGCCCTAAGAGTAGGTTGAAGGCACAAAAATAAAACTTAATCCAAGGCTCAAAGATAAATTAATCCAAAATAAATAAGGGAAATAACAAGAAACCCTTTTGGTGTACAATGTTTTAATAAATCTTCTTCTGTTATAAAACTTTCAAGCACAAGCATCTATTGACAATTTACTAATTACATCTACTATACTAGTGGAAGCAGTTGAAATAAAATTATAACTTAAACTCGACATGTAAAAATAGTCTTATCTTTTGAGAGCACTAACTTTCTTCTAGATGTTTAAACATCAACATTATGCACTGGAATCAAGTTTTGTCCGACCCTTTTTATTTCTATAAGGTAAGGTATATAAATATTTAAGATTTAAAGCAAATTTAACCTACTATGTAAAAGAAAGATGTAAGCTAAATTAGGGTGTAGACAACTGAAATGTTACGGAAAATATATACATTTGTACTACAATAAAAATAACTACAGTGGAATCCCGATAATCTGAAAGTCTATTTATTTCTAATAGATTTCAGGTCTAAAAATCTTTTTACTGATCAGGGATAAAAGATGCGTGTAAGTTTGCAAAAGAAGCAAATGGCCTCAAATTTTATTGTATGAGAATGCAATAACAGCGAAAGTATTTTGGCAATAGACGTTCGAACGTGTTTTCTAAGACATAGAAGACGATCGTTATTAAACAAACCTGTAAAAAAGTGAAAGACATTTTAGCCTTCAGGTAACATTGCAACAAACATTCGCAAGTTTATGTTTACTGTGGGAAAACAATTACAAAAACTCTAGCAATATCACTGCAAAATATGAGATTGGCCGTTAAAATTCAATGTGCACATATCACATGTGATAACATTTTTCTATCACATTAGAAAATTGTTGCACATTGTTGTAACAATTTTAAGTAGCAATTCAGCTTAATCCGAAATATTTGCTAGTCCGAAACGGGTACATTCCCAATCATTTCGGATTATTGGGACTCCATTGTAACAAGGTATGAAACATTCATTGCATTCAAGTTGATCTAAATATCGGTTGGTATTCAGGTTTGATGTCTATTCATATTAAAAACTGCTTATAATAACCTAGCCATTCAACATGCAATTTTACCACGGAATACTAAGTAAACAATACTCTTCTGCTACTGACATATAAAATATATAAATCAACAAGTAACATCAACAGTCTATAAATAAAATAATCTTTGTACAAATTGAAACAAAAACATTCTGCGGTTCAAGTAAAAATATTCCTTTTTCAAATAATATTCTAAGAAATATTGGTTTTAACTTTGCTAAAAAAATTTATAAAAACCGATATGGCCGAATGTTTTCTCTCACTAACATATTACATAGTAATATCTGTGATGTACAAGATTATTTTAACCAACCTGCATTGAGCGATATTAAGTCAACATTCAAGAAAATAGAAAATTATACTTTTGAAGGAAGAATCCTACTGCATAATGTGTAATGTTCTACATTTACCACCTCTACTCACCATATTCCTAAAAATTATACTTAAAAACTTTTTAGCTTCAAACTAGAATGTTCTTCAATTTGTAAGTGGCAGTGATTTGATTGAGGGTTAACAAACAGAATAAATAGAGCTGGTTATCAGAGAAAAATTCAAGAAACACTACATATTTTAGATACTTTAGTTGTATACAGAACATCGATTATCCGAATCAAATAGGGAATGGAGGTATTCAGACATTGATTTCTTTGGAAAGCGATCATGAAATCAAAGGGAAACAGTCCGATTACAGCAACATTGCCAATACAGAATCGGCCGTGAAAAACTATTGTATCTTTATGAAGATCCCATAAAAACAAATAGGCCTCAAAGGATGATGCCAATTTATCAATACAGTACACCTCAGATTATCTGGATTAATGTGGCGGAACACCGATCCGGATAAAATTTTTTTTGGATAATTCGAAGTCATTACAATATTGCCATAATAGAGATTGTGTACCTTAGCCCCAGCTAAATTGATGCTGAAAATGGCGTATCAAGACTGTACAACATATTAATCTTTCAAATTTACGGGGATTTAGTATTGAAACAAATTTAAGACCAAAACTTCATTATTGATCGTACGAGTACAATGTTAACTTTTACCGTACTTACGGTTTAGGTTTAGAATAAAACGCCAAATTAAATTATTTAATTTACAAAGATTAAATAATCATGGAATAAATAACTTAGAATAATCAAGTTGAAACATAAATTAACTCAAAACTTATTATAGTAACTAAAATTAAAAATAACGTAACGCATCAAATGGCAGCAATAAACTAACTCTCAAAATTGCTGTAGGCCTACGCCTTTGTTGACTACTGATAGCGCCCCAGGTAGCAATCCAGAAAACTACGTTCACAAAAATGCTGTAATATACTGTTTAGCCAATGCAATTACTTCAATTATTGTGATTCCAAATGCGTAAAGTAATGTATTACATTTGCATTTTACTTTCAGAAGTCGCATTTCCCCCGTAAACTCGCTAAAATATGTTTTTGCCGTGATTTTAATTTTTGAACTCTCGGAAGGACCATTCCGGATAATATGGGGTCTGGATAATCTGAGGTGTACTTTGCATTTAAGTGACAAAATAAACTTTATGCAGCCAGAAACTCCGTAAAAGACGATCACACTAGTTATAGGCCATGATGATCTGCAAAATGTGCTTGTAAAATGATACTGCCTCTTTTCACAAAACCAACATGTCTTATAACTGTGATTCGGATAATTGACGCTTTACTGAATAACAATAACATTTTTAACCTCTAGGTTGCTAATTTGTAGAAAGTAAATTAGTGGTGTTTGTCTTTATCATAACGTTACTACAAAAGCCTTTGGAACAAACAGAAACACTGAACTGTCAAAGTGAAATTAAAATAATGGTAAAAAAATATTTTTATGTGATCTTGCTGTTTTGCAATATTATGTAAAACTGTGATCAATATCTTTTTTAAAAATGTGAAGTAACCTAATCTAACCACTAAGGTAAAGTGAAAAAGTTGATAAATCAAGTCAAGCAACTATCTAACTCAAAAGGTCATATCAACTTCTTAATCTCTTTGTTTTTATTGTGTACACATTTCTAAATCAGATTTAACTTATAGATCACCGAATCAAATAAAAACTAATTCAAGGATCAGAACTGGCAGGAGCAGATCATTGCGTCATTTTTCTACTTATTCAATAAAAATTACTAAAGTCTCCTACAAATTAAGGGAATACAATAGTTAAATTTACATTTGCAACACCATAACACACATTTACACTCTTTCACCGCTTAAAATAAGACCACACACTATTATTATATTTCACGCCAATTGTATCCAGTAGTACGGTTAAGAGAAATAAAATTACCAAACAAACAGAAGATTTACCAAGTATATGTTTATAGCAGTTTAACTTTGTGCTTCATTACAGATCGATAAGATAGAGCAAATTTAATTGAATTCCAGCTGAAATGGAATTGAAAAATCTACAACTAGATTTTTGGGTGCATTATACGCAAAATTAAAATAAAATAAAGTTTGTTATTTGATCGTTTTAAGACTACCCAAGGCTAACGAAGCATATTATTTTTAACAGCAACCACAGTATATTTACATGTAAATGTGGTTTTCAAATTTGTTATTGTTCAACACATAATGCAGTGGACCCCCTATCATCCAGTCACCTCAGAATCGAGACCCAGCCTGATTACGATTTAACTGCATATAAATCGACGTACGCTAAAACTTGTTAATATATTTTAGATTCTAAAAATTGCTGTCTTTTCAATTACTGAATAGTAAAATATTGGATTTTTATAGTTTGTCTTTGATATTTCCTGGGGGAACTATAGACAAAAACTTAATGGTTATCTTGGCCGGTTAAAAATAAGTCACTTCCATGGAATGTCGTCTGGCTAAGAGTGGTCGAAAGGTGTCTGTATTAAAGGGAGTCTACTGTATCAAACCAAACCTTAAATTATTCTGTACAATACCTGAACCGGTGATTGTTCAGGTAAACTGAACAGTTCCTAAACAAAAATTGTACCAGTCAAACTTACTTAACCACAGATAGCCAAATAATATGAGAAAACCAAGTACGATAGAGTGAGTACCTACCAAATATAATTATTTGTAACTACTTAAATACCGTACGTATTTAAAAATCCTGAGATGTGAGGAATATTTCAATTAGGAATACTGTTTCTAACAAGGTTAATTTCATGATTCCTTACAAAACTAAGTTATTTCCTAATCTTTTCAAATTTGTACAGTCATGATTAGAATAACCGCACTGAAGACGATTTTGTCAGCAGCGCAATCGAAGGACGACTAACATTACTAGGAAATGTTTGTAGGTATGTGTTCCGAAATATTTAATTACGATGAACTTACACTGTGCTCAGCCGAGGCGGGGTTGCTTTCTTCCGCTGTGTCGTTTTCTCCGTCCGCCTCCCCGTCCGCTTCTTCCTCCGTCTCCTTCTCCGTGGGTTCCGGATCATTCGAGGGTTCATCAGAAGCGTCATTCGAATTCTCCTCTTTTACCTCCTCCTTGGCTTTCTTCCCTCTCGGCTTCCTCGGTTTTCTCTCCCCCTTTTCCTTTTTAGGTTTAGGTTCTCTCTTGGCTTTAGATTTCGGTTCCCTAGGCTTCCTCTGCTTTTTCGGCGACTTTTCTGTTTTCACTTTCTTTTTGGGAGACGCGGCCTTCCCCTTTTTCGGGTCCCAATCATCCTCACTCTCCGAATCCTTTTTCCGCTTCTTCGTATAGTAACCGAAGCCGTCTAAGGAATCTTCGCTGTCAGAAAACATCACAGGAACTGAAAAAAAACATATTTTTGATAACTCTAGGCCTAGATATAAAGCAATCAAAATTAAATGTGTTTCAAGACGAAATAAGGAAGGGATATAATTAAGGTGACCATTCACGTACATATCCCGCATGCCATGCTTTGTACGTCGTACAAAGTCTACAACATTGGCCTTATGAGCAAAAGCAAGCCATGCCTAATACGCTGAAGCCGCATATGTAACAGCACACTCATAAGACCAATGTTGTAGAATTGCATGACATAAAAACTTCCAATGCACCGTGTGCGGGGCATGTACATGAATGGTCACCTTTATAGTGCTCAGCCAACTGGTTTTACATGAACATGATGGATCGAACGAGACAACTTTTAAGCTCTAGTAGCCTATATCTTTTTAGGTTAGAAGAAACCATACAATACTGAGGTATAAATGTCAATTACATAGCCTAGAAGTTATATCAAAACAGCAAGCAATCTTTTATTTGAGTTAAATTTCAATAAGGAAAAGGGAGTGGTCGTTTTTCTTCTTTGTTTGAAATTCATGGGTTGCTGATGGTGAATTTAATTTGGATTTAGCTTTTCACGGACATTTGCCATCACTGATTAGTTTTATTTTTTATTATAGCCTAATAGGTTAAAATACCTCAACGTCCAACAGTTCAAATAGTAGATGAATCCACTACACGTTTCGCTGTGATGACTGCATTCTCAAGTGGTTTAAAAAAAAAGTTCATTCGGGTCGAGGTCGTCAGGAAACAGTTAACACACAATACACATACACATTTAAAACGACACACACAACTATTTTAAATGTGTATGTGTATTGTGTGTCAACTGTTTCCTGATGACTCTGACCCGGATAAACATTTTTGTAAGAACCACTTGAGAATGCAGTCATCACAGTGAAACATGTAGTGGATTCATCTACTATTTGAACTGTTGGACGCTGAGGTATGTTAACCTATTAAAGTAAATTTCATAGTTCAGGGGCTACCACAATGGATTTTAATTTAATTTTTTGTATTAAAAGGTCAAGCACGTTTTGAAAATAGGACCTGAGCCTTGGTTTCTCTGAGAACCTGACAGGTCTCACAAACACTCTGTCCTGGTTTAGCAATACAATTTTTAGTTACAGCCTAAAAGAGTAAAAAATGTCATGAGTAAAAGCTTCTTAAATGCACAACAGGACTTACTGTCTGGTTTTGCTCTCAATCGGTTCGACTTGTCATTATTTGAAGTTTGTTTCTCGCTTTTGACATCTTTAGTGGCTGGCATTGAAGATGAATCGGTAGAATCGTGATTATCCTCATCTGTTGCTGGGTCCATTTTCTGCTTTCCGCTCTCAACTGGTAAATCCAAAAAAGCTACCTGAACAAAAAAGTTTTACATCAAATCAAATCAAAAATGCCTTTATTTCGCAAAAAATGTTACATGCAGCTTCAAAATCATTTACATGACCCAGTAACTTAAAACATAACTTGCCTATAACTGCTAAGTTTAACTTACAGTTTATACGAAATTAATCTCACAAGGGAATATCCTGTGCGTGAGAGTGAGTCCTCAAGTTATGGAAGTTATTTTGATGGCTTTATTTTTATGAATTTAAGTTAGTAAGTTATTTTCAGTTTACTTCTCGTGCAAGAAAAATAGATCAAAACAAAACTGGCAATCAAAGTTTGATATTTTCATTGGAACCAGTGTTAAAACAGTCATGCAAAGAAAGCTTTCGTTGACCCAGGAACTGCCAGTGTTTTTAGTTCCCCAAGCAGAACGGACGGACATAATCCCCTCCCTACCCACACACACACACACACACACACACACACACACACACACACACACACACACACACACACACACACACACACCCACACACATGCACATTCCCGAGCACACAAATCCACGCATTCACACACACCAACTCTGTCATTCATTTTTCAATTTGCTATCAATAAAATAGAATAGTATAGAATAAATCTTTATTTTGTAATTTTTTTACAATAGTTACAAAGTTTTTACAAAAAAATACTTACAATTTGTATCTACAGACACAATTACATAAATATACAGTGCTTGATTTGCGGCGGAACGGCGTTCCGGGACCTCTTTCTGCCGCAAGAGTCGATCGTATGTAAACAGACGGATAATTTGCCGCAAAATACAATCGCGCACAATCGGCCGGAGAATTTGGCACGAGAGGATCGTGTGTAACGGTCGGAGCGCGAATGGCCGATCGCGTGTAATCGGACGCAGACTTTGCCGCACGAGGCAATCGCGTGGAATCGGCCGGAGAATTTTCCGCACAAGAAAATCGCGTGTAATCGGCCGGAGAATTTGCCGCAAAAGACGATCGCTTAAGATCGGCCGGAGCAGAATTTGCCGCAAAAGACGATCGCGTATGATCGGACGGAGATTTTGCCGCAAAAGACGATCGCGTATGATCGGCCGGAGAATTTGCCGCAAAAGACGATCGCGTATGATCGGCCGGAGAATTTGCCGCAAAAGACGATCGCGTATGATCGGCCGGAGAATTTGCCGCAAAAGACGATCGCGTATGATCGGCCGGAGATTTTGCCATAAGAGAGGATAATGTGTAACCGGCCGGAGTATTTGTCGGAAGAGACGATAGCGTGTACTCGGCCGGATTAATCTTACCGAAAATAACAATCGCTTCAAATGTACGGAAATTACGCGCGGAGTTTCGGCCTGAAATTAGCGCTCTTTTGTCTAGTCTTCAGTTAAGCTGAATATTGAAATCGCTAAAAACACCTGAATACTCGCACAAGGCGTCATAAGAAATCTAGAGTTTTTTCAGAGAATTTATTTTTTAGTAAAATAATGCTTTGATGGTTTAAAATTTACTTATAAAAAATTTTAGTCAGGTAAAATTTGACTTTTTAAATCTACCTAATTATTCACATAGACAAATAATACTTTGTTGAGCGGAAGAAAAAGGGGGGGGGTTGTAAAAACTGGCAAATTACAGTTCCGGTACCTCAACTTTTACAAATCAAGCACTGAATATATATATATACACAATATAAATAAATAAATCTGTATTAGATATGACAATATACTCAATATAAAAAGAACAAAAGCATCATAGGAACTTTGAGTCTATAACTTAATAAATAGGCTGCAACTTTTTGTTGCAAAATAAATAGGGATCCTCTAGGAAAAACCCTGTATTGGGATCGCCATCACTTGAATTAACCCTGATTAAATCAAGCACCGAGACGATTGCTAACATTTATCTTTTGAGTATTTTTAATTTCAATTGTAATAACAATTTACTGTGCTAATTTTTCAAAATAAATATATCATCAAAAAAATACAAATAAAATATGATTTGAAATAGTTTGTACATTGTAACAAGTTGGTGTAACAGTAACGGTAACAAGTATGTTATATATGTCATATACTGTTATATGGCAATACAAAAATGAGAAACACAAGAAATGCAAGAAAATAAAGCAGAAAGAAAGAAAGCAATGGGACTGAGTCTTATCTCACAATAGTTAGTAAGTTATCAAAATTTTCCTGCAAGAACAGCCATTTTTTTAATTGAGATAAAAATGTGTTAAAGGTTGTGAAGTTGCCAATTTTTGAATTTATTATGTTAAATATTCGGGGTTCAACACTGCTATAAAACATCTGATGGGTCGTTAAATAGGATCTAGGAACTGGAAAAATTTGATGTCTCCTTAAATTGTAAGTTGGCTCATGTGCAACTGAAAATGCTGTGCTTCGAATAAAAAACATTTTTAGGACTTTATAATAGTACAAATGTCGCAATGGAAGAACTTTAAGTTCAAGAAAAACTGATCAGTCATTGCATATACCGTACCTCAAAACTAGCATAGTTGCTGCACCCTCTCTACCAATTTCACAAAGCCACGCTGCAGTCAGAGTTGTATTGTCATTGTTGCATAGTTTATAAGGAAGATTGTTGTATATTACGTGAGCAAGGTAGAAAAGTTCGTCGTTGGAAAGGTTTTAATAAGTCTAAGTTAGGTATTTGAACTCTGAAGACCATTTTTTTGCTATAGATTAACTTTAATGTGAAACCTAAAGCAACTTAATAAGCCTATGTATCAAATTTTCCCTTTTTCCGTTTTTATTTCTTGAGAGGGGTGGATATATGTATCCCCATATCCTGGGTAGCCTACAGCCCTGCAAAGGCTACAGCTATGCAAGCTATCTTGCAAAACAATTGGAAAAAATGGAACGAGGCTCCAATTGATTATTAATTTTACTCACGCCTAATACTTTTTTAAGTTCTGAAATTTCATATAGCCCCAAAAATGTCATAAGGTAGCCTCTTTTCTTTTTTAGGCTTAAAAAATAAATGTTAAAAATATTAAATATTTTTTCTTAAGCCTACTAATACTAGGCTTACCATAATTTTTCAGGGCCAACCCCAGATACCAAAAGAAAGGGGGGGAGGAAGGGGGGACAAGAAAATTAAATGGTGTTGAAAAGTTTGATGCGGTGTAATTCTAAGTGTCTCAGCAAACGGGCTACTTTTTGCGTTGCATTATCGTTTCTTGAATTCTGATTGGCTAAAAACAATTATGTAGGCCTTGTGACCAAGCAGTTGGCCCGTCACCAGCCGAGGCCCTTTCAGTGTGACACCTGATTGCACCATAAATTATCCCTTTGCTTCGTTTAAAATTTCTTGTTTTTATTTATTTTTTCCTTTCTTAAAAACTGCTCAAAACTTATTACCAATTTTAAGAAATTAGAAATTTAAATTAGGCTATTACAAAAATAATTATTTAAATTCATTTCGGGTGATTTCCTCTCATTTTCACGCAAGCTGACTAAAACCCCGGAAAAAATTCAACGCCGGACGTTTCCCTGGACGCAAGCCTGAAACCCGGACTGTCCGGGTAAATCCCTGACGTCTGGTAAGCCTAACTAATACCCTAATCTTTCTATAAGGATGTAATTAGCTAGTAAACCCATGTAAATTGATGTAAAGTAGGCCTAGGTGCCTATAGGCTATAATATTTTGATTGGCCATAATTTTAATATGGTCCACCAATTTTATATTTTGGTTAAGTTGGAAGATTGGATTTTACTGAATTAAGCCAGTTTGAATATACCTAGTGTATCGATGTTATTTTTAAGTTTTATGTTTTTCTCATTAGGTTAATTCTAAAGACCTTTAGAAAACTAAGGGTTTGTAGGTTTTCATTCCGTAGGGCTAGCTTAAGCACCTAATAGGCCTATACCTAACTTATGACACTAACCTTTCTTGGCACTTAGCCTAAAATAAAAATATTAAGTTAACCTTTAACTTATAGGCCCTATTTAAAATCAGTGCCAAATTTACCACTTGGACCACTAAGTTCGGGCTTAAGATCTCACGTTGACTGCGGTTTTGAATTAGAGGGAATAATGAGGATCCAGAACGGAATTATTCAATAAAATGTTCACCGATTTCCCAAGGCCAACCAGGGGGTCAAATAGAAATCCGGACCTAGGGCTGTGGCGGGCATAAATTCAATAACTTAGGCTTAGGCCCTAGGCCTAATTTATTTTATTGTGAAGAAGAACCATAGAGGCCTACCCCTAAGAGTGAAGCTAGAAAATTATTATTTCAAAAATGACATTTATTACAAAAATCTATTACAGATACTTGGATAAAACAAACAGGAACCCTGCTGTAGGCCTAAGCCAATCATTTGAAGCTCATTATAGGTAAGGTAATTCTCAAACAGTGAAGATCATGCCAGATCCTATTTTTCATCCCCTAATGTTTATGATCTATTTAAAGAACATGGATAAAGGCCTACCAACAGAAATGAATCTTGACTGAAAGGCTGCATCCACAGTCAAGCCTAGGGCCTAGTCCGCTTTGACATGCCACATTGATCTATTATTTAGAGTGCAATTACTCGATAAATATGAAAATACAAGGAAAGATTATCAAATAAAAATTATATTGCGTAAATGTTTTAATTTAAACACCCATTTATAATAGTTTAATGCATTAATGCATGTGGAATCCAAACACAGCGGACCTACGTCTTGCGTAGTAATGGAGTCCCGCCAATATACCGCTTAACCTCCATTACGCTTGGGTCTCGACGAAATCAAAAGTAGTTCGCTTACACCAAATCTTACCTTAATAAGTTTTGGATAAAATTTCGAGTCATTCAAAGAAATGTATTAAAAGTTAATCTTACCTCCGAACAGGATACTGAAACTACATACGTTAATAAAAGTAAAAGAACGCTCAGTGTCAAGCCGAAATGCAGTAGCAGCAGACAGAATCAGTGATGTAGGAACATTAAGATTGGCCGAGACGTCAAAGTCAATATTATGATTTCACTTCAGTACTCCCTTTAGAATTAAAAAACAAAACGTGAAAAAAATAATTATGTAATGTGATTATTTAATATTTATTTTAATATGATTAGAGTCGATAATCAGTACTTACTTTCAAAAATTATATGAAAAACAAGCAATAACAACAAAAATACTAAAAGTCAACAAAAACAAAGTTTTAAACTACATTTTATCAGGTTCGGCAACAGTGAAAAAATATCTCAAACACTTTGATTGAATGTATAGCGTTAAATGTATATTTTTAATTTGTTTCCTTTTGACGGCTTATACTTGCAGGAATGGAAGTTTTAATAGTAAACATCCATAATTTCCTGGGCAGGGAATAAAATTCATCATATAGTTTTTTATATTTGAATATATGGTCTATATAATATTCAAACTACATCTCAGGATGCATTTCCAAAATGTCCTCAAACTTTGTTTTGAAAGGGATGCACTCTAGAGTGTATTTTTTTGCTTTTACCTGTGACCTATTGCAGGCACATTGATCTGTCCAACATTCCGCAAGGCGTCTACGGACGGAACGTACAGTTTTATCTCAGTCAACGGTCAACATTTTATCAAGTATCTAGGCCTGTCCAATGTGGCCTTGTCCAAACTGAAAACTTTTGTGTTTTTAATGACGTGGAGTTCAGCGTGTCCAGGTTAAATAGTATAGAAAGTTCTGGAAATTCGCCCAGATTCGTTATTTTCAGTTACTTTGTATACCTGTTTCAAACCGTACAAGCAGGTGATCATCTTACATCTAACAAACGACGTCTTCACCAGGATCCGCAGACCCGGGAGTCGTCAAGTTTCTTCCTTCGATCATCTCGAAATGAGCTCATTTATTTCAAGGTGAAATGAGTTTATATTGACAACGAGTACAGAACGTCGACGTCATAAATTCGCTTCACTACTTAAGTTTAAATAACTTTTTTTTATGTTACACAAAAGGTCCAACCTTCTCGTGTTAGTCTGAACTGATTTTACATCTTGATTTTGCTTCAGGGCCAGCATCTTCTCCGCCATTTCGTTCTGACAGGACGACAGGACCCAGTTCCAGTTGCCAATCATTGGGCTCAAGTCAGATAAATCATTGAGTTCTGAACGGACGTCGGGGGGATGTTATCCAACAAAAGGCTATCAATTAATCATTTAAATATAAAACAAGGGATGGATCGTACTTCATCAAAATGTAAAAAAACACGTATTAAAAGCACGGGAACAAAAGATCAAGTCAATTTATGTTCTAATATTTTGAATGCATTCCCCTCTGTGAACCCTCTTTTATCTATATTAACAAAGAGACTACCAAGATCAGATTTTTGATTAGTTTTAGGACGATTAGTTTTTTAATCCAAAATAATTACATGAATCGCCATCTATATCTTCTCCCCGGTTTCAAGCTGGATAGAAAATTATGTTTTTTTGAAAATTAGGAGCCAGGGAAGGCAACACCCCCTCATTAAATGCAAAAGGGGCTACTCTCATTAAATATCTGCAAATTGTCTTCATCATTTATTTGATTTGGTTCACAAGTAAATGTCATTTAAGCTCGGGTGTGATCAGTTGTTAGAGTACCTTGGAAATCTTAGAAATAGTTTTTCTAAAAAAAATATTTTTTCACTTGATGGAGGTTTTTACGATATGACGTCACTTTAGCAAATAGGGGGGCAGCCTAATTAATTAGGAAGAATGGTTTTAAAGGGGGAGGGTCCAAAAGTGGCCAAAAACGATGACTTAATTCATGGACGTCACCTCATACGGGTAAAAGACCACCTGTACAAGTTTTGAAGGTCGAAATTTCGAGCTGTCCTGAAAACATGGTCAAGAACATCTCTTTTAACAAGAGGGCACGCAACTTAGTGCGGTCGTAGTTTTCCAGTGTATTGGGGGCCGTCCATAAATTACGTCATCGCTTTTTGGCCTTTTTGAACCCCTCCTCCCTACAAACATCTTACCATCACAAAACCATCAACCCCCCCCCCCGAAAAAATTGGGAAAACCCTATTGTAAAAAAAATCTCATACTGCGTTGTTAAAACCAGCAAATTAAGTTTTAAACTCATGTTGGCCTTTTTTGATGTTAATCAACTATTTAAACCAGAACTTTTTGAACTTAGTATTATATTTAGTGTAGTTGCTTCCAGCAAATCTAAAAACATTGATAATTAAAATCTTCATTTACTTTAGCTTTGTTTTTACCTGAAGCTAAAATGACCATTTTAACGGATATTGTAAAATTCAAGTACATAGTTTCTAAAATGAATTTTCTATAAGTTTTGTAACTCTAATTTGATAATTTACATGGAATATTTTTCTGTTTAAATTAGCTTTAAAACTAAATTATGTCATATCAGCGTTTACTCCCCCCATGCACATCATCCTACCGTCATTTCCATTCTGCACCCCTCCCCCCCTATATCCAGATGACGTAATTTATGGACGGCTCTCTTTAATAGAGTATATTAATACGAAAGGGGCGTGTCATGGATGTGGGTTGATCTATAGTCGTATATTTTCGAAATAAATAAAATATAAAAGCGAATAAAAAAAATAATATAATTATTATTCATTAATGCTAATAAACAGACTCATGATGCATTCAAAATTTCTCTGACAATTACTTTCTCCCTTAAAGTCATTTAAAATTAGAAAACTTATTTAGTGAAAGAAAACAATTTAAAATTAATTATCACACAAATAATACATCCCAAATTTTATCAAAATCGGTTCGTAAATAACGGAGATATCGGTTTTTAAATATTTGCCATAGGAAAAACATTGGACAACGTACTGCGTTTACCGCGGAACTAAAATATCAATTATCACCGCAACTAGTTGACGTAGACTTATGATTCAAAACAGGCCTACAGGATTATTTAGTTTTTCAAGTAAAATTAAATAGTTGCAAGTATATTTTCCCTAAGACGCGTGATGAAACTGACAAACTGTTTGGCTAAAACTGCCAAACGTACTGTATAACGAAGTAGGACACTGCTAGTAAAACACATACTTTATTTGTCTGGTTCTATTAATATGATCTGGTATTTTTCTAGAATTAGGATGGCTAGTCTTTTCAAACTGCTTTGGCTGAAGTGCCTAAATAAACTCAGCCAAAAGCATTTGGGTAAAATAGCGAATTGTATTGCTGTCCCAAATTTAGGGGTTCAGTTTTGCTAGATCTACAGAATTTTTGTCTAGATTAGCCACTAATTTCTTTCAGTGTAAAAGTTACAGATTTCGTGAATTAAAAAATATGAATTTTTTAACCTTTAAACATCCATAACTTCTGAACCTGAATTATTACAGACATGTGGGTGGTGTAATTTTGTTTGTAATAAACTGACACCATACTTTCTCCCTTAAAGTAATTTAACATTATAAAACTTATATAATTAAATAAAAAAAATTAACAATTAATTATCACAAAAATACATGACAAATTTTATCAACATCGGTTGGTAAATAACGTAGATATTGGTTTTTAAATATTTGCCATAATTAAAAAAGATTATTGATGTACATTGGACAGCGTACTACGTTTACCGCCGAACTAAAGTATCAATTATCTCCGCAACCAGTTGACGTAGACTAATGATTGGAAATACTGGATTATTTAGTTTTTCAAGCCAAATTTAATGGTTGCAAGTATATTTTCTTTAGAAGTTACAGATTTTGTGAAATTGTAGAAATTTGAATTTCTTAACACTTAAACCCCCATAACTTCTGAATCTGAATTTTTACAGACATGCGGGTGGTGTAAGTTTGTTTGTCAACTTAAGCACTAAAAACTATAAATTTGTATTAAAATCGTTAGAGCCGTTCTAGAGAAATTTGGAGTTTTGTCGTTTTTAGCGTATTTCCCCTATAGGGAAGAAGCTGTTACCGTAGGTCTCATGGTAAGACCTAAGCCTAAAACCATCATAACTTTTCTTTTTGAGGTTCTCAGATGCCAAAAACACCATTCGTTCACTTTCATAAATATATATATATATATATATATATATATATATATGTGTGTGTGTCTTTAAGCACGATAACTTGCGCAAAAATGGTCCAATCGGAATGAAATTTGGCATAGACGTGTAAAGTAGTAATTATTCGGACGAGTTCGTAAACCAGCCCGATCGGACCACCGGAAGGGGGGGTAAAGGGGGGTAAACCCCCCCAAAAATGGGTTTTTTGAGACTTTTACATAGAAATATAAAATTTTTCAAATTTTTATTGGCACCATTGAATTCAGCCCAAAAAAACAAACAATTTAGTATTTTGAATCATGGCTCTATGTCCATTGGTTGCCGAGATATTGAAAGTGGTAAACACAGTACGTTGTCCCAATGTTAACCTTATGGGAAATAAGTAAAATTCTATATCTCGCTTATTTCTCAACATATCTTTATAAAACTTGGTAAATGGCTTCTTCTAGTTCAGATCTACTAAATATTGAATTAAAACCACCCAGTTTTAATATACCTGTAGCAGCAAACCTCCATACTCATTCCCCATGTTATTCTTATGGAGCTTACAAAAACATGTCAAATCTCGCTATGTTGGATCGAAATATGTTGTTTTGCACTTGAAATTCGCTGAGTATGCAGGTCTGCTGCAACGGGGGTATATTTATGGGTTTTATGGGGTGAATATCATTAAAAATAAAAAAAATTAATTTTTTTTGAATTTTTTATTTTTTAATTTATGAACTCCTGGAGATACCAAGGCTTTATTACATGCCAAATTTGGCCAAATTTGGCTTAAAATACCAAATTTCATGAAAATCAGACCATTGGTGTCGTCTATAGCTTTTTTTACATACATACACACACACACACACACACACACACACACACACACACATCCACACACACTTCCATGCACCCGGACGGACAGACACCATTCCGAAAACCACTTTTTTGGATTCAGGGAGCACTAAAACGAATATTTACACTAACAACTCAAATTTGAAAATGTTGACGAAACAATTACTTTTTCCATGGGGAAGGCGGGGCAGAACGGGGTGGTGGGGCGGAACGGGATAATGCTTATTTTTCATCTCACAGGTGTTGCAACCTAGTGGGTGATCGTGCAGCTACTTAAGCTTTCCTGTGCAAACTTATTAGAACTGGTTACGGCCATTTTGTCCCACTGTTTTTTGAAATATGCAAGTTTTTCAGTTTTGAATGCCCTTTTTACAACATTCTGTGATATTACAGCTACCCTAAGTAACATCAAACAATTAATAATCAATGTTATTAGTATTTAATATTGTAGCTAATGCCTTTAAGAACATTTTAATTTATTTAAATATTGAATTAGAGTTAACCCGTAGTGTGGGTAGTTTAACCTCACGAAAGAACGAAAGAATGCATTGGAGGCGGAATGGGGCAGGGCCAGGGCGGAATGGGGTTGATAGTGAGGACGATGAAGAAGTCCACATCTGTGAATTTTGTCAAGACAATGTTAAAAAAATGAATAAAGACATTGATTGAACATTTGTCAAGTTTATGTTAAGAGATTGACTACTCAGTGAAATGGTTCCCCGTTCCGCCCCCCCCCATGTTTTAAGACCCAACCCCCGTCTGTGGGGCGAGATGGGGTGTTGTGCATTTTATTTTCAAAAAATTATATAATTTTTTCAATTGCAAATACGGTGTATTTCCAAAGTGTGTTGTGTAAAATAAATGTCAAAGATAATTTTTTGTCAAAAAATTGTTCTTTGTACAGTACCTAAATTCTCTGTTTAATATAGTATTATTCACTAAGTGCCCCATTCCGCCCCGCTTTCCCTACTATGTATATAGGAGGGAGAAACCTACAGACACGTAAAACTAGGTTCTCTAGGATGAGTTCGTAAACCAGCCAGATCGACGTATCGATACGGATCCAGAGTTGAGTAAAGGTTCCTTTTTGTTCCCAAAAAGGGGCGTTTGAGTTTTTCAAATTGAAAAATTAAAGTTATCAATTTATTATTTTCACGATTGGATTAAGCTCGAAAAACAAATAATTTAGTATTTTCACTCATTGCTCTAAGTCCATTGGTCTCCGAGGTATGAATTTTTGTCATGTATTTTAGTATCAGGGTAGCAGAATGCACTTTTTTGCTTTTGCAGATCACTTGGTAATTTACCCTATCGTTTCTGCTAACTGTTTCTTTGATATACATTAGATACATTACTTGAAATGGCGACCTACGTAGATTTAAATGACCAAGTTTAAATGACAGATGAGTGAAGGATGATTGTGGCGCGATCTTGTAGTCTTGTTACTGATGAAGGCCGACATGTTTCTTACACAGGACTGTTAATTAATAGCCCAACAGCCAATAGCAACTAAGGGACCTACATTAACGTGGAATCCGAACCACAATCTTCTCGGTTTACAGGTTTACGAACTACGAACTAGTTTAATTATGAGGACGGTTATATGATTGCAAAGCCGTAGCCAATAAATGTTTTCGGGGGGGGGGGGGGGTTTGGACAGGCCCGGCGACTGAATTTCCGGCTCGTCAAAAGTGGTGACCTTTTTTTTACTTACGTGTGTGCTTTTCGGCCCCGTTATTGTCATTTTCGACCCTTTTTGTCTGTTTTCAGACCCCTATGCATTTGCCCGCAGCCTTTTTGGCTATTTCGGGGTGGGTTTCGACTATTTCGGAGGGGGTCTCACCCCCCGGCCACCCCCATTTGCTATTGTTTCAAGGTTTTTCTACTATTTCGGGAGGGGGGGTTCTGACCCCCTAACCCCCCCCTCCATTGTGGCTACGGCCTTGTACGAATAACGTAGTATTCAAGGGAACACCGCGTCTGTATAAGCTATCACCCTTAACTATCCACACAATCCGTGACCTCCAAGTCGCTGGATTTCAGGACACGCCACAGTCCCAGTCATGAACAATGAATAATTCATTTGAAGTAATGAACAATGTATAGATTCAAAATAGCAGTGTGTAGTCTAAGGTTCTATTTTTATTCTAACATAACAATGCCTGAAATTCTTTTCAAGTTGCTCCTACCACACCGCAATCACGACGCCGCAGGATTCGACTATCGATTTGTTTTATACATCGATGGATTCGTCTCGCTAAGGTGCTGCTATACATACACGTCACGTCACATCGCGTCCATTTTCGATGTGAATGAAACCTGTTTAATCAAATGGGACCGGCTATACATCCACATCACGCCACGCCACGTCACGTCACGTCACGGCCCGACTCGAATGCTCTGAAGAGCATAAACGGCCGAATCGGCCGAATTGAGACGCTATGCGACGTGAGGTGACGTGACGTGACGTGTATGTATAGCTTACACCGAAGTCCACTCGGCCATTCGGCTCTTGCGGAAAATAGAAAATGGGAATCGATGCGAATATGTATATCACGCCCTCCGGAATCGCCGAATTGGCCGTAAGTGGACGCGACGTGATGTGACGTGACGTGTATGTATAGCAGCGCCTTACTCGCATGCGAAAACGCGTATTCGAACGCTTTTGGTTTAATATAATACGATAATGCTAGAAACAAGTATTTCTGTTTGATTTATTCTTACCACTGATTTAGGCAGATGAATATGAAGCATTTGGAAGATGTGTAGGCGTAGGCCCTTATATACCATACCATTATAGTCATAAACCCGTGGACTTAACGTCTTGCGTAAAACACCGGCTACTTACGGTTAATTTTTAATGTTAATTTTGAAAAATTGTAATTATTTCATATAAAATCTAAGAAAAATGTTGTTTAAAGTATGGATTAAATATGAAGGCTATTTTTTGGGAGTGTTTTCTTTATTTTTGATATAACTGATTAGTTTACACAAGGATTTCAGGTTATGCGGAGGTAATTAGAAACAAACATACACTTCACTTAGGGCCGCTTTCTCCAATAAGGTTTAAAATAAACGTGAGTTAAATTTAAAGTGAATATTGTAATGTTAGCGAATTTCCCCTATAGGGAAGAAACTGTTACCGTAGTACTACTCATGGTAAGACCTAAGCCCAAGACCATGATAACTCTCCGTTTTGGGGCCCACAGAAGCAAAAAACACCATTTGTTCGAATTTATATATTTATATATCTATATTTATATCTATATATAAGTCTGTTAACACGATAGCGGCTGTAAATGCGGTCCGATCTTAAAGAAATTTGGTACAGACATGTAAAGTGGTAATCACTCGGACGAGTTCGTGAACCAGCCCGATCGGACCACTAGAAAGGGGGGTAAAGGGGAATAAACCCACCAAAATGGGATTTTTCAGTTTTTTTAAACAGAAAATAAAATTAAACAAATTTTCGTTTGCACCATTGAATTCAGCTTAAAAAAACAAACAATTTGGTATGTTGAATCATCACATATGTCCATTCGTTACCGAGATATTGAAAGCGCGGTAAACACAGGACATTGTCCCTATGCTATCCTTAAGGGAAAAAAGAAAATCTATATCTCGCTTATTCCTAACATAGATACTTGGTACATGGCTTCTTACAGCTCAAATTCACTGGATATTGATTTGAAACCGCCAAATTTGTCCATAATACCTGATACAGCAGACCTCCATATTCATTTCCATTGTTGTTCTTATGGAGGAAATAATAAATTTTCATGTATCGCTTATGCTGTGTTGAAATGTGATTCTATGCATCCGAAATTCGCTGAGTGTGCAGGTCTACTGCAACGGAGGTATTTTAATTAAATACCGTACTAGCTGATCAAACCGGTTTCACCTGTGGAAAACATAAAAACTTTGGATTTAGAATTAATTTGTCAAAATTTTTTGGTTTGCCTGACAACTTCATATCCTTCTCTATAGTTTAACATTGAAACTTTCAAGTACTGTAGGGCGTAAACCTAAAGAAATTTTAGATTCTTAGGACAGATTCTTAGGACGCATCTAGGACCCAAGAGGAGCACGTATTATGTCAAATTATTTCAGCTGTTTAGGTCTTAGGCCTATATTTTGGAGATTTGCTGTCCGTAAGAAAACCCCTTCTCCTTTATGTATAGGATAGTATCTAAATAAAAATATAAATAAAATATAAATGATCAGCAAAATACAAATATTACCAAACTTAAGTTTAAACAGGTTCAAAAATAAAAAATTTGGGGAAAGCAGCTCCTAGAAATATTTTAAGATAATAATCTTTTCTTCACATACCGTAGCCTACCTAAAGGAGATTCGTGCTGAAATCCTTTAGATATTTTGTAAAAGTTTTTCTCTAGAGTGCTACAATTTTAACTCCTTGCAATATTTAAAAATTTAGGACAAACATCTTCTTTAGCAAAGTTTATTCACTTAGGGAATTAAAGAACTTTGGAATAAAATAAATTACAAAATTCTTATTTAAGAATGTAAAAATTTGCTTTTACAATAGCACTGGTGACTGAAAAATTATGTAAAGCTTGTGATTATTAGTTTTCGGTAAATTTAATCTATATCATCTACCATCTACCCTGGGCTGGTCTTAGTTGGAGATCTTTAATATTAATAATTTCGTTCAGTAATGAAATGATTATTAAAGGCTATGTAAAGATCAAAAATAGCCTTCAATAACCAAACGCCGTGGCCCAGACCGTCTGTATAAGCAGAGCTTTATTCTTAAATTAAATTGACATTTCAATCTTGTGGGTCGACTGGGCCATTTTACTCGACTCGTTCTGTAGCCTCGGTTTGCAGGTTTGCTATCGAGGTTCTGTAGGTTTACCATATCGTCGGGTTTCTCCGGAGATTACCGGATTTTAAAGGTAAATTTTCAACTCCGGGGAATTTCAACGAACACTTGGAAATCTCTTTTTTGGGCTTTACGCTAAAATTTTATTTGTGTATTTTATTTGTGTATTTGTGTTCGACGCCAGTGGCATTTTTTAACGTTTTGATCCATGGTGGAAGTGTTTTTCCTTCCACCATGGTTTTGATCGGGAACGGTCCAAACCCGGGACTTGTTACTACCTAACGGCGACCTTTTGTTAGATAGCATAATTAATTCACAGCCCAATGACAAATAAATGGCAACTGGACCATTCAATAAATATGATGAATATCAAGTAAAAATCGTATTTCAGAACAGAAAAATATTTACATTTAAATTTACTGTTAAATAAAAACATTGTTTTTACCTTTTAAAATTCTAAACATATTTTGTTGATGGGAAATTTTGTTTTCTACTGTACATCATCACTTCCTGTTATAAAGTGCTTAGAACTACGAAGATCGCCGAATTATTCGAGGCTTAAAGACGGCATACAGAGTGGTTGATTTAGATTCGTCAGAATTGTGTTTATTTACCTTAGCACTGAGATTTGTTGACTAATATTTTTAAAAATATGTTGAAGTGAAGTCAGATTATGTTTTTATTATGTTTTATATTATTTTAGTATTTATTGTTCCAGAAAAGGAAGTTCACTAACTAATCATTATTGTAGCAGTCACTACGAATAAACTACTCAGTTTTATACAAAGAAATAAAATAAATGAAAGGTTAAAATTAACTTGCATTTTTTCCTCCTTTGTTTGAAAAATGTCCATATCAGTACTAAACTAAACGATTTTATTACAGATTTTTTTATCATTTGAATTCAATAAAAATAAGATTTTTTATGCCTATTTTCATCAAACTTTCTGGGAGAGGACCCCCGGACCCCCGTTCTCCTAGTGGGTATTCTATACCCCCTAGGCCCCCCAGTTTGGATTAAAAACCTTATTTTTATTGCATCCAAATGATAAAATCTGTAATGAAATCGTTTAGTTTAGTACTAACACAGACAATTTGTCTGTGGTACTCATATGCACATTTTTCAAACAAAGGAGGAAAAATGCAAGTTAATTTTAATCATTTATTCATTAAAATCTCCTTTTTTCCCTTATCATAAAAAGGGAACCCCAAGGGGCGGGGCCATGTTCCTCGACTCGACTTGTAGCCTCGGGCTAGCCACTTGTGTTTATTTCGCGATTCTCAAGGTCAGAATTACAAACAGGGAGGTGAGGACAAAGAAAGTTCGATTGACAACTACTTTTACTTTTGACCTGCTTTTTTGTCTGTTCCGTTCTTTTATAGTGTGGCGCCAGGCTGGTGTTGGGGCAGGTCAGGTCGGTCAAAATGGCGGCGCTGTGCAGCGAAGCGTCCCGGTGAACCTACGAGGCTAGGGGCATTGCCCTTGGGCGTTCACCAGTCCGCTCGTCCGCTCATCCTCATCGTATTCACGTGTATCTCCAGCCTGCAAAGCACCGCGAACGGAAACAGGCGATTCCGGTGTGGTGGGGAGGGGACGCCGACCATTGGCAGGAAAGTTCCGTTACCGACTTCCATACGATATTTGGTATCGAATCTGTGTTGAAAGAAAATAATCGATACCCATTACCCTGATATTATCGGATTCAAGGTATCGATACCGTTAGTATTGGTATTGGTATCGGAACAGAAGATGCCAGGAAAAAACTAAAGTTAATAAGTTCATATTAAAGTTGATTGCTTTAACTGTTGATACGGAATGTTAAAGCATATAAATATTATTTAAATAACGGATCCAAACATTTTAATTATTACATGTTATTAGAAAAATTATTGTTCTTTTAAACTATAACTAGAGGACCCACGCTGCTCCGCAGCAGTATATTTTGGTACTAAGACACAAAATCAACTCAAATCAAATAATTCTTCATTTACAAAATTAATGTAACATGCAACGGATCTTTACAACTTCAATGTGACTTGCCCGACACTTGCCTAAGTTGAAAAAGAGGTGCATGTAGCTGGGCCCGGTTATGTTGGAATTTCAGAAAACCAATTAAACCACGATTTATTACCAAGTTGGTAATAATTTGTTCCACAAAGGAAAACGTAGGACTTTCATGAGATATTCTGTACTTAAGTTTTCGGGACAGCGACATGTCAGCCCGGCACATATGACTTTACAAACTAAATATATATTATGCTAAAATAACCTCGTTGCAGACCTGCATACTCAGCGATTTTCATATGCATAAGAACATAGTTCAAGCCAACACAGCGAGATTTGACGTGTTTTTGTAAGTTCCATAAGATTAACATGGGGAATGAGTATACATCAGGTTTGCTGCCGTGGAAATGGAAATATCGGGGATTTTAGACTATTATACATTAGATCTCATCTAGATGAAGACATAAACAAATTTTTATCAAGATGAATATGTTGAGAAATAAGCAAGATATAAAATTTTACTTATTACCCATAAGGTTAACATTGGGACAACGTACTGTGTTTACCACTTTCAATATCTCGGTAACCAATGGACATAGACCAGTGATTCAAAATCCTAAATTGTTCTTTTTTTTAGCCGAATTCAATGGTGCCAACACAAATTGGATAAATTTTGGTTTTTGATGTAAAAAATTCAAAACCCCACTTTTGGGGGGCGGGGGGGTTATCCCCCTTTTCCCCCCTTCCGGTCGTCCGATCGGGCTGGTTCACGAATTCGTCCAATTGATTACCACTTTACACGTCTGTACCAAATTTCATTAAGATCAGACCATAAACGGACTCAGAAAAAGAAAACCTAATTTATATAGCCTATATAAAAGATGTGTATTGTTCGGAATTCAGCAGAGTGCTCTAGGTACGTCCGATCATAATAATCAATAGTTCAAATGAAGGTTCTTAGCATATAGAAGGTTCTAAAACATATAGAATTACTTAATTAAAACTGGGGAAATATATCTTCAATTGAATTCATAATTCGGGAAATAATCAAATTTATGTTTTTTGTTCGAGTAATACACTATATTAATGAAGGCCGATCCTTGATGGCAAATCTTTGCGTGCATATCTTTAATTTAAGACCTTATTTATGAAAATCGGTCGAGTAGAAGAGCCAAACAGACTCGGAAAAGAAAAACAAATTTTTTTTGTGTTTTTCGGAATTCAGCAGCGTGCTTCAGGTACGTCCGATCTTAATAATCAATAGCTGAAATGAAAGGTGGTATTTTGCTGAAGGTTCTTAGACCAAAACATACAGATTTACTTAATTGGAACTGGGGAAATATAACTTAAATTGAATTCAAAATCCCGGAAATAATAAAATTAATGTTTTTTGGTCGAGTAATACAGTAGACAAACGAATGCCGATGCCTGATGCCAAATCTGTGCGTGCGTACCTTTAATTTAAGACCTCAATTATGAAGATCGGTCGAGTAGAAGAGCCAAACGAACTTGGAAAAGGAAAACTATATTTAACTCCCATAAGAAATGTACAGGGAGGAAGTTGCTTTTGTGCATAACTCGAGTAATACGGCAGATAACTGAATGCGGATGCTTGATGGCAAATCTGTGCGTGCATACCTTTAATTTAAGACCTCAATTATGAAAATCGGTTGAATAGAAGAGCCGGACGGACTCGGAAAAGAAAAACCAAATTTTTTAAATATATAGATATGCTTATTTATTTTACGTAACAATCTTTATAAAAAATCTTCGTTTATGCATGGCATGTCCAATTACGATCTTATTACGTTTCCCGGAGATTGACTATTAGTTTGTAAAGAAATAGGTAGGGTTACAAAAATTATATACAAATCAATTTTAGAACAGTATAATTAATTTTACATTAAAGAACATAGTTGTAATGAAGTATAAATAATAAATTAATAAATGAACAATAAATTATAGGGGCAAAACACTTATGAAAGATTACTTAAATTTCTAAAATTTTTGGCCAGATTATATTATAGATTTATTCTCCTTTGACGCGTTTAAAAATTTATATACGAATCGATACTTTTGATCCGATACTCCAAACTTTCTTTCGATACCACAATAATATCTATGATTCGATTCGATACCGATACCGTGAATATCGAAAGAAAAGTGTTGATACGTACTAGTATCGGAAGCATCGGAACGTCCCCACATTGGCCTTGGACACGATAAAAATAACTTTTGACTCAAGTCAAGTCAGTTGCCATGCAAGTGAAATCTGTACTGCGCTGTTCATATTGTTTTTAGAGCGGTTAATAGGAAGTAAATTCATACATGTTCTATAAAAGTACATCACAATAAATTGATAAATAAAACAAAACAGGATTTTAGTGTGGTTTTAGCTGAGTGTGATTTTTTACAAATAAATATTTCAGTCCATTTTTGTACTGCGTAGTCGATCACGCCGGCAACATTGCACTTGTTCGTTTCATACGACGTGACAAGGTCACCACTCACTTATCACGTGATTAGACGAGTGATTAGGGTGGCCAGATTGTTAACAAATAAATACGGGACACTTATACAAAACTCATTCCACAATACAACACATCACAAACCAAGGTGTTTAATTATACGGGGGTCTTTGTAATTTACAAATTTGGAATGGAAGAAATAAAGTATCAAACTTACTGTTTTTGAAGCTTTTAGACCATGAATTTTATTTCTCATTTATTGAAATTTTACAGGGCCGTTGATTGTTACAGTTTTTTTTTAAGAATACAAAAAATGGTTACCTAGTAGCCAGAAGTACCTAATCAAATATTTATGACATCCTATCAGCTCTTCTGTTATTTACTCTAAACTTCAATAATTATTTACTTACAGTAAACAATCAATACATGTTAAAAAATTTAGGCCCGCAGCCCAAGTCTCGCCTAGCCCACAGGCACACTCATCGTTTACTAATAATGTTATGGGAAATGGATGTGGGAAAGTTACCCTAGGGTTCAAAAATGTGTGTACCTTCTTCAAAAATATATTTTTAATTTTAATGGTACACTTTTACAACATGTTTGTTATTTTGTACTCCCAGAAAGTGCGGGGCAACAAATATTTGAAACTTATAGCTCTTTATCATTTATGCTTTTAGCTGTATATACAAAAGTTTGGGTAGCTTTTTTTGCCAAAAACCTTTGGTTTTCTATTTTTATTCATTAAATTAAATTTTAACTATGTTTTAATATTTCTCCTAAAATAATATTAGCTAACCATTATTTTAAGATATAACACTCTTAAAATAATTTTTAAAATGGGAAATATGATTTTTGAAAGTTTTTTGGAAGTTTGTATAGACCGATTCAAATAACCAGGCCCAGTCCGTCCGTAAGACTTATGTTAGTTTTAGCTTCGAGCTTATGGACGGTGTGTGGGCCTTGTTCGCTGTTTCGAACTATACAAAGTAGCCCAAGTACAAAGTAGCACTGATCGACAGTAGCCTACTCTAAAACAAGTACACTTGTACGAGAAAAATCTTTGTCCAGGGTTTTGTATTTTTTATTTTTTTATTTTGGGGGTCTTTGGCCACGAGAATATTGTTGGGAGCACCAGCTCTTGTGACCACAAGTCTGGGGAAAATCCGGTTTCCGTCTAATAGCCCTTTAAAGTACCCTTGAGAAAAATATCTTATCGGAAAAGCAGAGTTTTTGCCCAAAGTCTAGAATCTGTACTCGCAATACGTATATAAGGACTTGGCTCATGTACAGGAGTGTTGTGTCTGGACCCAGCTCAATGACTCGGCAGAGTTTTGGGCATTAGTACAGACGCAGGACTCGCAGTCCTTCTTTAAGAACTATTTCTCTGCAATTACGCTCGAACTGCCGTATTTGCAAATAATCAGGGAATTTACCGTGATTTTAAGGAAAAAACATTAAAGTGACGTCATGGGTGGTTTGTATACGTCACAAAACACGTCATAAGTTTATCCATGATTACTTTCTGCCTGCACCCCACTGCATTTACAGTAGGCGTATGGATGAGAACTACAAATTATTTCCATGCGATTTGGTAAAAGCAGTTAGTTTTAGTTCTTGTTTTAGTTCGCACTATCATCAAATATTTTATTTGAATCGAATAAATATTTTTTAACCAAATCTGGATTGATTTTAAGTCCGTTGTGTTAGTTTTATATTTGGGATTGAAAATTTACAAATGTGATACAAGTTTGAATGATAACATTTAGTTTCTATAATACATATTTTATTAATGTTTTTATAGATTTACTTACTGTAGTACCATTGATAGTAAATACATATAAAGTAAATGGTAGTGAAACGTCAAAAAGAATATCAAATTTCCAATTTTTCAGAGAAAAAGCTTAGATTATTGAAGAAAATCAAATCGTTTTATTTGTCAGCAGTTACTTATGTTAAATATTGTTTTATTTTTAAATAGTTGCAAGGACACATTGATTAGTTTTAGACCTAAGATTAATTTTATCTGCCCAAAGTTTACATGAAAAAATTACCAAAAAAAGTAATTGCACTGTTTAAATCATGCTTCAATTTTAATAACTCAGTTATTTTTTAGCAAAATCTTAAATAAGATGAATTGTAAGAAATAGAATGCAGGTCGAGTATAACCTTGCATTAATTTGCTGCCACTTTTAAATATATCAGATAAATATGTCAAGGCAATAAATTGTAACTATTAATGGTCTAAATACCTTATACTGTCAAAGTGATCATTTGTAGTCTCATATTATGGGCTATGACAGTTTAAATCTTAGACAGATCTTCCTCAGGCGATGGAAATCAAATTTCATTCCAGTGGAGGTCGTCAAGAAGCATTAAAAACCATCATGACACATACCCACGTAACACAAACGGACAGACGCACACAACGAACAAACATAACTTTTTATAAAAATTCCGGTACCGGGAAACACGCACGACACGAACGGAGGGCTACTCTAGACTCTATTACGCAATAAATTGTCACTACCAGAAGTACCATTAGGCGTAAAACTACACTTATCACTTCTTCAGATGCTATTCAACAACTACACCCTTTAACAGGCAGTCGTAACGCAATGGATATAGCAGTCTTCACCTGAACATACGAGACAAGAAACATCGGGCGAGGTTAGAACTTGGATGGGCGACCGCTAGAAGGACCCAGACATTTTTTTACTGATTTTAAATAAAAATACCGGTAAATGCAGAGACTAGGCATGTCAGTGCATAGAAATCGGTTGTATTTTACGTGAATAGGAATTTACATTCTGTGATAAACTGTGGTAAAGGCAAATACCCCCGTTGCAGCAGACCTGCATACTCAGCGAATTTCAAATGCAAAACAACGTATTTCAATCCAGCATAGCGAGATGTGACATGTTTTGGAAGCTCCATAAGAATAACATGGGGAATGAGTATGCAGGTCTGCTGCTACAGGTATATTAAAACTGGATGGTTTTAATTCAATATTTAGTAGATCTGAACTAACAGAAACTATTCACCAAGTTTTATCAAGATATGTTGAGAAATAACCGAGATATAGAATTTTACTTATTCCCCATAAGGTTAACATTGGGACAACGTACTGTGTTTACCACTTTCAATATCTCGGTAACCAATGGACATAGGGCAGTGATTCAAGATACTAAATTGTTTGTTTTTTTCGAGCTGAATTCAATGGTGCTAACCAAAATTCGATAAAATTTATTTTTCTATGTAAAAAACTCAAGAAACCCATTTTTGGGGGGGTTTATCCCCCTTTACCCCCCCTTCCGGTGGTCCGATCGGGCTGGTTCACGAACTCGTCCGATTAATTACTACTTTATACGCCTGTGCCAAATTTCATTCCGATCGGACCATTTTTGCGAGCGCTATCGTGCTTACAGACACATATATATATATATATCTAGAAATTTGAACGAATGGTGTTTTTTGCTTCTGGGGGCCCCAAAACGAAAAGTTATCATGGTTTCGGGCTTAGGTCTTACCATGAGACCTACAGTAATAGCTTCCTCCCTATAGGGGAAATTCGCTAAAATGAATCGCAGGATATTCTGAGAAAAGTCTCTGCAATTACGAGAGCCAACTCTGATCGGCAGGACTTACAACCGACAGTAATGACGTCATAGCCAGTGACGTCATAACTATGTAGACAAACTAAGTCCTGATTTTCCGTGTGGCGGCCTCACTGCCGGAGCATTGAGCCGGGTCCAGATTGCAGTGGGTAACCCGCACACCCTTATTTACGTGTATTTTCCACGAATTTCAGGACAAAATTTTTCTCAGTTGTTATCGTTATGGAAAATTTCAACCAAAACAGCTGATTCATGATTCATATTCAAGTTGTGAAATGAAATGAATGAAATGAAAAGTGCTTTATTAACAAAAGATATATATACATTTTTACAATAGAAAAAATACAACGTACATTAAACAATGGTTGAAACCGTCTGTTTAGTTGTCATTGTCTCTTTGGAATAATCATCTCCTTAAGGGGGCGGTCTACCTCAAGTTCCGAGCGCTAAAACAGGGTTTTGTATCTTATTCACTGATCGCTGGATTTTCATATGATTTCCAATATTTTGGTGTCATTTTAAGAGAGAAATAACAACAGTTTCAGGAGTATGCACAGACCCACCATGTAAATATAAGATCTTTGAACTCTGGTTTCTTGGAGTTTTGCTCTGTCTTGGATGATTTTAAGTTTGATATACTTGGCATATCAGAGACATGGCTTAATTCAACTATCACGTCGGATTGTTTTGAAGTGCCAGGTTATACACTCATAAGGAGTGATAGGAAGTCTGATCCGGGTGGATGTGAGTCGGGAGGAGGTGTTGCAGCCTTCATCAAGTCGGATAGGAATGTCAAACTAATACAACTTAACGACATTGACAGTAGAATCGACTACATATGTTTGAAAGTTGAGATAAAGGCCCAACAACTATGTGTATGTGTTGTATATAGACCACCAGATGTACCGTATGGTTGCCTCCGATCCTTGTTGTACTCACTTTTCATTGACACCCTTCCACTTGTGGACTCAGTAATATTACTTGGGGACTTGAACATCAATCTTCTTGACCCAGAAAATAATGACAGTAGGTTTTTGGGTAGGCTGATTGAATCTTTGAACCTGACTCAGTTAATAAAGGAACCGACTCGGGTTACGGAAACGTCATCAACACTGATAGATCATATCATTGTTGATAAGAGTATTGACATGGGTAAGGTAGGAGTGATCGACACATCACTGATAGTGACAAGCAGCGGAAAGAAGCTGACTGATCATAAGTTGATTTTTTGTGACGTTCCGAGCTTTAAACCCAAAAGGAAACCTGAATTCATTTCGTACAGGGATTTTAGAATGTTTGATATGACCCGTTTCATTTCATTGGCTTCAAGCATAGACTGGGCATCCATGACCAGAATTGATAGCTTGGAGAGTGTTTGCAGCAATCTTACGTCTAAGATTCTGAATATTTTTGACGAGTGTGCCCCTGTAGTACGAAAAAGAGTTACAAAAAGAAAAGCTGCATGGAGAAACGAAGAAATTGAAGTTCTCACAAAAATTAAAGAGAAGTACAAGAGAGAATGTTCAAGTTCGAATTCTCAAGCCTCTAGGGAGCTATACTGTAAGGCGAGAAATAGATTGAATAATGCCATCAGACGTGCTAAACAAAAGTACTTTAGTAATGATGTGAAAATCAAGGATTCCAAACAATTTTGGAAGTCAATACGAAGGGAAGGGCCTGGTGTCTTAAAACAAAAAAGTACTGAGTGTTGCATGTTATCTGCTGATGACATGAATATCTATTTTGCAAAAATGGGGACTGGTAATAGTGTTAGCCAAGATGTGCAAAGGTTTTACTATAGCAACGTATCTGAGAATATAAGCAAAAGCTTCAGTTTTTCTCAAGTGAGGGAATGCCAAGTAAAAAGGGCAATGAATAGTATATCTTCCACAGCTGTTGGAACTGATAATGTTTCCATCCACATGATTAAAAGTTTAAGTCCTTATTGCCTCAATGTAATCACACACATTATTAACATGTCTCTAAGACTTGGGGTTTTTCCTTCATGTTGGAAGCAAAGCATTGTAATTCCCAATCCGAAAGTGAGCAATGCTTCTCTGGAGAAACATTATAGACCAGTGTCATTATTGCCTGTACTCTCTAAAATTTTGGAGAAAGTTGTTGCTGATCAGATTACACATTTTTTGAACGAGGAACAGATTTTGCCTCCTACCCAATCTGGTTTCAGAAGGGATCATAGCACATGTACTTCATTGCTTAATCTGACTGATGAAATTTTCAGCGCAAAAAATAACAACAAATTTAGTATAATGTCAGCGTTGGACTATACGCAAGCGTTTGATTCTGTAAACCACGATATGTTAATCTCAAAATTAAAGTACATCAGTTTCGACAGTTTTGCTTTGGACTGGATGACCACGTATTTGAGTGGAAGATCACAGATAACCAGAGTGAAAGGTCAGGTTTCTTGTCCTCAAGGTAAGATGGTGGGTGTACCTCAGGGTAGTTGCCTTGGCCCGATATTATTCAATCTGTACTTAGTTGGGATAGAGGCCACTTTGGATTACGGCTCAATGCATACCTATGCGGATGATTGCCAAATAACTTTATCATACCACCCTTCACAGGTTGTAGAGGCAGTAAGGCGCATGAATAGTGACCTTTCAAAAGTGAATGAGTGGTCGAAAAATCATGGGCTTCAACTGAACCCACAGAAGTGTTCTGTGATGCACTTTGCTGGCTCTGAGTTCTGTGAAAATATGAAAAAGAATAGTATATTAGTCACAATGGATCAGGTTAACTTGCCTATTTGTGAACAAATTAAAGTTTTAGGTGTGGTTATCGACTCACAGATGAGCTTTTCCGGTCAGGTGAAACAAATATGCAGCAAAATCAGTGGCAAAATTAAGGTTTTGAATAGGTTTAGGACATTGATTCCACAAGAATCCAAATTGAAATTAGTTCAGTCCTTGGTTTTTACTACCATGAACTACTGTCTTCCAGTTTTTGGGTACTGTTTGACACAGGAACTCGTGACGGTGCTGCATAGGCTACAAAATGCTGGTCTAAGGTTTGTATACGATTTAAAGAAGTTTGACCATATAACTAGTTACCGGAATATGGCAAAGGTGTTGTCCATTCAAAGATGCTGTGACATGCAGACGGTGTACATTGTTCACAAAACACTGGTCTTGGGGACACCACAATATTTAAAAGAAAAGCTAAGACAGCGATCAACTATGAGAGAGCGTCGAACACGGCAGGACGCGTTGTTAGACATACCGAGGGTTAGGCTTGAAGCAGGTAGAAAGGGGTTTTCCTACTTTGGGCCGGCCCAATACAACACACTGTCCTCTCAAATGAAGGCACTGTCTTGCAGTAAATTTAAACTTGCCCTCAAAGCTGTATTTTGATCAAGTATTTTATATTTTTTATTTTTAGTTTTAGTTTTAAGAATCATTGTTTTTGTACAGTTTTTGACATGAGTCAATTTGCAAAACATTTGTAAAAATGAAATTCGCTCGCAAATAAAGACCTTATTTATTTATTTATTTATTTATTTATTTATTTTTTTATTTATTTATTTTAATAAGGATATGTTTTTGTAGAGCGCTAAATTTTTAGAATTTTTGATTTTATCCCCGTTCATTTACAGGAATTGTGTAAATATTTCAAAAAAAGGTTGTTTTTAGTTAGATTTTAAAGTCTCATAACTAACGACAGAAACGCTTTATAGAAAAATTAAAAATGTAGAGCTCTATAAAATATTCTGAAGAACTCGAACCCACTCTTTTATTAAATTTAAAAAATAAGGCTTTTGTCGTCCAGATACGAAACGTCTGCAAGCGTACCTTAGCGCGCTTTAGCCCTATCTTTACAATGTTATTTCGCTCTGTGACGCAGATTTTTCTATCAAGGTAGACCGCCCCCTGAAGAGTTTCTTCCGGCGCACTTTCACCTGTAAGCTAAACACATAATTTAAAATATACTACAGTAAACTATTTCTACATAACAATAGACAAAACAAAAACATTATTTATTTATCCGTTACAATACAAATAAATTCTATGAATTATAAAAGTTTTTATTTATTATTATTATTTTTTTAGGCATTTAGTATCATAAAGTTAAACTCTGTTACAACTCTCGCCGATACGACCAGGCACTTTTTAAATAGTTAGCTAAGCTTTGCCAATTACCCCCATTTAAATATTATCTAAAATTATCTTCGGTCAAGAAATTTTTCCCAAAATATAGTTTCCTTATATTTTTTAAATTGGGGAAGTTGCGACAAAGTGGAATACGGATTCGTTTTCATTTAGATTATACAACGAGCAGTTGTAATTTATCCCAGCAATCCAGCAATCCAAGTGTTGAGATATTGAATGTCTATTTAATTTTCCCCTCTACTTTTCTAAGGTATGTTTATGAAAACATATGGTGTGATGTAAATATGTTTTCATTATTATTGTTTTTGATGTTGATAAAATTGCTTCTTAAAAGTATTGTGAGTTAATAAAATAAATTATATTTTTCTCCCAATAAACCTCTCACTTAAATTCCACGCCTCTACAGGTTATGAATGCCCAGTGTAATTTTAATATTTCTAATTATTTGTTGGGGTGGAAGGTTTGCTGTTGATAAAATTGCTTCTTAAAAGTATTGTGAGTTAATAAATAAATTATATTTTTCTCTCAATAAACCTCTCAATTAATAAAAAGGATTTTTCGGTACTTAACATAACAGACTGGTTTATGAGAAAAAAGGAAACCAAGATTTGGAAGGTTTTTGAGACTCAGATTGGGGCAACAAATTGGATGGAAGATATTCAGTTACAGGACTGTGTTCCAAGCTACAAGGTAGTCTAATATCATGGTTCAGCAGGAAACAAAAAACCGTCGCCCTATCAACCACAGAAGCGGAACATGTGGCATTATCTTCTGCGGTTCAAGAAGCTCTTTGGTTACAACAACTGATAGCGGTGCAATTATCAAAAAGGAAACTGTGATTTACTGTAACAACATGGGTGCTATTCATTTAGCAAAAAATGCAGTTACAAGTCAGAGATCAAAACATATAGATATCCGCCATCACTTCATTCGAGAGCACGTGAATATGAAAGACATCAGAATTGACTTCATGTCAAGTGAAGATATGCCGGCTGACGTTTTAACAAAAGCTTTACTAAGAGTAAAACATGAAAATTGTGAAAATCATTTTGGTTTAGAGAACTGAACAAATAAACATATATTCATGGGGGGGGGTGTTGAGATATTGAATGTCTATTTAATTTTCCCCCCTACTTTTCTAAGGTATGTTTATGAAAACATATGGTGTGATGTAAATATGTTTTCATTATTATTGTTTTTGATGTTGATAAAATTGCTTCTTAAAAGTATTTTGAGTTAATAAATAAATTATATTTTTCTCTCAATAAACCTCTCACTTAAATTCCACGCCTCTACACCAAGGTTTGAAATTTATGTCCAGAGGCTCCGCTCTGGCCCCCGGCCCGCTAGATAACGGAAATCTCGTTCTCATCGTTAAAAAGTTTTTTGTCTCCAGTAAGGTCAGGGTCGATGGTGAGTTACTGCGAGGGATACGGTGAAGTTATCGCTCACGTCATCGTGAGCGATAACGCCCCGTGATGACGTGCCGCCGTCACGGGCGGCGGCACGTCATCCACGCTGCCCTCTCCGCCTCCACGACACTCATGAGCTGCATTTCTAAATTAAATTATAATCGAGAGAAACATCTATTGCTATACCGTGTTCAAGTTCTAACTGTTTCCAGCTTCTGATTCAAGTTGTTTTGTTTTTATACGAGCAAAGCTCCGCGGTCTTTTGGGACTTCCGTTTTTATTGGTTTTATCCGGTCTTTTGGAACTTCCGGACTAAACCGGAAGTTCCAAGTCTTGGATTTAGGCTGTCAGAGTTACCTAAATCTTACTAATTTAAATTTACCAAATCATTTTTAAATCAGGCTCCGGACGGTATTTACTAAAAAAAGTCAATAAAATTTTTAAGATCACTGCTTATAATTTGTTTAAAGGCCCATAAACTTCAAAATATATCATACAAATTCAATACAAAATATTTGCAATGTCCATCTAAAGACATTTTAGGCTAATTGGTAAAAATAAAAATAAAAAATGTTAAAAATTTACACCACGGAATGTTTCGAGTGCCTAATTAATTTAAGTTTAAACGTGGAACGAATAGAACAGAAAATGAGAAAAAGTTATATTATAGTCTAAGTGTGTCTACACAAAGAGGTGTGCACCAGGGATCCGTCCTCGGTCCCGTGCTCTTTCTCCTGTACGTAAATGAACCTCCATCGAGTATATCAGAGGCCCAAGTCTGCTTGTTTGCCGATGACACTTCCTTAACATTGTCTTGTCCTTCTTTAAACGCCCTTGAACAAACGTCTTATATTCAAGCAAACAGCCTTGTCCAATGGTTTGACGACAATCTTCTGAAATTAAATACCGATAAAACTCAGATCATCAATTTTCTTATTTCAAATAGATCTTCTACTGACCGTAACTTATCTATTCTTATTGACCAAACTATTATCGAACCTTCCGACTCTGTAACATTCCTGGGTGTCATCTTGGATAGAAACCTAAATTTTAGATTACACATTGAACATGTCATCCGTAAAGTTAGTGTTGGGATTTTCGTTCTCCGCACTCTTGCGAAAACAGTATCCTCTGAAGTCTTAATTTCTGCTTATTACGGATTGGTTTACCCGTTTTTATCCTATGCTCTACCGGTTTGGGGTGCAGAGAACCAAACTACTCAGTTTCTTTTTAGGTTGCAGAAGAAAGCCGTTCGAGTGATATTTGCCCTCCAAAAGACTCAATCGTGCAAAGACGTTTTCCGCTCGGCTTCAATACTGACCTTGCCTTCATTGTACGTTCTAGAAACCTTGAGTTTTATGAAACAAAACTTCAGTAAATTCGAGGGCAACTCACATTACACCATCTATTCTTTGCGGGCAACTGCAAACTGCAAAATTCCTAAGCATTCTACATCTTTTTTTCAACACCATCTTCTGTATAATGCCACTAAGCTTTTTAACCATCTTCCTCTCCAGCTGAAACTAGAGACCGACTACAAAAGATTTAGAAAGAACCTGAAATCTAAATTAATTGATAAAGCATACTACAGCGTCCGAGAATTTTTGGCTGACGGATAAAGTTAAGTTTTATTGTATATTGTTACAAGTGTTTTTAGTTAATCGACCTTTAGTTTAAGGTTTTGTAATTAAACATTATGACATTGCCAATGCAAATTGTATTTTTGTTAATTATTCTGGCAAATAAATGACTTATGACTTATGACTTATGACACCACTCCTCAAAATTTCAGTGATGACCAGATAGAGGTGACCAGATTTTGGAAAAACCAAAACGGGTCCTTGTTCAACTTCCTACCCTGGAAGTTTTGAAAAAAATTAGCCGTGGCGCCCCTCTAGCCACAGCGCGCCCCTCTGGCCACAGCGCCCCTCTGGCCACAGCGCCCCTCTGGCCACAGCGCCCCTCTGGCCACAGCGCCCCTCTAGCGCGGTGCCCCTCTGGCCACAGCGCCCCTCTGGCCACAGCGCGCCCCTCTAGCGCGGTGCCCCTTTGGCCACAGCGCCCCTCTGGCCACAGCGCGCCCCTCTGGCCGTGGCGCCCCTCTGGCCACAGCGCCCCTCTAGCGCGGTGCCCCTCTGGCCACAGCGCCCCTCTGGCCACAGCTCGCCCCTCTGGCCACAGCGCGCCCCTCTGGCCACAGCGCCCCTCTGGCCACAGCGCCCCTCTGGCCACAGCGCGCCCCTCTGGCCACAGCGCCCCTCTGGCCACAGCGCCCCTCTGGCCACGGCGCCCCTCTGGCCACAGCGCCCCTCTGGCCACAGCGCGCCCCTCTGGCCACAGCGCCCCTCTGGCCACAGCGCGCCCCTCTAGCGCGGTGCCCCTCTGGCCACAGCGCGCCCCTCTGGCCACGGCGCCCCTCTGGCCACAGCTCGCCCCTCTAGCCGCGGCGCCCCTCTGGCCACAGCTCGCTCCTCTAGCCACGGCGCCCCTCTGGCCACAGCGCACCCCTCTAGCCGTGGCGCCCCTCTGGCCTCGGCGCCCCTCTGGCCACAGCTCGCCCCTCTAGCCGCGGCGCCCCTCTGGCCACAGCGCGCCCCTCTGGCCACAGCGCGCCCCTCTGGCCACAGCTCGCCCCTCTGGCCACAGCGCGCCCCTCTGGCCACAGCGCGCCCCTCTGGCCACAGCGCGCCCCTCTGGCCACAGCGCGCCCCTCTAGCCACGGCGCCCCTCTGGCCACAGCTCGCTCCTCTAGCCGCGGCGCCCCTCTGGCCTCGGCGCCCCTCTGGCCACAGCTCGCTCCTCTGGCCACAGCGCGCCCCTCTGGCCACAGCTCGCCCCTCTGGCCACAGCGCGCCCCTCTGGCCACAGCTCGCCCCTCTGGCCACAGCTCGCTCCTCTAGCCGCGGCGCCCCTCTGGCCTCGGCGCCCCTCTGGCCACAGCTCGCTCCTCTAGCCACGGCGCCCCTCTGGCCACAGCGCGCCCCTCTGGCCACAGCGCGCCCCTCTGGCCACAGCTCGCCCCTCTGGCCACAGCGCGCCCCTCTGGCCACAGCTCGCCCCTCTGGCCACAGCTCGCCCCTCTGGCCACAGCGCGCCCCTCTGGCCACAGCTCGCCCCTCTGGCCACAGCTCGCCCCTCTGGCCACAGCGCGCCCCTCTGGCCACAGCGCGCCCCTCTAGCCACGGCGCCCCTCTGGCCACAGCTCGCCCCTCTGGCCACAGCGCGCCCCTCTGGCCACAGCGCCCCTCTGGCCACAGCGCGCCCCTCTAGCCACGGTGCCCCTCTGGCCACAGCGCGCCCCTCTGGCCACAGCGCGCCCCTCTGGCCACAGCGCGCCCCTCTGGCCACAGCGCGCCCCTCTGGCCACAGCGCGCCCCTCTGGCCACAGCGCGCCCCTCTGGCCACAGCGCGCCCCTCTGGCCACAGCGCCCCTCTGGCCACAGCGCGCCCCTCTGGCCACAGCGCCCCTCTGGCCACAGCGCGCCCCTCTAGCCACAGCGCGCCCCTCTGGCCACAGCGCGCCCCTCTGGCCACAGCGCGCCCCTCTGGCCACAGCGCGCCCCTCTGGCCACAGCGCCCCTCTGGCCACAGCGCGCCCCTCTGGCCACAGCGCGCCCCTCTGGCCACAGCGCGCCCCTCTGGCCACAGCGCCCCTCTGGCCACAGCGCGCCCCTCTGGCCACAGCGCGCCCCTCTGGCCACAGCGCCCCTCTGGCCACAGCGCGCCCCTCTAGCCACGGTGCCCCTCTGGCCACAGCGCGCCCCTCTGGCCACAGCGCGCCCCTCTGGCCACAGCGCGCCCCTCTGGCCACAGCGCGCCCCTCTGGCCACAGCGCGCCCCTCTGGCCACAGCGCGCCCCTCTGGCCACAGCGCGCCCCTCTGGCCACAGCGCGCCCCTCTGGCCACAGCGCGCCCCTCTGGCCACAGCGCGCCCCTCTAGCCACGGCGCCCCTCTGGCCACAGCTCGCTCCTCTAGCCGCGGCGCCCCTCTGGCCACAGCTCGCCCCTCTAGCCGCGGCGCCCCTCTGGCCACAGCTCGCTCCTCTAGCCGCGGCGCCCCTCTGGCCACAGCGCGCCCCTCTGGCCACAGCGCGCCCCTCTGGCCACAACGCGCCCCTCTGGCCACAGCGCGCCCCTCTGGCCACAGCGCGCCCCTCTGGCCACAGCGCGCCCCTCTGGCCACAGCGCGCCCCTCTGGCCACAGCGCGCCCCTCTGGCCACAGCGCGCCCCTCTGGCCACAGCGCGCCCCTCTGGCCACAGCGCGCCCCTCTGGCCACAGCGCGCCCCTCTGGCCACAGCGCGCCCCTCTAGCCACGGCGCCCCTCTGGCCACAGCTCGCTCCTCTGGCCACAGCGCGCCCCTCTGGCCTCGGCGCGCCCCTCTAGCCACGGCGCGCCCCTCTGGCCACAGCGCGCCCCTCTGGCCACAGCGCGCCCCTCTGGCCACAGCGCGCCCCTCTGGCCACAGCGCGCCCCTCTGGCCACAGCGCGCCCCTCTGGCCACAGCGCGCCCCTCTGGCCACAGCGCGCCCCTCTGGCCACAGCGCGCCCCTCTGGCCACAGCGCGCCCCTCTGGCCACAGCGCGCCCCTTTAGCCACGGCGCCCCTCTGGCCACAGCTCGCTCCTCTGGCCACAGCGCGCCCCTCTGGCCACAGCGCGCCCCTCTAGCCACGGCGCCCCTCTGGCCACAGCTCGCTCCTCTGGCCACAGCGCGCCCCTCTAGCCACGGCGCCCCTCTAGCCACGGCGCCCCTCTGGCCACAGCTCGCTCCTCTGGCCACAGCTCGCTCCTCTAGCCGCGGCGCCCCTCTGGCCTTGGCGCCCCTCTGGCCACAGCTCGCTCCTCTAGCCACGGCGCCCCTCTGGCCACAGCTCGCCCCTCTGGCCACAGCGCGCCCCTCTGGCCACAGCTCGCCCCTCTGGCCACAGCGCGCCCCTCTGGCCACAGCGCGCCCCTCTAGCCACGGCGCCCCTCTGGCCACAGCTCGCTCCTCTAGCCGCGGCGCCCCTCTGGCCACAGCTCGCCCCTCTAGCCGCGGCGCCCCTCTGGCCACAGCGCGCCCCTCTAGCGTAAAAAAACATAGTACGTAAAAAATTACAAATATGGCATCAAATTAAAGATCTGAATCTCAGAATCACTATTGCACCAAATATAAATGGCTTCCAGGTAGTTCACTCATCGTAAACACTGATAACCTAGAAGCTTGTCCTGACATTTTTTGAAAGAAGCTGCCGCCAAGGAATACACCTGTAACGTTCCTATCAGGCCCGGCGACAGGATTTTCGGGCCCCTGTGCAATCTACAGCCCCGGGCCCTGAGACCTGACGACCTTTTTATACTTATTTCTTGTGCTTTTGGGCCCCTTTTCAGCTTTTTCGGGCCCTCTTTGGCGTTACCGGGCCCCCTGCGAGCCCGGGCCCCCTGCGAGCCCGGGCCCCCTGCGAGCCCGGGCCCCCTGCGAGCCCGTGCCTCTATGCATTTCCCCCCTGCTCCCCCCTGTCGCCGGCCCTGGTTCCTATGATGTGTAAACTGCTTCTAAACCATTTATAATTGATACCATAGTAATTGTGAGATTCAGACCTTCAATTTGATATCACATTTGTATTTTTTAGTCGACTATTTTTTTTGTAAAAAACAGTTTAGGATAGACTTTGTTTTCATGCAGGCGCCGCACGGATAAACTCTCTCGTAGTAACTAAGTTATCGACCAAACTACGTCAGCAAAATTAAATACCCCCGTTGCAGCAGACCTGCATACTCAGCGAATTTCAAATGCAAAACAATATATTTTAATCTAACATAGCGAGATTTGACATGTTTTTGTAAGCTCCATAAGATTAACATGGGGAATGAGTATGCAGGTTTGCTGCTACAGGTATGTTTAAACTTGTTGGTTTTAATTCAATATTTAGTAGATCTGAACTAGAAGAAGCCATTTACCAAGTTTTATCAAGATATGTTAAGAAATAAACGAGATATAGCATTTTACTTATTTCCCATAAGGTTAACATTGGGACAACGTACTGTGTTTACCACTTTCAATATCTCGGTAACCAATGGACATAGGGCAGTGATTCAAAGTACTAAATTGTTTGTTTTTTTGAGCTGAATTCAATGGTGCCAACAAAAATTTGATAAATTTTATTTTTCTATGTAAAATGATCAAAAAACCCATTTTTGGGGGGGTTTATCCCCCTTTACCCCCCCTTCCGGTGGTCCGATCGGGCTGATTCACGAACTCGACCAATCGATTACCACTTTACATGTCTGTACCAAATTTCATCAAGATCGGACCATTTTTACGGCCGCTATCGTGCTAACAGACACACACATATATATATAGATATATAGATATATAGATATATATATATATATATATATCTAAAAAATCGAACGAATTTTAGAAAAAATACGAATCGGTATTTTTTGCTTCTGGGGGTTGCAAAACGAAAAGTTATCATGGTCTGGGGCTTAGGTCTTACCATGAGACCACGGTAATAGCTTCTTCCCTATAGGGGAAATTCGCTAAAGAAAATATGATTTTAAAAATTCAACTCTTTAGCAACAATTTCCACCGTTTTTTATTTGACCTGACCAAAAAATAAAATAAATGTAGCAGCCGATTACTTTTTTCATGACATCTTTTGAAGTTGAATAAAAAACTTGTGATTTTATATCATTTTTTAAATTAGAAAAAAATTATTTTGGAAATATGATTGATACTATTTTAGTTCCAAGCTAAAGGACTTTTCACACGCAAAATTTCAACCTTAAGCCTCAATGCTAAATGGTATTAACTACGAGTTATTTTAAACATGAGCACTGTCAGATTACGCGGTTGTAGGCGCCGTTTTATATTTCCATACCTAGACAATATGGCGGCCCAGTCTTAATTTGCTGTAATGCAAGTGAGATAGCTACGCTATTTCCGCTATTTCCGTCTATTTCTGCTATGTCATGTGGTTGCTGGTATTCCCCCACCGGTCGACGACCTGTAGCCCCTATCTGCCCGGGCTGTTGTCCCGTACAAGTAGGCCTATGTGCAAATACCTCCATAGGTGCATTCTCAAACAGGACCTTCCAAATATACTTGAAACACTTTGATTTTCCTCGATGTTTTTAAAACGACTGTTTGCAGCAACCTGATGTTAAGTAATCAAAATAATAATTCCATATATATGATTTTGATTCTAGGGTTTGCGTCTCGTTATAAAAAGTGAATAAGCCGTCACATATCGGCTTTAACTGATAATCAACCCAAAATTAATATATACAATAAAACAAAATTTCCGTATAAGACAATTCATCGATATGTTTAAAAACTATTACAATGGACAATGGTAGACTAATACAGTACAATACCAGTACAGTATAGTGTTGTAGTATACGCCTAGTAGGCCACGATTTTTATCAAAACTCAAGCAAAATAAATAAAATTTACCGTAAATGGTTGATATTCTTCACAAGTGAATTCCCCAAGTAAGACGTAATTGGTCTTCTTAAGTATATGTTTTACGTGCAATACTTTAAACAAAAACAGAAGTTGCACACCTATTCCTGAATCGACGCAAACATTGAAAAAATGCCTATTATCAAAGCGTTTGATCGTCAATATCGCATCGTAAACAAATCAAATATACAGCATTGATGACTCATTTACAAGCCATTAAAATGGTTGATCAGCCGCTGGATTTCAGGATTTTGCCACGAATCAACACGAAATTGATATTTTAACCTTTCATGCAAATCTTGGATCCGCCATATTGGATATGAATTATTTTTTTCAAATGTAAAGATGGTGTTGTGACACATCACTACAGACTAGATTTTTACCCTGAACTCAATGCTGAAATCCGTTTTTAAAAATCTCGACTCGTTAAAAGATATTCAAATAAAAATTCAGCCCTATACATTTCTTAAGGACATTCCGTGCTTTGAATAATGATCAACAGCTCACATGAAAGCCGTCAAATCACTGAGTATTTTAAGACAAAATCATGCAGCATATCTTATTTGGATCTGGAGATATAAGATAAATAATATTCGAAGTACGGAATGTCCATAAGAAATGTATTTATAGGGCTGAATTTTTATTTAAACACATCTTTTTACTGAATCGAGATTTAAAATAAATGTATTTCAGCATTGAATTCAGGGTAAAAGTCTAGTCCATAATGATGCGTCACAACACCATCTTTACATTTGAAAAAAAATTATACTGTGTGTCCCAAAAGTCCCGGAACGGTTTAATATCTTTTAAAGTAAGCCAGATATAAAAACAATATTTTGCATACCTTTTAGTGCAAAAAACTACTTTTTTATGTGTGTGTAATTTCTGCCCCTGCCCCCAAAATTGGATTTTTGGTGGGTAGCCCCAAAATTTTAAATGTATGCCCCCATCGTGCGACGGCTTATTTTAAAGGGCTTGTTAAAAGAAACACAATGCCGCAAACTGGAGGTCGATATTATGCTCCAGTCAAAAATGGCAGTCATTCAAAAATTAAAAAATGCTGTCCGTCAATTAAAACTGAGTATTTTATGTGTTCGGCAATTCACATTTAAATTGAATAAGAACCACCAGAACACATTTTAACTACTTAAAAGATACAAAAATAATAATTTATTGTTGTCTTCATCAAGGCACAACCCTCCAAAATTGTTTTTGGGGGGTGGGGGTTTTTCCAAACAATTCCAATATCAGCTCACATCGTATGACCACTCGTTTTAATATGCTGAATGAGTAAAAAAATAACCAAAGCTTGTTTTAATGAAATTTAAAAAAAGTTATTTTTGTGGCAAATATTTGGTACTTCTGAATGGGGGTTTTTCTAAAAGGTAACGCATAGACGACCCTCTGCAGGTATAGACCTTTGCCGCTGCATGAGCCAAAGCTCGCATTAAGGCAGATATCTATTAGTGTGTTAGTTAAATAATTTGGAAACTAACAAAATTCATTTATCTATTCCAAGTAAGGTAATTTTTTCAAATTTAATTAAAACAAGCTTTGGTTATTTTTTTACTCAGCAAATTAAAATGAGTGGTCATACGATGTGAGTTCATATTGGAATTGGCTGGACAAACCCCCACCCCCCCAAAACGATTTGGCTGCATCGCTTTTGCTCCACGGTTAAGGATCATTTTGGAAACATCGCTTTTGCTCCACGGGTCAGTAGGTAGATTTCAGAGCCGCCCGAAACATCGCTTTTGCTCCACGAGAGAGGGGCCTGCGCTCCCTCTCTCCCACATTCTCTCTTTCGCCCACCTCCAGGTTCTTACTTGAAAAATGTCATTTAAACGTAATGACAACTTGAGCTTTTTGCCCAATCGAAAATATTTATTTTTAAAGAATGTTTTAAACTACTTCAATTAATTTTCTTAGTAAGCGCAAGTAAACGATATTGTGTAAAATAAATAACTTACATGATAAAACGTGTTACTACTTAATACTTATCCAAATTTCATTTATTGTTTTACAATAATTCACTATTAGAAACAGAGAAGCCTTTTGACACAAGAGTATGATTTTAGGCATGAGCATGGAGCAGGAAAACACATTTGAGCCGTAAGAGTATATTTTCAACGGGCGTCAACACTAAAAAAATAACCTTTCCACTAAATTCAAGCTTATTATAGTTATCTTCCTTCTCGCTCTGCTGTTACTAATAAAGCTCTTGTTACTAATAAGTTTATATTAATAAAGCTCTTTCGAGACCAATATTGGTACCTATAAAAATAAAGTTGAAATCAATTGAAGGTCCAACCAAGGTCACATTATTTTAAAAATAGGCTACGTGGTTTATTAAAAAAAAGCAATCTGCAAAAACAATACGTTTGAATAAATCTAGTGACCTAGAATCTTCCATCGATTTTAACTTTGCTCTAGAATAATTCTTTAAAATTATATTTCGTGCCTTACAGCCACCTGATTTAGAAACAGCCGCAAAAATGTTGCGCGAATCGTAATATTATTTAATTGTATCGAACTATAGCGATAAATACGGCTAAGTTTTAACCAAGCAACTTTATTCTTGAGTAGAGTTCAATTTAATGGAAGATAATAATAATAATAATAATTTTTTTTTTGTAGGAGGTGGAATGCGTTTACGCACACTGAGGGGCTCGTTGTCCCCTCAGTAGTGTCGGACTCCCATGAGCTCGATGTCCCATGAACTACCGACTAAACCACCTCCCTCGGCACCGAGGACACTAGCCTGGAACTGTTTCACACATTACTTCGGGCTAGGCCTTTGATATTACGCCACTAGGGCAACCTCCGTGGGGAAAAGCTGAGGATTAAGGCCGATCGAGGTCGACCTTTTTCGCCCGAAGAATGGCCTGGACGTAGTGCTGGACACAGTCCCAGTTGCCCTCTCCCTGGAGCATAGCTCCGACGATGTTGTTTGGGCTGACGACCACACCGATCTCAGATGAAAGCGAGGCTCGGCGGACGTGCCAACGGTCGCACTGAAAGAAGGTGTGCTCGGACGTGTCTGGGATGCCGGGGCAATACAGACAGTCCGGGCTGGCGACTTTGCCCATCCGGTGCAGATAGGCTCGGAAGTACCCGTGCCCAGAAAGAAACTGGGTCACGTAGTAATCGACCTCGCCGTGCTGCCGTTCCACCCATGGTCGGACGGAAGGTACGAGCTTGAAGGTCCAACGTCCCCTCGGCTCGGCTTCCCAGTCGCGCTGCCAGGAGTCGAAGCTGCGATCGCGCTCTTCCCTGGCAGCTGTTTCCCGGCCCACTTCAGGCCTCCTCCGGTAAATCGCCTGCCTCTCCCTCGCGAGGAAGAGGACGGGAATGACTTCGGCGATCACCATCACAGCAGGCTCGGAGACTGTGCGGTAGGCTGAAGCGACCCGCAGAGCTCCTCGGCGCTGGACTCGGGCAAGCCGATCTCGAAAGACTCGCTTCTCGAGTGCGTGAGCCCATACCTCCGCCCCGTACAGCAAGACTGACTGTACGGCAGTCCTGAGCAGGCGGCGCTTGCAGGAGCGAGGACCGCCGACATTGGGCATAAGCCTACCAAGGGCAGCGACACCCTTAGCGGCTTTGTCGGCGGCGCGCCGGATCTGCTCGCCGAAAGACAGTCTGCTGTCGACCATGACTCCCAGGTACTTTGCAGCAGGCTTAGTCTCGAGTGTGACGTCACCTATCTGCACCGGGAACACGGTGTTAATCCTCTTTTTGGTGAGGACGACGATCTCCGTCTTACTGATAGCCAGGGACAAGCCGTGATCTCGCATCCACCCGTTGACCTTGGCCATTACCATGCTGAGCCTCAGTTTTGCCTGCTCGACGTTCCTCGCAGCGATCAAGGTAGCGACGTCGTCAGCATAGCCAACGAGGCGGGTCTCATCGGGCATGTCTAGCCTCAGCAAACTGTCGTAAGACACGTTCCAGAGATCTGGTCCGAGAATGGACCCCTGCGCAGCCCCGGAAGTGATGGGAATGCGCCGCAGGCCTTCGGTCGTGTCGTACAACAGAACACGGTCTGACAAATACGCCTCGATCATACGCAGGAGGTAAGAGGGAACTTGGAACGTATGCTCAAGCGCCCACAGCATATCGCTCCACCTGGCGGAGTTGAAGGCGTTCTTCACGTCGAGCGTGACGAGAAGGACCACGCGGCGCGACCAGTGGTTGTGGTCCTCCGCCCTCCGCACTGCCTCAACTACCTCCTGGATAGCGTCGATGGTAGAGCGACCGGATCTGAAGCCGTACTGCTGCGGGGACAAGTCCCCCGCAGAGACGATGGCCTCGGTCAGCCTGACGCGCAAGAGCTTTTCAAGCACTTTTCCGGCCGTGTCGAGCATACACAGGGGTCGGAAAGAAGAAGGGGTCCCCGGTGTACTCTTCGCCTTCGGGATAAGAACAAGGCGAGCAACCTTCCATGAAGAAAAGAAAACGCCTTCCGCCAGACACGCGTTGAACATGTCGAGCAGAGGCCTTGGATTCACCTCCGCAGCGAGCTTGAGCACCTCCGCCGGAATGCCATCGGGACCGGGCGCTCTTCTGGGTCGTAGGGATCGGACGGCGGCGGTGAGTTCCTCTTCCCGGAAAACTGGGAAGGCGCCTACCTCTCCGAATTCCCTGACTGGCCGAACTGGGTGGCTGGGAAACAGTGTGTCGACGACGGCGGCCATGGCTTGTGGTTCCATGACCGCAGGTGGTGAGCGAGCCCCTAGCTTCTGGGTTACAAGTTTGTAGCCCGTCCCCTAGGGGTCGTTGTCGATATCCTGACACAGCTGCTTCCAGCACCTGACATTACTCCGGTTGATGGCACCGCGGAGCTCTCGGCGGGCCGCTCTGTGCTCAGCCGATCTGGCATTTGCATCAGGGCGGTTCCTGGCTCGCTGCGCAGCTCGTCGGAGACCAAGGCATCTCCTCCGGAGTTCCGCGATTTCAGGCGTCCACCAGTAAACCGGCTTCTTCCTGTTGCGGCGGGAAACTCCGGGCATAGACTGTTCACACGCTGTGGCGATGAGACGCATCGTCGATGCTGCCAGATCTACGGCACCTGTGAAATTCACAATGCTCTGGTCTTTAATTACTTCTTTAAAAGTGTCTTTGCTCAGACGACTGGTGTTCCAGCGTCGAGCCAGAGGAGCAGGTTCAGCGCGCAAGCGCGCACCCTCGGGAAGGACCTTGAAGAGGATCCCCTGGTGGTCGCTAGAGGAATACTCCTCGCAGACACGCCAGTCGGAGATCCGCTGGGCAATCCCTTCAGAGGCAAGGGATATGTCAGGGATCGTCCCTCTGCACCCCGGACGGCGAAAGGTGGAAATGCCGCCCGTGTTAAGGATACAGAGGCCCGACCTGGCAGCCGACTCGAGGACGTAACGACCTCGAGTATCGGTCCGCGGGGAACCCCATTCCACGGCTTTGGCGTTAAAATCGCCACCGACTATGACCCCGCCAGAGATTTTCATGATCTCATCCTCAATGGAATCGACCATGTGGCGGTAGTCTCCGATCGGTTGGTTTGGCGTGAGGTAACAGGAGAAGATGGCGAAACCCCTGCTCCTCACCCAAACGAAGCCGTTGCCCGATCCGGAATCGAGAACAGGCACCTTCCCGAGGTCCAAGATCCAAATCGCCGCAGTGCCGGAGGGATCCGAGAACCACTGCGCGGAGCGTCGGTTCTGGTACTGCTCACTGAGAAGCAGTAGGTCAGCACCCTGCTCCGTGGCGAATTGGAACAGCAAGTCGTTTGCTATCCTGCTCCTCTGCATATTAAGTTGCAGAACACTGATCATTTCTTTTGTGTTTGGCGAAGCTCCTGGATGGCCCGCCTGTACTGCCCGCAACGACCAGACCCAGTGGAATGCTTGACCTGGTCGCCCTTCAAGCCGGCTTCTGTACACAGGACACAGGACAACGCTGCATTGCATGCGCTGGCCTTGTGGTCCTGGCCGCCGCACTTGAAGCAGAGCTTGCTTCTATCGGGTCCAGGGCAGCGATTAGCTACGTGACCGAACCCCAGACATGTAAAACATCTGGAGGCCACGAGCTTCTCGCGCACCCGACAGCTCACATACCAGACTTTGAGGTGGCCCTTCTCCAGGAGCTTCGCAGCTGCTCTGGCTCCCAGCGTGAGGATCGCCACCTTCTGACCCCGAGCGTTCGCCTTTGAGAGGAAGGTTTTCACCTCGACGTTGTCGCCAATGGCGGATTTGACGGCAGCGGTCACCTCCGCCTCGGTCGCCAACTCGTCAAGGTCCCTCACCTCCAGCGTCGACTTTGGTTCGAGAACGCGGACGGTCGCGTTCGCCCCCAAGATGGTCTGCAAGTCCTCGCTGAAGGCGGTTTTACTTTTGGAGGCGTCACCGAGCTCGACCAGAAGATCGCCGGCTCGGGTCTTCCTCATGCCCTTGATGACGGCACCCTTCTCATCGGGCTTCGCTTTGCTGCGAATTTCGCCCAGCACGTCGGCGTAAGATTTCTCCTCCGACGGGCCGACGGCTTGATCAGAAGAGCGTCCGGCCGCTGCTTGCGGGACTTCTTCCTCGACGCCTTCTTCTTGTCCTGGGTGCCAGGCTGGCTTCCAGGCTGCTGGGGAGGGTCTCTCTTCTTCCCTCTCTTCCTGACGACGTCGGTCCATTTTTCGGGTTCCGATGTCTCCCCTGGACCGTTTCCTCGAGGCTTCTTCTCTGCCTCCGGTTGGGTAGAAGCGGCTCGCTTTCCACCGGCCGGCTGAGCCTTGACCCGCAGCGATGGAGTCGTCTGGGTCGACGCGGCCACCGTCTCACAAGACTGCCACGACCTCCTTAGCTGGACAATGTGCTGCAGACTGGCCTCCAATTGGACAATGCCATCCTGCACGTCCTTGCTAATGTTCTTCTGCCGGGCGGTCGCGGCCTTCATTACAGCCAGGGTGTCGAAGCACTTTTTAAGGTGCTCCTCCTCCTGCTGCCTGGCGAGCGCGATGACCGCGTCAAAGGGAGATGATTCGCCGTTCACCGGCTCGTTGTTCCCGGCGGGTGCCTCCACGGTGGCCACGGATGTTCTAGCCACCGTTGAGGCAGGTGTCGCAGCGCGGGATGGGGGCGATCTCGTGAGGCGGGACCTTCTTTCGAAGGGGCTTGCCACCCCGTCGTCGATCCCGCTCAGAGGAGAACGCTGTTGGCTGTTTTGTGGGGTTAGGGTACCCCGTTTTGACCTCGCACCTTTTGAATCTTTTCGTTCTTCAGAGCTATTCATGGCGTCTGGATTAGCCCCCAGGACTGGGCATTGACCCCCCAAACGTACCCCAATGAGAAAGTCAGACCGACCCATCACCAGAGAAACTATATCCGCGTTCGACCGCCTCCAAAACACCGGCGGTCCCAGACGAGCAGTGGCCTCGGCAGAGCCCCCCCGTGACCGCAGCAGGGCCCTATCCGGTCGCCAACCGGCACCGCCACGGCCAAAGGGATTTCCGCTGGCTGATAGGGCAGCCAGGTCAGCTGGCTGGGCTGACCCGGGCCCCTGTACTATCTGGCAGCCTGGGAGGTGCAGAACCCAGTTTTTAAGCTGTACCCTCTGCTCGTCCTAGACCTCCAGCGCAATGGAGGCTGAAGAACACAGAGTCACCCCGGCAAATAGGCCGGAATGATTTAGAAAAAAAACAACCGGGCTATTGAAATGAACCGGAGAATGGAGTTATGAAAAGGAGACGCGAAAAAGGTCCAGTGCGCCCCCCTCCCCTTTTAGTCGGCTCTTACGACAAGCAGGGGATACTGTTGGACATTCTGTCCCGGCCCAACACGGGAAATAATAATAATAATAATAATAATAATAATAATAATAATAATAATAATAATAATAATAATAATAATAATAATAATAGTAATCATTTTATTGCAGTTGACAAATATAAATTGCATTGCAAACGTCAGAAGTTACAATTTCTATTACATTTTATTTTCTCATCATTGCCAAAACCCTTTCGCGGAAACACCTACAATTTAACTATCCCAGCGGCTCATCATGAACTCGTCGACTGAGTACAACGATTTGGACACCAAAAGGCGTTTTAGTCGAGATTTGAATTGACTTTTGGTTCCGGATTGCTTTACACTCTCAGGGGGTTTATTGAGAAATTTGATACCAAGCTGGGACGGTAAATGCTCAAACATCACGGTCCTGTGTTGCTGACAGCGGTAACCGTCCCTGCCTCTGGTATTGTAGCTGTGAATTTCTCTGCCCTGTACAAGTGAGCAATTGTATTTGCAGTACAATGTCACTTCGAAAATGCACATGCTGGGCAATGTGAGCAGCCCCAACTCCCTGAAGGCGTCTTTACATGACTCCAAAGGCTGTAATTTGCAAATTGTTCTCTCTGTTTTTTTCTGCAGCTTGAACACTCTTTCCCTTCTAAACTTTGCACAGCCGCCCCATACTCTTAATCCATAAGAGAGGTGGGGGTAAATTAGGCCAAAGTAGGCCATTAGGAGCACATCTTGTGAACAGAATTTTGAAATGTTGCGTAAAGCAAAAATACCGGATGCAACCTTGGCACAAATGTGGTCAACATGGTTTTCCCAGGTCAGACCTCTATCAAGGTGCATCCACAGGAATTTAACAGAATCAGTTACCTCTAAGAGGTCGTCATCCACCATTATTGCTGGCTGAATTTCCCAATCATGCTGCCGGAGGCAAAATGACATTACATTTGATTTTGAATTGTTTGTTTTGAGGTTCATTTCAGAAAAAGTCTGAATGCATGAATTCAGATGAATGAAGGAGTTTACCTCAAGTTCATGCTTTGTTGACGCTCTTACGCAGATGGTTGTGTCATCTGCGTATTGGATCATCTTTCCATTCTGGATCGATGAATCTATGTTGTTGACGTACAGCAAAAAAAAGATTGGCCCTAAGATTGATCCCTGAGGGACACCTTGAGCCATTTTTTCTTTTTGAGAGAGTTGACCCTCAATTTCGACACACTGGAACCGGTCTTCTAAGTAGGATTTTAGCCATTTTTGTGGCAATCCACGTATGCCGAACGTCTCTAACTGGTGCAACAGTGTCTCATGATGCACACAGTCAAACGCTTTCGAAAGGTCAAGAAATATGCTGAGCACATTTTCTCGCCTCTCGAGGCCATCGACAACCATTTCAATGAGATTAGTTATTGCGTCAACTGTTGAGTTACCTTTCCTAAACCCAAATTGATTTGAAGACAAGATGTCAAAACGCTCAAGGAACTTCATCAGCCTTTCCAAGAAAAGCTTCTCGAAGACCTTGCTGAGAACAGGCAGAATTGAAATAGGCCTATAGTTGCCAGCGTGCAAAGGGTTTTCCTTCTTAAACAGAGGAATCACTTTGGCCATTTTCAGCTTGGCTGGAAAGATTCCAGTTTGGAATGAGAAATTGACCAATTTGGTCAGTGGTATCAAAATGTGCCTGAAGCAGCGTTTGAGCAACCACACTGACATTCCATTAATATCACAGGTTTTTTGGGTTTCAATTCCTCAATGACACGCGCCACCTCATCTTCACTAACAGATTCAAGGCCACTATACTTCCATGTAGTTTTTGAGGATTGCTCCTTATTATAAAAAATTATATGAATATAAAATAATGTAACCTTGAACCTTCAATTGGTTTCAACTTTACTTTTACAAAATTGGTCCCAAAACAGCTTTATAAATATCAACAAGAGTAAAAGCAGATCGAGAATGATGAAACTTATACTAAGCTTATTCAAAAATATAATTTTCCGACTCAAACGTGGTTTTCTGCTTCATTCTCACGCCTAAAAGTTTGATCCTGTGTTGAAAGGCTTCCCTGTTTCTAATAGTGATTTATTGTATAAAATAAATGAAAACGGATAAGACGTAGTAATACTATTTTATTTTGTAGGCTATTACTTTTAATCAACATTGTTAACTTGTCGCTACTGTTACAATTGAAGTAGTTTGACATTCTTCAAATTATAAATTTTAATTCGTTGTGGCAAAAAAGAAAAGTTGCATTATGTTTAAATGACAGTATTCAAGAAAGACCGTGGAGGTTAGCGAAAGAGAGAATTTGGGGGAGAGGAAGCGCAGGCCCCTCTCTCGTGGAGCAAAAGCGATGTTTTGGGCGGCTCTGAAATCTACCTGCTAACCCGTGGAGCAAAAGCGTTGTTTCCAAAATGACCCTTAACCGTGGAGCAAAAGAGACACACGCAACGATTTTGGAGGGTTGAGCCTTGATAATGACACCAATAAATAATTATTATTTTTGTATCTTTTAAGTAGTTAACATGTGTTCTGGTGGTTCTTATTCGATTAAAATGTGAATTGCCGAACACAGAAAATACTCAATTTTAATTGACGGGCAGCATTTTTTAATTTTTGAATGGCTGCCATTTTGGACTGGAGCATGATATCGACCTCCGGTTTGCGGCATTGTGCTTCTTTTAACAAGCCCTTTAAAATAAGCAGTCGCATGATGGGGTTTACATTTGAAATTTTGGGGCTTTCCCCCAAAAATCCAATTTTGGGGGCAGGGGCAGAAATGACACATACATCAAAAAGTAGTTTTTTTAAGTACTAAAGGCATGCAAAATATTTTTTTGATATCTGGCTTACTTTAAAAGATATTAAACCGTTCCGGGACTTTTGGGACACAAAGTATATCCAATATGGCGTATCCAAGATGGCGGCTAAAAATGAGTGCCCTGACAAAATTGAGAACCAATCATCCAACAATAGTTGGTGGTGTTCCAAAGTCAGTGTATTGAAAAAACAATGATAAAAAAATCAGTCCAGAGACTATTTTTGAGAATTTTTTGTGGTGGGTAAAGCCTCCATTTTTAAACATGATTTTGGGGGGTTTTTCGCAACATTACGTATGTATATTTTTAATATGTCAATTAAGACCAAATTGCCTACCATTTACAACAAGAATCATTTTTGCTCCGATCTTTTCTACCTCTTACTACAATATGGCATAAATTTAAAAAGGGTTTCCCAAGTTATGATTGTATTGAAACAAAATCACATAACATTAATGGTAAAATTCTGTTAAAGATTGAACACCAACCTCCTACAAGAAGACGTAAAGGGACTCTATGAGGGAGATATTAAAAATGTGCAATACATAAACCATAAACCAACTAAAAACTGGATTTTACCTTAAGTTTATTACTATCTCTCTGAAGTGTCGGGAAATTTGAAATCAACTTGTTATAGAGTACATTGTATATACCGGGTGTCTCACCTAAAGTGAACCAATAGCAGACTTTTTTATTATATATCTGACAAGGAACTTCTTATGGAGGACTTCCCTTTATTTTTAACTTTGCTTTTAGGAGTCACTTCGAAATTTAAAAATATGGCAGCCATTTTCCAATACGGCGGACAACTTCGATTTTTCTAATGGAACACCTTATATTTAATAACATTTTTAAATTCTACGCTTAATTTTAGGAACTTTTTATTCTTTCAATGTTTTCCTTAACCTGAGGTATGAGCAGTTAAAGTTTGATTTTTCTCCCTTTAAAATGCGTTGGGATATTGTTGGTAGTCTGTATATCGAAAACGGTTGGGTTGAAATAAAAGATACCAAAGAGTAAAAATGCCTAAAAATGTGAGTTTAGTTGAGATTTATTCACAAAATAATTAATTGTTAGTCTAGATTCGTTGGTCGAAATGTTTTATTTTGGATATGATTTTACTAAGGAATACATAGGATGGCATAGTTAAATGGACACGATGTATTTTAAATGGGCAAAAAACAAACTTTAACTGCTCTTATCTCCTGAACCACTGAGTTTACAAAAAATAAGAAGGAATAAAAAGTTCCTAAAATTAATCGTAGAATTCAAAAACGCCATAAAATACAGGGTGTTCCATAAGAAAATTAAAGTTGTCCGCCATGTTGGAAAATAGCGGCCATATTTTTAAATTTCGAAGTGACTCCAAATAATACCCCCGTTGCAGCAGAACTGCATACTCAGCGAATTTCAAATGCAAAACAACATATTTCAATCCAACATAGCGAGATTTGACATGTTTTTGTAAGCTCCATAAGAATAACATGGGGAATGAGTATGCAGGTGTGCTGCTACAGGTATATTAAAACTGGGTGGTTTTAATTCAATATTTAGTAGATCTGAACTAGAAGAAGCCATTTACCAAGTTTTATTGAGATATGTTGAGAAATAAGCGAGATATAGAATTTTACTTATTTCCCATAAGGTTAACATTGGGACAACGTACTGTGTTTACCACTTTCAATATCTCGGTAACCAATGGACATAGAGCAGTGTTTCAAAATACTAAATTGTTTGTTTTTTTGAGCTGAATTCAATGGTGCCCATAAAAATTTGATAAATTTTATTGTTCTATGTAAAAAACTAAAAAAACCCATTTTTGGGGGGGTTTATCCCCCTTTACCCCCCCTTCCGGTGGTCCGATCGGGCTGGTTCACGAACTCGTAATAGCTTCTTAGGGGGTAATAGCTTCTTCCCTATAGGGGAAATTCGCTAAAAGCAGCATTAAAAATAAGGGGAAGTCCCCCATAAGAAGTACTTTGTCAGATTTATAGTAAAAGTTAGCTATTGGATCACTTGAGGTGAGACACCCGGTATATTTAATAATCAGTAATAGAAATCAATATACCATCGATGGTTTGGTTTATATACGTCCATAAAAATCATTAACATGCCGCTAGCTATCGGGACTTTGACACAAACCAAGTAAAAACTGAATTTTACATTAAGTTTATTACCTACCATCTCTGTAAAGTGTCAGGAAATTTGAAAATAACTTGCCACAGAGTACAAGTGGCAATAAAACTTGAGAGTACTTGGCACATTTGTGTAGTCTAATAAACAAAAGCATTACGGTGTAACAATAGTACATTATTTTACTTCAAACAAAAAAGGTTCGTTGTCTGAGATATTCCACTTTATCCTGACCACTACTAGACCAGTAGTAGTTAAAAATACAACACCACTAAATTATTATGCCCAACTAGAATTGATTCAAAATTATTATTGCGAAAGAGAATATAAGAGGTATATTGCTACTTGAAAAAACATGTATCGACGACCCTAATAGGGATTACGGTCGTAAATCATTGTTTTTATAGCCCTCTTCGCGTCAGATGAATTCGTGAGCTAGCTTCAGCCAAGTATATTACCGCATATATTTAAAACATGTCTTCTTTCCGTGCCCCTAGTAGGCTGTACAGGTGTTTACATCTAAGCTAGTTTATTTTTATAACAATGTGTTATAAAATACCTCCGATACTCAGCGAATTTCAAATGCAAAAGAGCATATTTTAATCCAACATAGCGAGATTTGATATTTTTGTAAGATCCATAAGAATAACATGGGGAATGAGTATGTAGGTTTGCTGCAACAGGTAAGTTAAAACTGGGTGGTTTTAATTCAATATCTAGTAGATCTGAAGTAGAAGTAGCCATATACCAAGTTTTATTGAGATTACTGAGAAATAAGCGAGATATAAAATTTTACTTACAAGGATAACAATGGGACAACGTACTGTGTTTACCACTAGCGATATCTCGACAACCAATGGTCGTAGAGTAACAATTTAAGATATAAATTATTTGTTTTTTTAAGCTGAATTCAATGTAACAAAATTTTTCTGTTTTTTCTGTGCAAAAAACTAAAAAAAATTGGGGGGGTTCGCCCCCCTTTACCCCCCCCCCCTTCCGGTAGTCCGATTGGGCTGGTTTACGAACTCGTCCGAATAATTATTACTTACACATCCATGCCAAATTTCAATAAGATCGGACAATTTTTACTTGAGTTATCGTGCTTAAAGACACACGCGCGCGCGCGCGCGCGCGCGCACACACACACACACACACACACACACACACACACACTCACACACACACACATAAATTTTTTGCTTCTGGGGGGCCTAAAACGAGGTCTCGGGCTTAGTCCTACCACGAGTACTACGGTAACAGCTTCTTCCCTATAGGGGAAATTCGCCAAAACGTGTAGTGGAGTGGCTTCTGACTTTGAGCTCGGAGGAGACCGAGGCCGTTATCGTTATCGCGCCGGGCCCGACCTGACCGTTGACCGTTGATCTCTGCCAGACACCCAGACGTCCTACTCCCCCCCCACAATCACGCCACCATCGTCCTTTCTTGGTTCCAGGTTCTCATGCTCAATTTTACATTTTATTTGTCAACAAATCTTAATATATATTTATAAAATGCTCAGCTTAATTAATTTCTGTAGGATTATTTAAATATTCTCTTGTTAAATTTATTATATCTCTGATCGGCAATTCACAGTCTACGCACAGGCTAACCGCCCATGTCTACTTTTTCCTTAAAAAAAGAAAAACATTACAATATAAATCAATTAATGTATTTATTCTTGATTCAATAATATAAATTATAAATTATAATACACCCGTTGCAGCAGACCTGCATACTCAGCGAATTTCAAATGCGAAAGAACATAATTCAATGCGACATAGCGAAATTTCACATGTTTTTGTAATCTCCATAAGAATAACATGGGGAATGAGTATGCAGGTTTGCTGCAACAGGTATGCTAGAACTGGTTTGTTTTAATTCATTATTTAATAGATCTTGACTAGAAGAAGCCATATACTAAGTTTTATCAAGGAATGTTAAAAAATAAGGAAGATATAGATTTTTTTTATTTCCCATAAGGATAACATGGGGAATGATTATGCAGGTTTGTTGCCACAAAAATGGAAATTTCGGGGGTTTTAGACTAAAATACATTAGACCTCATCTAGATGAAGCCACAAACCAAGTTTTATTAAGATTTGTTGAGAAATAAGCATGATATAGAATTTTACTTATCCCCCATAAGGTTAACATAGGGACAACGTACTGTGTTTACCACTTTCAATATCTCAGTAACCAATGGACATAGAGCAATGATTCATGATACTAAATTGTTTGTTTTTTTGAGCTGAATTCAATGGTGCCCACAAAAATTCGATAAATTTTATTTTTCTATGTAAAAAACTCAAAACACCCATATTTACGAGGTGAGGTTTATCCCCCTTTCCGATGGTCCAATCGGGCTGGTTTACGAACTTGTCCAATTGATTACCACTTTACATGTCTGTACCAAATTTCATTAAGATCGGACCATATTTATGGCCGCTATCGTGCTTACAGACACACACACACACACACACACACACACACACACACACACATATATATATAGTATATATATATATATATATAGATGGATAGATAGATAGATAGATAGATAGATGGATAGATGTATATAAATTCGAACGAATTGTGTTTTTTGCTTCTGGTGGCCCCAAAACGAAAAGTTATCACGGTCTCGAGCTTAGGTCTTACCATGAGACCTACGATAATAGCTTCTTCCCTATAGGGCAAATTCGCTAAAATTCGAACGAATCGTGTTTTTTGCTTCTGGTGGCCCCAAAACGAAAAGTTATCACGGTCTCGGGCTTAGATCTTTCCATGAGACCTACGGTAATAGCTTCTTCCCTATAGGGCAAATTCGCTAAAAATAAAACTGTTTCACAATGTGCCATTTGTGTTGTAGGTAATGTATTTACAACGAGAGATGTACGTTATTTTGGAAATAAAGCTGTTTTTCATTTCGTTCTTTCCGCAGATGGGGAGGGGGGGAGATTGACAGGTATTTAAGACAAAACGTGCAAATATACAGGGTTGGGAAAAAGTCTGGAATATATAAAATAACTTTTATATTATTTTGCAGAAAGTGATGAAACTTTACATTTGTGTATCTAGTACAAATAGGAATATTTTGGCGTATTTTCTCAGTTTTTCGCAAGATGAGGGGACGGCCCACGCTGGAAGTTTTGAAATTCTTAAATGTAAGCATACCTCGAGTTATACCTCATTTTAAAGGTCTCAATTAGTGGATCACAACAGCTCAAACCGCACCTCAAAAGGTTGATCTAATCAGAAGTTACAGCTCCTCAAAGATTTTAATGTTGGCCGTTAAACTCAAGGCTAAATCAAATCTAAAATTAAAATCTTTGAGGAGCTGTAACTTTTGATTGGATCAACCTTTTGAGGCGCGGTTTGCGCTGTTATAATCTACTAAATAAGACCTTTAAAATGAGATATAACTCGAGGTATGCTTACCCTTAAGAATTCTTGGACTTCCATCACGGGTCGTCCCTGGTCATTTGTTTTTTGTCATGGGTAATTTGTTTTTAATACTTCAAATTATCCTTATCAATGAGAAATACATGTATATCTAAAGCTAAACTACATCGTTCCGAGTGCTTTATTAGTAATTAGACTCTTTTCCCTGACTTGAGCCTTGAGTTTAATGGCCAAGATTAAAATCTTTGAGGAGCTGTAACTTCTGATTGGATCAACCTTTTGAGGCGCGGTTTGCGCTGTTGTGACCTACTAATTAATACCTTTAAAATGAGGTGTAACTCGAGGTATGCTTATATTTAAGAATTTCAAGACTTCCAGCATGGGCCGTCCCTTCATCGTGCTAAAAACTGAGAAAATTCGCCAAAATATTCCTATTTGTAGGCCTACTAAATACACAACTGTAAAGTTCCATCTCTTTCTTCAAAATAATATAAGAGTTATTTTATATATTCCAGACTTTTGCCCAACCCTGTATAAATCATTCGTGATCTGGTCATTAGAATACAGTATTAGTGTTTTGTGTAATTGCGAGTTCTTTTACTTGTAACTATTGACAATATGTAATGTTGATTTATATATTTTTAAGAGTTTTTTATTAGTGAATATTATTGGAATATTTACTATATAATGTTGACTGGTTTTTATAGTTTTGAGAGTTTTTTTACCATTGAATATTGACAGTATATAGTGTTGACGATTTCTATAGTTTTGAGAATTTTTTTACCAGTGAATATCAGATTGATAAAAAGACAACATTCTATTTGTCCGAGCGTAAAATTCGTCCAAAAACAAAAAACCTCAGTAAAGTTACCAGTCGTCAAATACATAATAGACGTATATGGGTTTTTCGTAAATACAATTTTCTATGCTAAAGCAATTGTTGCTTGTTTGTTTACTGACACATGACGGGTCAGTAAATTTATACCATTTTCGCATATCTTATCTACTAGATAGAGTGACTCCGGCAGATTAAAAAACAATACCTTACAAATCCAAATTTATTCAAGGTCTATATAGGAGACGATCTTGAAAGCGATCAAAGCCAGGAAGGTTTAAAGGAATTAATCACTCACTATGTTGTCGAAAAAGACTAAGGACGAACAACATTTAATCGCTTTCAAAGGCGGGCACGTAGAAAAAGATTATATAAAATCCGTAGGACATTGCAATTATATTAACCTTGAATCTCATCCACTTGGACCTATGCCAAAGTTTGAATAGATCCTACTTGGAAAGCCAGAATGAAAATCCATTGTAAGAGAATTCTCATGCAAAAGACACGAACGATTGAGAGACCCGTGAAAAATTGCTCACTGTTCGGCAGCAGAAGTGCCAGTGTGTTACAAGTTTCTACTAGAACTTTATGAGAAGAATGAAGAGCGTCTCTTAAAAAACTCCTTCTCAAGAACAATCTGGTTTTTATATATAATAAATGTAATTTTTTTAGAAATTTTAACTAATATACAGCCTTGACTCATGTGATTTCTATTTTTCAAATTAATTTACTTACGTAAATTGTATTGCCATAAGGTGTCAATATTTTGTTTCTCACGCTGGACGCGTCTCAGGCGAATGACCGCCTATCCTCATCAGCAAAGCAGCAATGAAGTTCATTAAAATTAGTCCATTGTTATTCCAACGGTTGTCAAAACACACGAAAAGTACAAACACATCGTGCGTTTTGACAACCGTTGGAATAACAATGGACTAATTTTAATGAACTTCATTGCTGTTGACTTGTTGAGGATAGGCGGTCATTCGCCTGAAACGCGTCCAGCGTGAAGAAACAAAATATTGACACCTTATGGCAATACAATTTACGTAAGTAAATTAATTTGAAAAATAGAAATTTTAAGGCGCATAATATACAACAATTGAAGATACTTGTGTTGGGGGCAGCTCAGTTGGCGGAAGATAAAAACAAACAATTACTATTAATTTCAAACAAAATTTCAGTATCAATCAAAATAAAAACATCTGTTTATATTTTGACATATGTGTAGGCAAATACCAAATAATGTTTATGTTTATTGGTTATGTTTTGATTTATTAGAGGTAGTGAGGTGTGAGAAGAAGCTTGGGTGTTTACAAACAAACCCAGATGAACTTGGATTTTCCCAGGAGGGGAAATAAATATTTACATATGATCAATTGATTCAACAACAAATTTATTGTGTCAGTCATGTGTTACATGCTAAACAAAAAACATGTCACCTGTTTATTGATTGTTATTCAAAGAGCAAAACATTGTTTCTAATATAAACCCACATTTTGTTTTGGATTAGTATTTTTTATCTACCAGACTAGTAGTGTAATCACATGGCTTTGTTTACTTTCACGTCATCAATGATTTCTTCCCCTCCTCTGTTGAAACTTCAAACTCAAGCTTCTTCTCATACCTCACTACCTCTAATGACTTTTGGTTAAAGCCTTTTAAGCGATCGAGTGTTTCTAATTTTAGTGGAAGTGGTTATTTTTCATTATTTCTTTTATATCATTACTATTCTTATTGCATTTTACTTAGTGTGTATTTACCCCGTTATTATTTTGTTTTTAAGTAATGTGTTTTGAAAATGAAACCCACAATATAAACTATGTGGAATAAATTAAAAAATTGTTTGAAATCTGTGCTAAGATCGAAAACGATTCGTTATTAACAAGGTTTACAGTAAATGTTCAACAGTGTTATACATTTTTACAGCGGTATGAAGTAACAAGTTTTTATTGCCTCGTGGTCGCTTCGCTACGCCGATTTTTTTTCTTTCGCCAATCAGGCAGGGTATATTTCCCCTGCCTAAAGACTGCTTATATGAGTTGTTTCAGGGAACGTCCCAGCTATGAACACTTCCTTTAAAATGGAGGACGCGGTAAAACTAGCAGAACCGGCGATGACTGAAGTGACAACACATTAGTGGAAAAAGTTTTGTGATCATGCTGAAAGACAAGAAGAAAGATAAAATTGAAGAAGAGCACATACTTGACAATTTTATGGATAGGTTTGTTATTACTGAACCCATAACAGACTCTGTCGACAGTTCTGATGACATGGGTAACGATGGTGATTAATAAAAAAACAGAAAACCTCCATCTTTGTAGCAATAAAACTTGTTTCTGTCATGCAAGTGTTGTTATTTATGTGTTCATTCTGCTAAGGCCCATTAAATACAGGGCCGCCGACAACCAAACTAGGCCCTAAGTCTATAAATATCGTGTGTCCCCGGACTCCTGAGGCGGAGCCATAAGACCGGGGGCCTGAAGGGAGGCACCCCCTAGCTGAAGAGGTCCGGGGGCCCTCCCCCAGGGAATGTAAATTCGCGTTTTAGGCAGTCCAGAGGCATAACCACATTCAAGGGAACTCCAGAAATTCGGACCAATCTAAAGGCAATTGTAACTATTTCTCGAACTGAAAAAACCTGGACTATGCCTATAATTTTTTTTAGAGTAGGCCTATCATTTGCACATAACATTAGGTTCAATATTATTTTTCAGTAAGGCTACACCCGTCGTTAAACCAGTGAATTGCACGATTTTTTACGCTTTTTATTCATGTATTTAGCTCTACTCTTTTAATTCGCTTACCCATTAGCTGTTAGTAAATATGCGTGATCGTCTTTTTCGGAGCTTAGGAACACATTCGAGTCCGAGTCTTGGAGAGAGTAGAGGATGGCTTCCCCATCTTGGAGGGGATGAAATACCATTATCTGACAAACTCCAAAGGTTTTTAGTTCTCGAAGCCAAAATGCCCAAGATAATACCCTCTAAAATATGGAAGACTGGTGTTCGTGTCTGTCTGTGAGGTCACCGGTTAAAGGGCTTTGTCTCGGTGGTCCAGAGCGAGGAAGAACGCATCTCTCTTTCTAGACGAGGACGACTGACCATGTCACACCTTTTTCCTGCAAATCGTCTCCTTCCTTATCGGCAGAATATCCCAAAAGGATTTATAATGTTAAAAATCAAATATCAATCATCCTTAATATTAATTAATATTCATGTCAATACAGGAGTTCGCACACAAGGCACGCTGATGTTAGGGGACGACTTTAGAGGTTTATTTTTGAGATCAATTTTTGGCCCAACAAGTCAAATTTAGGGTTGTTTAGCACACCAAAAGTGTAGGTATTCTAATTAGGTAGTTTTTATCAAAGTATGGTTGAGGGATACTTGCCATATATTTCATTTGGGAATTTGCTTCATATTTTGGTTAGTTGCAGTTGCAGAAAGAATATCCTGAAGTTTTATTATCACCCTACTCTCGATTGTCAAGTAATTTTAATTTTACTTTCTTCTGAGATCACGAATGCTTTATACTTCATGTTAATCAGGAAGGCAATTTAAAAATAATATTTCTGTGGAATAATTGGGTTTACAAATAAATTAAAGAACCTATTTTTTAGGATGCTAGAAAATTAAGGACGTTTACAGTTTTGAAACCATTTATTTAAAAAACTTGTTTTTTTCTGATTATTTTACATATAAGTATTAAATCTTTATAACATCTTGAAATTTATATTTTCTTTTAGCTTTTGTCTTTGCGATATAAACATATGTGAATATAAAGATCTTCACACAGGTGATTCGAATGTTTTTAAAACTGAATTCTGACCTTAAGTCATGTAATAGGATAGTAGTTTGTTTATTTACATCTTCCGTCAACTGAAATGCCTCCAGCTAATTATCTTGACATGCTCTTGGATGCAGATCTTACAATGAGTAACTCTTATTTACAAAACAGTCTATTATTTATTTTTATATATACCGAGTGAATCTTTTAAGCCGTCCATAACAAATTGAAGACGAACGGCTTGACATACAAAGACGAAATACAATCTTTTCTCACTAAATCATACCCAAGGAACAGATTAAAAATATTTTTAACCTCCTTTAAAATACAGGATACTGTATTCCAAAAACCGGACGTCATGGGTTCGAATCTCAGAATTTTGAGATGTAAACATACGTTACGGCAAGACTAATTTTAAAACTCTAAACAAGGCGAACAATTTTGTGAAAACAAAACGCATTTAATTTATCTTTATTAGTGGCGGCCGTTTTCATGAACATTTTTGGTAGTAAACCTGTCAACGTACGCGGTTCGTGTAAGGTACACATACTTTTTTATGATTATGTTATGATAACATCAAAGGTTTTTTATAAATATTTTAACGTCTATACAATTTATATAATTCCTATCTTTGGTAGTTTTTTTCATTAAAGACAGGAAGCTCCATTTGCTATGTGGAACCCATGTTAAATGTACAGTACTTAAGTTTAATATATACAAACTTAAATACCTTGAAGACTGGACATTAACATGGGTTTTGTATAGTAAGGTGGAGATTTTTTGCTTATTACTACAGAACCACTAAATCCTTATTCATATCAAAATAGCGGCCGTTTTCGTGAAAAATTGGTATTTTCGGAATAGGTACTATAAAACATATTTATCTCGGTAACTATAAAACATATTTATTTCTGTTGTATAAATGTTTTTTAAGTACATTTCATTTTATTCTAATGGTGGTGGCCCTGAATGTTATAACATTTAAATGGCAGCATATGTCAAATAGCAGCACCATTTTACAGGTATTGCAAATACCAACAACTTTTAACTTAGACTTATTTCCTATATAAATGCGTTCTGTTTTCACCCAATTGTTCGTCTTGTTAGAGCTTTAAAATGATGCATAACTGAGGTATGTTCACTTTTAAAAATTCTGAGATTCCAACCCATGACGTACGGTTTATTTAATACTTTGTGCTTAAAAATATTTGTAGAAGATTCATCCTATCACTCAATTGAAGCCATATACCAAGTTGAAGTAAATAATGTTGAGAAATAAGTGAGATATAGAATCTATTTCCCATAAGGTTAACATTGAGACAATGTATTGTATTATCTCGGTAACCAATGGACATATATTAGAAATTCAAAATACTAAATAACTTATTTGTCTTTTTAAGCTGAATTCAACGATCCAAACAATAATTTTATAATTTATATTTTTCTACATAAAAATCCTTAATATTTATTTTTGAAGCAGTTTACTCCCCCCCCCCCTACTTTATATTATGTCTATGAAAAAGTTATGATGGTCTCGGGCTTGGGTCTCACCATGAGATTTACGGTACTGTACCAGCTTCTCCTTCCCTACAGGGGGTTTCTTAAAACTGACTAAAAAGTATATTACCAGATTCAGAGTACTCGATGCGTTTATAAAAAAAACCTCTTGAAAAAATATTATTAATCAGCAATTTAATTTCCAATTAGAACGAGAAACTATTAATAATTCATGAAGCCTAATATAATGGGGGGGGGGGGGTTTGGAGAAAGCGTAAGGGGAGGAGTTATGAAGGAGGGATTAAAGTTGGAAAGAATGTTGACCCTTCCCCCACCACTCCAAAATTTTGACATGATACTTTCGAAATCGTCACTTTTCAAACAGCAACTCATGGGGCACTTCCATCTAAGTTGATAGCGCGTTAACATTACAATGTACGGGTTAGATTTACTGTCCTCAGTAAGTATATAGGTCTCAAAGAAACGACTCTTCCTCCATGGTAAGTCTTAAAATATTTTTCTCTATCGGAAATAAAATTTGGTCTTTACTAAATAAATAAAACAAACTGAGTTTATAAATGATCAAAATTAAAACCGAGCTTCAAATTCAAAATTAAAAGATTAAATTCATTAACTGTTTATAAGAAATATTCTTAAAACTTTTAAAACGATTATTTTTACTATAAAACAAATATAAATTTGATTGATCTTTCAACGAGAATTTGATATCTAAGACCATAAAAATGTTCGATTTTCTTGATTTCAAACTTTTTCTAAATTAGTATAGAATATTATTTATTTTATAAAACATTTATTTAATTAAACTTTAATTTTATGAGGGATAAACAATTTTTGTTTCATGTAATGTCTTAATAAATTGCCATACGTGTAGATCTTCTGCATTAAGATATAAAATCCACAAATAGAATCCTTGAGGTGTCCCTTGATCAACTGTACGCCAATGTGTCGTCCGTCAACAACGAATATCTTTGTTTACGAGGTTGACTAATTCCGTTTAGTGTTTTTTTTGCTTCCATAGATGAAAAAAAAACTTAAAACATTTATTATCTTAAACATTATCAGATGTTGATTTTGAACAATGAGAGATAATGAATGTGTTCTGAAAATCCATCTAAGATAGGGCCTATCACTTTAATTTTAAGTAATTAATTCAGGGAATTTTAGAATTTCATAACCGTTGTAAGATTTTACCTATTTAAATAATGTCATTCTTCTTCCTAAAACCTGAATTTGTTTTAATCTATAACTGTTGTGATACGTTCAGGCACGCTTTTAATTAATTTACTTTAATTATTTTTGTTGTTTAAACTTTGTAAACAAAACTGCAGATTTCTTAGAATAAAATAATGAAATTTTTTATATTATCACCACACATATTTTACTACATCAAACCAAAATTTATGAATGTTTTATTTGATGAATTACTGCAGCTTATTTCTAATTGAACGAAAACAACTGGTAATAATTCCGGCTTTATTATCGTGAGCGGTGCTTTGCAGTGTCTAGATACATGTCGTATTTCTGATGTCACGTGAACTCCAACTATCAAGCAACTAACTGACTATCTAGTTTCCTTCTCTCTGCATCCGTCGGCCATCATGAATGCACAGTCATCGCTGCACTGCTCCCAGATTCAGCTGTAAAACACTGTTCATCCAGGTTTATTGATTTATATTGCTTTTAATTTGTAATTAGTGTGTTAACTGAGGGTATGAGTGATTTCACAGCTAAATATTTTGCAGGTTTTTCGCGATTCTAGGTGGTATTGATCCAATTTGCACTGACGCCAAGGTCATTTTATGTCGAGTCACTGACGTGGCATAGTAGTTACACCCAAATTTTTTGTGTTTTAGATAGCCTGGGCCACGTTCACTGAACCGGACTGTTTAGTCATTGTTTTACTAGATGATGCATTTGAAAGTGTATTTCTTGTTTTGAATTATATTTAGGCCCCAAGTAACTTAGGCCTTGGGCAACAGGTCTAAAAGCGGCCCTTATTCCGTATTACACCCAGACAACTAATTTGGGGCTTGGTGAGAAATTAGAGTAGGGTAATGCTGCCCCCCCCCCCAGTCAATTTCGGAGGGCAAGAGATGAAGACATCAGGTATCAGGGTTTTGTCAGACGGGTTAACCGACCAACTTACCTGATTGCGATCTGTCGCTTATGATCGATGTATCAATTAATTGTGCTTCTGACAGAAATCAAGTAGGCTTATGCACACTGAAGTAATGAATTAACTTTCCAAAAGCTGACCCAAAATCAGTCTTAATCTTATCGCAATTACTTTTGACGAGTTTATTTTCCAAATTTAACATAGGTTAGAAAAAGCTCGGCTGTTGCTGAAGGCATCTGTTGCAGTGCCGTCGAGAGGTGCCACTTCTTTGCTGACAGGTGACAACCGACATAATCAACGATTTTGCTCAAGCAACCCGATTGGTTGTAGAGCCATAGTGTCATACCAATGTTTCGACTATCAGTTACTTTTATTTATCATTAACCGGTTAACTGTTATTAAGTTTTGATTATCGATTCAGTACAATTGCATTATCTAACTTTGTTTTACTGATACGTAATGTAAAATACTAACGTTTAAAGACATATAATAACGTGTTTTACCCACCCAATGCCCCACAATCCCACCTTACCCCCTGGATAAAATAAGTAAAGTAAGTGTTAGGCCTACTTGATTAGCCTGGTGTTTATGAAACATTGAAACAAAGAGGGATTAGGTGTGGGACGGTTATAAAAGTGTAACTGGTTAAAGATTATAAATAATTAGGCCTACTCTTTAAAATGTTTTACTATATTAAGTTGCCTTAACTTACTCCTTCCAAATACCTGCGGTTGGTTAATATGTGTGATTAAATATATGGCTGTTTAGGCTGTTTTTTTGCAAGATAAGTTATTTGCAGAGATAGATACCTCAGTTATTTTTCTGAGATAGAAGGTTTGTAATCGTCTTGATCTAGGCTAAATTAAAGTTATTTCTGCTGCTGCAGCGCCGAATACCTGCGAATGGTAAATACGTGCAGCCAACTTATACTTCCCTTTGCTCATTGAAGAAAAATGTTCACCTGCAGTTGGTAACTATGCTCTGAATTTCATGGCCTAACTTATTTTGAAAATAAGTGTAATCATCTTCACAACATTATTCCTGGTGTTTATGTACCATCTAATCTAGGCCCATTTACTGCGCTCAACATAAGTTTCACCCAATTTTTTATCTCTCACGATCGTGGAAACTTCCCTAGTAGGCTAGGAGGACTCTTGGATTGCCGAAGTTTATATTAATGGGAAGACGGGACTCCGCTGTAACAACTGGTCACTTGACAAGATTTTTTTTTTCAAAATGCCTGCAATTTTGTCCTAAAGACAAGATTTTCTGTTGAAGTAACTTGAGTTGTTATGAATTGGAATGTAGGTACCATGAAGTAATTAGATAAAATTGTAAGTATATTTTTTTCTTGTGGGGCCTGCAATGAATATGCCATTAGTTCTGGGATTTAACGGTTTTCAAGCAAGAAATCCTATTTAACAATTAATTGAATGTAAATTTAGAGGATCTGGTGGGATTCCATAGAGGATATTTCTGAAAAATTTTACACTCAACGCTAACTCAGGTTTGAAATCTTTGATATTTTCAAATTATTTTCAGTTTGCTTAAAAAACGCTGCCCATGAAAAAAATACATAATTTGAAATAAGTTTACGTTTCAACTTATATTTTACTTTTATAAGTCTGACCCAGTCCCAATTACTTTAGCACAGAGGAACTTGAGGCCTACTGCAGGCCTGTAATTCAGTGCAAAATCAGCTGCCAAGATTTACTAGTAAATCTGAGATGTAGTAAATCTGGTTCAATGCATCTTCAGATTTATATCAGTGAGCAGTGGCTTTACTTGTTTCACTCTCGTGGCTTCATGGTCGTATTCTGACTTCACCTGAATGGACCATGTTGAGCATATCCATTCAAAAACTTAGTAATAAATAGTATTTTGTGACACAGCAGTGATATTGAAGTTGTCAATTATTAATAATAAAAAATACTTATATGGTAGTTGGAAGAATTAAATAAATTGAATTCCTTTTTGCAACATTTAACAGCAACTTGAAGAATCGTGCCCCATATAAGCCGTGTAAATTCTTCACAAATAATAAAGGCCTATAGGCCTTAGTCATGGGCATGAAATAGGGCGGGTGAGTGAGTGCGCTGTTGGCGAAATTATTGTTTATAATTTTATTGGGTGGTTAATAATCAACTTACAAAACCCTTAACAACGTAAACATTAACAGCTGGTGCAGTTCGCCTCAGACGAGCAAGAAAGAAGTGGAGGGAATTTTAAGATGGAGCATGGATCCAATTATTTTAAAATGTACTGTGATTTTTAATATTACTTGATTGTATTTCAATTTCTATATAGTCATTTAAGCTCAGGTTTAGCAGAAAATTTAGTGGGTTAGGCCTAACGGTTTTTGCCGCCCACCCTATTTCATGCACTCTACTCTTGTTGTACCTTATTAACAAAAGTACATAAACTAGGTTGCAATTTATCAAATATAATTAACAAATATAAATTAACGTTATGTTTTGTCTGTTTAGGTCACGGAGTTGGAGGAAGTTCAACGGGGCAAGGCTGGATCATCTGGACTTCAAGGACTCCAGTTAGATCTGATTGAATCGGATCGACCCTGAAAGCTCCCCCCCCCCTTGATCAGATCAGCCTGTTAAAATCCCAAGTCTCAATATATGACATTGTCGTGAATTGGTTTTGTAGCTTTTACAGTTTGTTTTCTGTTGCCAAACCTGACGCAGCCTTACCTAACTTCACTTTCCATATACCATCATGACTGAAAATGGCTGCTGCCGACGGCATTTTATAGGGACAATCTTCGCCGATGCCGTTGAGCTGTGGCAGCCAAAGTATAAAATTGGCTCGTATTTATATAAAAGAAAGTAATGATAATTTGATTAGTGTCCACTGTCTCTAAAAACCTGATCTATTTTTTTTAGGTCTTCTATGAAAATAGCATGTCTTTGTGTAATATCAAAGTACCCTTAATGTTTATTGGCCTGAAAGTAAAAAGTTAAGGTACACTGAAGTTAAACCAGGGGAATATGGTACTAATTTTTTGTACTTAGCAGTTAGTAACGATATGCTAGTTTTTTTTAGAAACTTCCATTTAAGAATTAGGCTTCTGCCATTTGTTTCTTTTCATATAAATCACTGATATTTTATTCAATTACCTATGTTGCAGTTTATGTACAAGTTTCCTTTGATTGAAATCTGTTGTTTCTTATTAGGAAGTTGATACCTTTCTGAGTATCAATATGATGAGTATAATAATTTAATTTAATCTAGATTATCAAAAACAGTATTAATTCAAGAAATCTTTCGTTCGGATGATTCTCTAGTTTTAATAGTTGATGGACTTTTTTTAAAATAGATCACAGATATAAGTTGACAATATGTTCAAAATCAATAAAGAAGTTGAAAAACAATTTAAATTTAAAATCTTAAACATTTTATGATTAAGTGTTTTAGCTTGTAATTAAGAATTTGACACCTTTTATTAGTGTGTCGATTGGAGGGTAAGCATACTTGAGTAAAAGCTGGGTATGTTTGGCAGTAGTAAAGCAATTTTTGCTTAATTTACTTCCTAACTCAACAGTCAGCAAACATTTTTAAAAAGTTAGCTCTAACATCAGTTGTTAAGCCCATAAGATATGTTAGGTAATTGGAATTTAAATTTTTTGCTCAAGATGAAAAAGTTGGTGTCAGTTTTCGACTGTAATTTCGTTAAAGCAAGATTCACCTGGCAGTGACTTAAATTACTTAACTTATTTCCTAGTTTATCAGTTAGCTGGTATTTTTTACAATCGGACACATTGCCTGCTTTTGGTGTGGTCAGTGTATAATTGTTGGCTTAAGAAGATTTTTTTACATTTTATTCTTATCCGATATGTTGAATTCTTAATAATTACCTAATCAACTTAACAAAGAAAGGTCTTGGATAGTTTAGTCATTAAAAGAGTAAGTCAACTGGCTTTTTTGTTTATTACTCAAGCAATGACGAGTTTGTAAATCTGCTTAAGATAACATCTGGTTCATTCAATTCTTAGTAATGATAATTGAAATTATGTTTTGGCTATTACCTAAAAGTTGATACCTATTTTGAGTATCAACAGATTATGATTAATTTAGTAAAACCAGCATTAATTTATTTTTTTGTTGTTGGGCTTTAATCACCTAGGTGAGTGAAGCTCAACAACAAAAAAATACAAAAAAATTAAAATACCTTACCCAAATGAATACAATTTATTTCAAATAAATGTAATACCAGCTTTCTTCAGAAAGTTACCTGAGCATCATCAGAAGATTATTAATTTAATAAAACCAGTTTAGCACACTTGGCTTTAAAGGGATTAGATTTTGTATGAAGCTTTAATGGTGCTAACTGAGTTTATTGAACTTATTTCTCTAATGCACTGTTTACTTAATTTGGCCAATTAAATTTCTTAATTTCCTTAAATTCTTAATTTGGCTGTAATTTTTATCTTTTAAATGTTTTTAAGGAGAGTAGGCACATCTTCCTAATAAAGAAGAAAATGCCTCTCAGAATAAGAAAAATTTATATTCGTTACTGCAAATCAAGTATTGTACAGATAAAATGCCAGCTTAAGTTGCTGTCAATGCCTCCTTATAAGTTTATCATTGAATTTTGTGCTCATTCATACTAAAATGGTCAACCATCTAAAATTGGCCAACTAATAATGTTTCTGATGTCGAACTGACATTAAATGTCCATTCGGTTAAGAATTAAACTGTTTTGACACTGGCAAGCAAGTTGATACCTCTCTGGAGTATCGATTGAAGTTCATGTTTTACTTAACTTAGTGAAAGTTGAACATAAATAATATGATGACTGCCTCTGTTATCCGATCATTCAGAGCAACAAGTAGGTCGGGCGGAGCAACTTGCCGACCCGTTGCGCCGGCAGGCCAGGGTTGTACTTTATTCTACTAATCTGCCGATGCAGATCACTAGTGGACATTCTGACTAACCTCATTGACAAAGTAACATCCTGTACCTCCTAGATAGCGTTGCTGGAGATCTCTTACGGTGATGTGCTAGGTGTAGGGGTTAGTAACGAAACATGCGATACAGCCATTACTGCCAACCGCGCTGAATAAAATAGTCAGAACCTTAAAAATAAATGTGGGGTCCGATAAGGTAAGCTCAATTTTTTTCTAGCGATTGCGAAACATTTTTGATGCCGATATAATTGGTCCTAATTGTTTTCTTGCACCTAATTGTAATATTTTATTTGTAATCCAAAGAACTGAGCTAAACGAGTATAAAAACATAACTGAGAAAAATAAAACTAAAACTATGTTAATTTATCTTAACCTAAAAAACTGTGTTACCCTTCTATTTGTTAGTTACTACCTCATAAATTTAGAATTTTAATTTATATTTTGAGGATTAAAACATGCAGCTATCTAAGATAGGTAAACTGTTTTTATTACATAGCTGTAGAACTGACATGATTAAAAATCGTAATGTTAATTGATACCTTTCTGAGTATCGATTGAAGTTTTTATTGTTGGTTAGAAGCTTTGTACCTTGCACAAAACCAAATTAGGTTAATGTTGGGTAATAAACAGTTGTATACTATTGTACAACTATTGTGTACTGTTATTGTTCACTGTTCTCAATTTGGTCTCTGTAATTTTTGTTCTGTAAATGTTTTTAAGTAAAGAAGGCACATCTCGCTATCAAGGAAGAAAGTGCCTGTCTAAATTTTCATTTGTAAAAACAATTTGTTTCTGAAAATCAAGTTTGGTACAGATAAAATAAGAAATGAAACCTACTAACAAGGCTAAGACAACTTAATATTTACTCTAAAATTATTCAAGGATGGTTTACTGCAAACATTTTTATGCTATAGACATTTTATCTTTTAATAGAACAATTGTATTTCTATATTTTTTAACTATCTCCATTTTTACTACATAGCTGTTGAACTGACATTATTAAAAATTTGAATGTTAAGACAATTGATACCTTTCTGAGTATTGATTGAAGTTTTTATTGTTAGTGACAAATGACAATGACAAATGACAAATCTTTTAGTAGAATGAAAAATCAAGTTAGTAGAAGCTTTATGTCTTGCACAAAACCAAATTAGGTTTAATGTTGTGTAATAAGCAGTTGTATGTTTAGGTGCAATTTTCCAACTCATTTATTCTCTCCTTTTGCCTCTTTCATTTAGCCTAGTTCAGTTTCATGGTATCGTTCATTTTTGTATGTATCTTCTTCATGCTAGCCTATTAAACTTATTTCTCTCATACACTGATTTTTTTTTTTAATTGGTCACTAATTTTTGTCTTGTAAATTATTTAAACCCCTTATATGCTGAGCACGAGTTAGCTCGTGGTAACCCGCGACTGCTGCGCACGAGATCCTGTGCATCACCCTCGCTTAGTCAACTATGTCGTGCGAGTACTCGGATTTGACTGATTTATTTCGTTATTTTGTTGGTACAACTGTTCTGCTATGTTTTGTCATTCTACGACTGTACAGATGATCCTGACGGGTTCCAGACCGTTTGGTGCTGCACTCTAGTGGATTTTGCTGGAACTACGTCCACGCCACGAGTTCTGCAGTATCACGTTCGTCTCATTGAGACGAAAACCCTGAAATGTGGTGTTGATGGTGTAATTAAACTACGCACTACTGATCATGTTAAAATCCGCGGGGGGCAAATTACTCCGCAGTTAAGGGGTTAAGTAGAGTAGGCACATCTTGCTAACAAGGAAGAAAGTGCCTGTCTGAATTTTCATTTGTTAAAAAAAATTGTTACTGCAAATCAAGTTTTGTACAGATAAAGTCAGAAATGAAATCTAACTAGGCTAAGACAACACTTAATATTTACTCTGTAAAATTATTCAAGGACGGTTTACTGCAAACATTTTTGTATCATAGGCATTTTATCTTTCAAAGAACAATTTTATTTCTGTATTTTTTTACTGTCTTTGTTTTTATTACATAGTTGTAGAACTGTCATGATTAAAATTGGATTGTTAAGATAATTGATACCTCTTTGAGTATCGATTGAAGTTTTAATTTTTAGTAGAAGCTTTGTACCTTGCACAAAACCAAATTCGATTAATGTTGTGTAGTAAACAGTTGTTGTATGTTTAGGTATAATTTTCCAACTCAATTTTCTCTTATTGCTCTTTCAGTTAGGCTAATTCAGTTTCATGGTATCGTTCATTTTTGTATGTACCTTCTTCATGCTAGCCTATTGAACTTATTTCTCTCATACACTGTTTTTCTTAATTTGGTCACTAATTTTTCTTTTGTAAATGTTTTTAAGTAGAGTAGGCACAGCTTGCTAACAAGGAAGATAGTGCCTGTCTGAATTTTCATAAAAAAATTTGTTACTGCAAATCAAGTTTTGTTTAGATAGTCAGAAATGAAACCTACTAACAAGGCTAAGACAACACTTAATATTTACTCCGTAAAATTATTCAAGGACAGTTTACTGCAACCATTTTTATATTGTAGACATTTTGTCTTTTAATAGATCAATTTAATTTCTGTATTTTTTTACTGTCAGTTTTTAATACATAGCTGTAGAAATGACACGATTAAAAATCGGAATGTTAAGATATTTTATACCTTTCTGAGTACAGTAGAGTCCCACAAACCCGGACTAATGTGGACCGAACGGTGTCTGGGTTTGTGAAAATTCCGAGTTATCGGGAAATGAGTAAAAATAAGAATAGTTTCTGTTATTTCTTTAAGAAATCATTTATTTATTGCATAGTAAAAAATATAAAAACTATATTAGTTGCAAAAAAAACTTAAAGAAAAACTAAAACTGTTTTAAATGTGTCACACCGTGCTCTGGCCTTGAATCTCAATGCACTTTATTGCTCTGGCAGGCTTTCCGAGTTATCCAGAATTCCGGGTTATCGAAGTCCGGGTTTGCGGGACTCTACTGTATCGATTGAAGTTTTTATTGTTAGTAGGAGCTTTGTGCCTTGCACTAAACCAAATTAGGTTAATGTTATGTAAAAAACAGTTGCATGATTAGGTACAATTTGCCAACTCAATTATTCTCTCTTATTGCCTCTTTCAGTAAGGCTAATTCAGTTTCATGGTATTGTTCATTTTTGTATGTACCTTCTTCATGCTAGCCTATTGAACTTATTTCTCATTCACTGATTTTCTTAATCTGGTCACTTTAATTTATGTCTTGCAAATGATTTAAGTAGAGTAGGCACATCTTTCTAACTAGGAAGAAAGTGCTTGTCTGAATTTTTATTTGTAAAAAAAAATTGTTACTGCAAATCAAGTTTTTTTAAGTTCCCTCCTTTTTGGTTTCGCTATCACAATTTCATTGCCTTGTAAGACTATTCAATGCTCCTTTTCGTTGAGCTGTTTTTAAACTGCTTTTGGATGTACATGCGTACCTAAAAGACTTATAATCGAAATTGTTTCCTCCAGACAAAAAAATTCAGCTTCCTAAAATAGTTTAACCACTCATGTTTTTTTATGTTGATGTAGAATTAGCTTCTTAATTTGTCCTAAATTGTGTTGTCTTGCTTCTGGTGAGAAAGCTGATACCCTTCTGAATGACCAAGTTCTTTAGATACTGCACTTAATTTCAGGGGTATGAAAGTTGAGTAATGACTAAGTTCTGTGTATACTGTACTTATTTTCAGGGACAGTTATCTTACTTGAATTATTTTCCTCATATTGCCTCATTTTTATGGTTGACTAATTCAATTTCCCAGAATATTATTTCAATGTACCTACTTAACTAATTAATTGGCTATGTTTGTTATGCCGAACTGCAATGAAATGTCCACTTGCTTAAGGATTTGTTTCCGGCAAGCAAGTTGATGCCTCTCTTAAAAATCGATCAAAGTTCATACAGTAAACTCCCGATTATCCGTGTGTACTACAAAAAGAGAAATACGTATTTATAGAAAAATTAGTTTGAACCGACAAGATTTTTTAGTACAAAACGTGCGCAGGCTTTCTCCGAACCCGGGCAGTAGGCTGACACAAAATTGTTTTCTCCGAATCACCTTACAACATGCAGGTGTTCGCGCCAAGGCTGCTGAACACCCCTCCCTCCATTCCCCTCCCCTTTCTCTCTCGCTTACATGTCCAAACTTTCCCCTCTCATCTGACACTACAGTATTGTGTGATTGAGTGAGTGCTGACACTGACCGGTCGAAGTTTATTTTGTCTTTTATTGTGTTTAGTGATTGTGTTGCCTGGTTTGGTATTTTTCGCTGCGAATATAAAATGGCTGAAAAGCGAAAGGAGGTTGTGTTGATGATCCATTATTTAGAGCTGAGACACGCAGTTGGCTGAAAAACTTATGGTATGCTACGCAAAAATTCTATTGCGGATTAAGAAAAAATGTCAATCCACAATTCCGCGGATAATCAAGAGTTTACTGTATATTACGTAGTAAAAGCTGTATACTTAGCATTAAAGCAAAGTAATCGACAAGTTCTTGAATATATTGTTGTATTTTGAAGCACCAATGCCTGTGAGCCTAATTTTTCAGTTAAGCTTGTTCAGTTTCATGGAATTGTTCTTGTGGCAGCCTCTTAATGGTAGCCTGAATTTTGGTTAAAGCTTTCTGAAATATTGATTTTTTTTCTTTCAGATTGAAACATGCAGGTATCTTAACATTGTCAGCTGCTTAAGTATCTTTAAATATTATGTTGAAATGGAACTGCCATGATATGTCCACTTGATTGAAAGTCAGAATGTTTTATTTCTGGTTACAAAGTTGATACCTTTCTGAGTATCAATTGAATTTAACTTATCATTTAGTAGATGCTGTGTGTACTTAGCAGTAATGCAAAGTAATGCATATAGGGTCTTAAAAAGTCTAATTTTATGATAAGTTCAATCAGCTGACTAAACTCTCTTGTGCATATTTTTTACAATTCAATTTATTTAAGTTTTATAATTCAATTTTGTGGTATTTCATATTTTTTTAATGCACATTCATAATCCTAGCCCTGTTTTTTAATCTGAGCTTGATATTTAGTTTACGCCTACCTAATAAATTGATCACTTATTTCAGTTTTTCAGATTAAAACATTCAGCTATCTAAGATTAGTTAACTGTCTATGTTTTAAATATGTCGTTAGAAGGACTGGCATTATAAATATAAAAACAGTTTTGCCTCTAGCAAAAAAGCTTATATTTTTCAGATTATCAGTTGAAGTTGATGTATATCTTGGTAGATACTTGACAGGAAAAAAACACATTGCTCTTGTATAAATAGTCTTTTTAGTGAAATTATCAGACTCCATTCTTTTGTTCTGTAATATTTTGTTCAGTTTGGCTAGTTCAATTACTGTACTTTTTTGTAACTGATTTCTAGCCCGAACTTTTGTTTAGTCATATCTTATGTTGTATGTACTTTCAGATTAAATTATGCACCTCTATGATTGGTTGGTTCCCAACTATTTTTTGCTAAATTGATATAAAAGAAGCTGAGAATCAGAGTGTTTTACTCCTGGAGAGAAAGTTGATACCTCTCTGAGAATCAATTGAAGGCAGTAGATGTTTTCTGGAAAACTGATACACATTTTACATCCCGGTTTTTTTGTTTAACCACATGACACTGACAGGATTATTTACAAACTTAGAAATCCGACAATACATTCCAGGCCAGTGACATTTAGATGAAATCCTGCGGATAGTTTTGAAATGCCAGGTAGCCCGCAGTTTGCAAATAATAATTTTCTTGTAACATGCGTGGGATACACAGCTGCCAATCCTCGCTATTGCCTATCCCTTTACTATTTTTCTTGTAATACAATAAACCATCGTGGACCTTAGAGTTGTTTAGACAAAGGGAACTCATGTGGCTTTTCCCTAACCTTACTTGACATCATTGTGCCAACCATTGAATTTGCACTTTGAAACATGCAGGTATCCGACATTGGACAGCTACCCAAACATCTAAATATTAGATTGGAATAGAACTGATATGATCTGTCCACTTGATTGAAAGTCGGAACCTTTTTACTTTTGGCAAAAAAGTTGATACCTTTCTGAGTGTCAATCGAATTTAACAAAACATTAGTGGATGCTGTGTACGTAGCAGTAAAGCAAAGTAATGCATAAAGTTCCTGTCTAAAAAATCTTAACTTTATAATACAATTAGCCGTATAATAAATTGCTTGTGCTTATTTTTTAAGCTTTTTTAAATGCAATTATGTGATGTTTCACATTTTTGTAGTGCACCTCCTTAATCCTGGCCTGAATATTAGTTGACACCTACTTAATAAAATGATAGATTATTTCCACTTTAAGATTAAAGCAATCACCTATCAAAGATAAGTAACTGTCCGTTTTAATTGTTGTTATAGAATGGACAGTATATATATCCATTTGATTAGTAAAAACAATATTTTACTACTAAAGAAATTAAAACTTTCTGATTATTAAGTCGTGTACTTGATATTTAAGCAACACAATGCCCTTGTATAAATCGTCTTGTTAAATTTAGTAATCAATTCCTTAATATTTTCTTCACTTTGGCTGAGTAGACCATAAGTACTTGGCAGAAAAGCAGCAAAATAAATGCGCTTGTATAAATATTCTTTAACTGATCCTCAATTAAATCTTTTGTTGTGTAAAATTTTGTTGAGTTTGGCTAGTTCAGTTTAATGGTGCTTGGGATCAGCGCTGAGGAGCAGAGAATCGGCAACCAGACTTCTGGTGACGCGGCGAGAGACACCGCAGACAGTACCTATGAGACCAACTCCTCGTGCAGGCGACCAATTCCAACTCCAAGACCACTCCGAATGCAGAAGTGACAACCATCCTACTTAGACCATCGCCTGACTTAAGACTACTAGACGTGAACCAACCAAGAAGGATGAAGAAACCAGCTGGACGGTAGAAGATGAAACCAGTCATAGACTACATCCTCAAGAGCCCCCGGTGAAAGGAAGTAACCGGCGCGATAGAGCCCCAACCACCTGACTTGACAACTCTTAACACTTCACATCGTGGACCTTGACCGAATGAAAAAACAATGGCCAACTAACTAACTTAAAATAAATTTGAGAAGAAGGATGAAGACGGGAAGCGTGAAAGGTTGATTTAAAAAGATTAACTATCAACCAAAAAAAGGAATTTAGAAGGAATAGGTAGCTAAACAGAATAGAAAGAAAGGAATAGTAGAATATGCCATCAGCAAATCCTCAAACTGCCATCCAAGTCAAGGGTCATGACGCTGTTCTTCAATTTATATTAAAAGAGTCACGTTCCCTCCTGACACCTCAATGTTGTTACTTCTTCGTTGGAAAAAACTCCGATGCAGTCCAGCCACATCCCCTCCTGGAACCTCAGTGTTGTTATTTCTTCGTTGAAAAACTACTCCGATTACAGCCCAGCCATATCCCCTCCTGGAACCTCAGTGCTGTTACTTCTTCGTTGAAAAACTACTCCGATACAGTCCAGCCACATCCCCTCCTGGAACCTCAGTGCTGTTACTTCTTCGTTGAAAAACTACTCCGATACAGTCCAGCCACATCCCCTCCTGGAACCTCAGTGCTGTTACTTCTTCGTTGAAAAACTACTCCGATACAGTCCAGCCACATACCCTCCTGGAACCTCAGTGCTGTTACTTCTTCGTTGAAAAACTACTCCGATACAGCCCAGCCACATCCCCTCCTGGAACCTCAGTGCTGTTACTTCTTCGTTGAAAAACTACTCCGATACAGTCCAGCCACATCCCCTCCTGGAACCTCAGTGCTGTTACTTCTTCGTTGAAAAACTACTCCGATACAGTCCAGCCACATCCCCTCCTGGAACCTCAGTGTTGTTACTTCTTCGTTGAAAAACTACTCCGATTACAGCCCAGCCACATGCCCTACTGGAACTTCAGTGCTGTTACTTCTTCGTTGAAAAACTACTCCGATAGTAGTATAAATTGACGGGTGTCACTGCAACGAGCAGTACGAGGAGTATGAGCGGATTAAATTCCCGGAATTCCCGATCACGTGATTTCCCGGAATTCTCGATTACAGGCGGCCTTAACCTAACTTAAAACGCTTTATTTAACCTCACCTAGGTTCCTTAACGAGCATATTTAACATAAAACCGCGTTATTTACCGTTATTTTTTTGCACCTATCCCTTAAACAAACCTATTCCGGGTAATAGTTTAACAGGATACGCTTACCCGAATAAATGACTATAACAAATTGTTCTTAGCCTAAAATATACCGCGTTTATTAGGAAAAATGAGTATTTTAATTAAAAACAAAAGTATTTCCGCTTAGAATAAATAATGTATATTATTGATGAAAAGCAATTATAAACACGGCTAGAACAGAAACATTAGCGAGCGAGAAATTCTTATCGCGCCAGGGCCGGGAGGTCAATTCGATAAGTTAAAACGAAATTATTAAAAAGGCTTCTCAAATAGATTTCTCTTATCGGCCTGAACGTTTTATTCAGAGCAGTTATTGTTGATTTCTATGTTAGAGACATGGATAACGGGAAAAAGTCTGCTTGTACTTATTGCAATGGACTTATTGATAAATCCTATATATCGAGACATAGTAAAATATGCTCGAAAAATCCAAATAGAGATTCGTCGGATTACAAAGCGCCGTGTATTCATTGTGGAACGTTAATAACTAAAAATAACTTAAAGAAACATGTTGAGAAGTGTAAAAAAAATCCGATGAATAAACAGCCCGTTCCCGGTGAAGTCAGCGGATCCAAACCTCAAGAATATAAGAAAAAAGCGAGTCACGAATATAAAGTAAAATGTGATATATGTGATAAATTGATAAGAAAATACAACATGAGTCATCACTTAAAAACCCATGAAAAACCCGAAGAGCCTAAACTCGTATCAAACCGCGGTGGTGTTATTGATAACAATGATGACGGCCCCTCTTCCGCTAAACGTCCACGGCTTGATACACAACCGACACCTCGTGGAATCAGTTCTGTTTTCATATAGGTACGAAACCCACCCCACTATGCTTTCAACTACTGAGTTTCAACTACCTGGATTAAATTGGAAATTACCTTGCATACGATACAAGGTAATTTCCAATTTAATCCAGGTAGTTGAAACTCAGTAGTTGAAAGCATAGTGGGGTGGGTTTCGTACCTATATGAAATTTTAACGTTGTCATGTGATGGGGCGGAGCTGGAAAATTCGGTAGAAACGTAATGGAAATAAGCTGTACAATTATCAGAGTCAACATACTCCAACAAGAATCTGCTACCGACGAAATTCTCCGCCTTAAGGGAATGTGGAATCATTTTTAGAGACACGCTTTTTCCATATAGACTGGCATCAAAAACAGTCTCGGAGCAGACGATCCTGTGATTATAATCGTTTATAAAATTTCTAATAGGTCTTGGAATCCCCTCGACATAATCGCCTGGACGTATGATTCTTTTGTAGAATTCTTGAATCGTGAAATTTTTTTCCGTTTCTTCCACAACACTGTTTATGATTTCTAACGCTGATTTCTTCTGTAGGTCATCAGGGAACCATTCGTTCAACATTTTAAAAATCTGATAGCCGGAAGTGAAATTGTCCGGTTGTTTTTCCATGTTGAACATCCTGTAGGCGCGAGAGAAACACTGAGCGTTCGTACCATTTTCTCTTTGAAGGTTTAAATTTTTTCCATTGAATCCATTGCGGTAATAGTTTTGTAAAATGTGCATCCGTTTGGGTATGTTTACATTTTGGAACATTTTTGAAAAGAAGAAAAATATATGATTCAAAAAAAAAGATGTTATGTGTAATACACTCACAAACTATGAATGATTAGAATTTTAAGAAACAAACTGAATTTTGAGTAGACTTGTAATACACTCACAAACTATGATTAGAACTTTTAAGAAACAAACTGAATTTTGAGTAGACTGTCACTAAATACTAGTGACCGTGTATTTATACTGACGGACCATTAACTCAATGGTTGTTTGATCAGACATCCCATCAAAAAACGATTATGATCTTTTAATAATTAGAACTTTTAAGAAACAAACATTTTGAGTAGACTGTCACTAAATACTAGTGACCGTGTATTTATACTGACGGACCATTAACTCAATGGTTGTTTGATCAGACATCCCATCAAAAAACGATTATGATCTTTTCGTATATGAGTTTTGGTTACGCATATACCCATGTTTTATACTTTTAAATATTTTTCTTTTATATCGGACAATAAAAATATATGTTAAAAAATGTTTTCATACCGGATGATAGGATCTATTCGTACCAAAATTAAAAACATGGTAGTAATTATAATCGAAGGTAATATTGGTGCGGGAAAATCGTATATATTGGAGAATCTAAAAGAAAAATACGGAGATAAATGCTTTGCTATAGACGAGCCTGTGGACAGATGGATGAAAAGCGGATTTTTAGATTACTATTATGAAAATATAAAAAGAGCAGCATTCGCATTTCAGGTCAACGTGTTAAAGGATATGGAAACCTCTTTCAAAAGCTGTTTGAAAACTTACTATAATGCAGTTTTGAAAAAAAAATCGATAGATATGAATTTTGTGGTGAGAATAAGAAGCATGGAATCTTGTGTTAAGGTTTTCAGTAGAAAACTCCATAATGACGGATACATTAACGATGATGAACTGTCTATATTAGAAAAAATGTATGAAAACAGCTTTGAAAACAGCTTTTACAAAAAAAGCAATCGGGTTTTTAAAATACTAATAAAGTGTCCTGTAGAAAAATGTATGGAAGGTATCAGAAAAAGGTCCATCGAATCAGAAGTAGTTAATATAAAAAAGGACTATTTGAAATCATTGGAAATGTTACTGGAGGAAAACATAATTTATGATTATGTGTTTGATTATGACAATGATGATGATTCAAACAACACGGATCTGTACAAAACTATAAATTCGATTATCGACGGTGAAGAGTGTCACTCCTCCAATCCGATTTTGACGGATAATAAAATGACTGTTGACAATTGCGCACAAAAAGACACAGAGAAAGTTGACGAAAAATGTGGTTATACACAAAAAAATGACAAAAAATGTGATTATACACAGAAAGATGACGATGAATACGCACAAAAAAATACAGACAAAGATGATGATGAATACGGCTACACACAAAAAAATACAGACAAAGATGATGATGAATACGGCTACACACAAAAAAATACATATAAAGATGACGATGAATACGATTGCGCGCAAAAAGATACACAGAAATATTCGTCCGGCGATTCAAAAATGAACAGCAAATTCTTTTGTAAAAACAGCGGTAAATTCGAGATGTCCGACAACATGTTTTTGTATGATGTTTGTTTGGAAGGCGACAAGATTTTGAAAAACGACTCTGTAGAAATCATTACATTTAAAGGGACGATGAAAGTGAAAAACGACTCTGTAGAAAACATTACATTTGAAGGGACGATGAAAGTTACTAAGAATCATTTGGAATGAGAAATTCATAAAGGGAAGGGAGGATAAAAAATAATCAAAAAAAGGGAGGGTGTTTTTTTTTTAAAAATAGTCATTTACAGTACACATACTTGGTATATTATCGTATAGTTCGTCCTTAGCTTAATATATTATCTGTACATACTTAGGTTGATATATTGTATAGTTCACTTTAAATGTTAATAAATCCATATATCAAAAGTTGATAAATATAGTAAATAAATCCATATATCAAAAGTTGATAAATATAGTAAGACCATGACATGTTACTGAAAATCTGATTTAAAAAGGTATTAGGTTAAAAAAAAATCGGTTTAACGATTGGAGGCTGATCCTTTTTTATTTTAAATAGTAATTACCGCGTACTCTTTTTTAACAACTTTACACGAGTATTCTTTTTCAAATTCTTCGAAAGGCATAATATACGAATCGAACAGCATGGCGTTCGTTCTTTTATGAAAATCGTACATGGCGGTGATGGGATCGCCGTATTTAATCGGTAGACATAACGTCAAGTGTATGTTTTTATTCTTATAATTCGCGACGCATATTCCACATTTTAATAGATAGTAAAAACACCTCATGGCTCCGGCGAATTCTGATTTCATATTTTCATCGTCGTACACGACCATGGCGAAATAGTGTAAAAACCTCCAATAGTCTACGGCCCATTGTTCGGGTGATATTTTCTCGTTTTTATATGCCGTTAGATTTAAATCTTCTATCAGTTTTTCTATATTCGTATTTTTATCGTTAAAAAAATTGAAATCATCAGAATATTTTTTAGGTTTTTCACCGTACGATTTGATTTCATATATTTTAAACAAAAAATGTATAAACGCGTTAAAATACTCTACCGCCAACGAGTTTCTGTCGTCTATACTTTCTTTGGTGTTGTATTTTAAAAATCTGGCAGTGTATAATTTAAATTTCTCGAAAGCTTCTTCAAAATTAAATTCGTACTTAAAATTTTTAACTCTAATCATATTGACCATGGTGTGGCGAAAACTTATTAACAGCGCTTGATATGGTATTATAAAAAAAAATATAAACCGGTTTAAAAAAGTCTGAATAGAATATAATTAATCGCTTTTATTTTGATTAAAACGATATTCATTTTATATTTTTTAGTTTTTTAATACTCCTCAAATATTAGTATTTTTCCATTATCAATGATATCGATCAATTAATTATTTAGAATATATCAATAACTTTAGTCGGATCTTTAGTTAACTTTTTTGTTGTAAGTGTACACTTTGGATGACTGTGCGCCGCTCGGGGACAGAGCTTTGACAGCCCCCTGGAATGGGGCTAACAGCCGCCTAGCGGCACGGTGCATGGTTTGGAGCTTCCAAACCTTAGATAGTAGAAAAAAGAGAATCTTAATTGTATTAAAAATTGGTTTGCGTCCGTCATATTATATTTAATAGTAACTATTTTTTATACAATAAGTTATGTTTATGGAATTTATTTTTTTTAAACAATTAAATATATTTATTAGATCCACACAAACAAATCGTTTGCATGATGATATGCGTTAAACTCCTTTTTAGTATAGCTTTGTGTTTAGGCGACGCGTCCGACGACGGAACGCCGGTCGATCGGGAGATAATCCCAATCGATCGCCGGAGATAGATCCGCGCGCGAGTAGCGCCGGCGGCGTTCCCAGGACGCGTCGAAAACCAGGCGCCCGATCGACGGTTCCGTTTTGCGCGGTGTTGCGCGGAACCAAGACGGGTAAATTTAAACAGAAAAACAGTCATTTCAAACAGAGCCAAAAAGTACATAAAGTAATTTTTTTCCATAAAACATATAATAAAAAACACCGCCTTAAAAGAAACAAAACCCCCTACCGTCCGTTATTTTCCGTCGCGGTACCCCACATAAATAGCTACCTAGCTTTAGGGCCGGGTTGAGGGTGGGTCTTAGAAACAGGGAGGCCCGGTCAGGACCGAGGCTCAAAGTAGGGTATACACCATCAGTCTCCAAAATACCCCGATAGATTACATTCTAAAAAAAAATGTTATAGGGTACGAGGTGGGCCCAGAATCCAATGTACGCTACGCGGGGGCGCATGCTCTCTGACTGCGTCCCGGCCAGATACCGTATTAGATCTGTGTTTGCGTACGGATTGGTCCGTGTCTCTCTAAATAATTACCGATAGGAGATTTTTTTCAAAGGCTCTCAAAACTAATAAAGCTCGATAGGGTCAAATTAGCTTATGTAAGGCTAGCTCCTCCACACCCCAAAAAACGGCTTCAGCGGGATAATATCGCTGTATATACGCGTATAAAAACGGACTGGTCGTGTTTTTGAATCGGCACGGCCGGCTCCTTAAACCGGATCCTCCCCCCTATGGTCGCGGGTACGCGGCCGCCCTCGGGGTCCTTTAAATAATGGGATTTTACTTAACGTTGTCTAGCACGACTCTTACCCCCTTTACCGCACTAAACCCGGAAGGGGGCCTGTATCGTCCTATCCGAAAAATGCGGTGTCCCTTTTTCTTGAAAAACCGTACGAAGGGGGAGTATCTAAAACGCGTGACGACGGAGCCGGTAGCTCGGTGATTTTTCGGATGGAGGGATAGTTCGATAAAAAAAAAATACATATCATAAAGAAAAATAAGCTCTTTTAGATCTTTAGCTCTTTAGCTCTTTAGATCTTTAACTCTTTAGCTCTTTTAGCTCTTTAGATCTTTTAGCTTTTCTGATTAAGTCTGTACGGATCGGATCAGTCGCTATGACGATAGTACTGCATCACTACTACATCACCAATATCACCCCTCCCCCCATATACTACGTATATAAAAAAATTTTCTTCTCTCCCCTTTGTAAAAAATTTTTTTTTCCAAAACTTATATCAGTTGCATATTTTTTTCCAGTAAATTTATAATTATCCGGATCAGGAAAAAAGTATTTTAGAAAGAAAAATAAAAATAAATATTTAGTAGTACTATAGAGTATTTACATAATAAAATAAGAGAAGGAGTGACCGGTAAGCTTGATGGATTTTCGGGATAACATAAGCTTGGCTTGATGTTTTTCAGGATAAAATGGCTAAAAATGGTTTCATAGGCTCTCGATTGTTTAAAGCATGACTTCATTTCAAACTTGATAATCGAGTCTTTCTTGCACGGACCTTCTTATCTACGGTTGATTATATAAAATATATAAATGATAATAAAGTCTTTCTTGCACGGACCTTCTTATCTACGGTTGATTATATAAAATATATAAATTCAACAGTACAGCGACAATTGTCAATAGTCCAGAAAATGTTGTCAAATACTTGATAATATTTTTAGACATATCTACAACTTAAACTTATAGTCTTTTTTTTAACTTAAACTTATATTTTTTTTTATAAATACAAAAGTTTTTTTTATATATTATTAACATTTTAAGCTTAATTGTAATTAAGAAAAATATCTAAAAAATTACACTTATATATGTTTTTGATAAAAATAGATGAGGATGGAATAAAAACTAACAAAAATATTTTAAAACACCATTTATTAAAAATTAAAACATACATACATATATCAAACATAAGAAACGTGGTAATTATAAATCATAGACACGATGTAAACATCATATTATACAGTGTCGAGTAAAATAGAAAATCGAAATCAGTCTACTTTGACTTTACAATACAAAGGTGATATGCACAAGTCACAAAACATTCTATAATCTTTCAACACCACCATCAGATCTTCGTCAGATATGAGATGGTCGTTGCATGCAAAATATCCGTTAGGTTTTTTTTTAAAAAGAAATTTACATTGAATTGACTTTACCTCACTTATATGTTGATTAGTAGTATGGGCGACGTATCTGAACAAAAACCAGTTTTCTTCAGAGGACATGTCATACTTCATCTTCATAAAACAACCGATACAAATATTCAACATTCCTTGCACGTTGAAATAATTAATGATGATATGATCGATATTTGAAAATGCCATCACGCCGCATTTCTCCATTCGGGATACAGAGGATGTTTCTTCAACACTTTTCTTGTTCTGCGAGGATACGGACACTCCTTGATCGTCACGCTTCTCCATCGTCAAGTCAGACGTTTCTTTTTCTCCTTTGCATGTCGTGACACTACCAACTTCTTCGGAATCATCAAAGAATTTGAAGATATCTAAAAATTTAAGGTACCGACTCTTGCTAATGGCGATGTATTTATCTTTGCTATAAAACGCAGTGGCGATTGGAGCTTCTGACATCATTACATGATCAATTTTTGCTAAGATCATCAACCAGACAGCTTTCATATAAGACACGATCTTGAACTTTATATCGTCATCCAATGGATAATGAACGATCTCACTAGAGGTGCACTGCGCACACATAGAAAAGATGTACGAATAGAATATACTGTTCAAGACGGGGAAAACTTTAACATTCGTCATTTTGATCGAACTGTAATACTCGATAATCTGTTCCATGTGGGTAGATTAGGAAAAAATATGGAAAAAACTTATAGGCAGAGTCAAACTGCTCCGATAATAATGAAATAAGACAAACTGCTCCGATAAAAATAATGAAATAAAAATCACTAGTCAAACAGCTCCGATAATAATGAAATAAAAATGACTATGCTCGATCGCTTTATATTTGGGCGCTTTTGAGATAAAGACTATCTACAGGAAACACTATCTACAATGTCACGCCCTGACAACTTGATAACCGAGACTCTCCTTAATTATTATTGTTATCTCAGAGACTATGGACACACTTCATAATAATATCTATGTCGAATTTTTTCAAAAAAAATATTTCTCAATTTAATGTTACGACGATTTCCAGGAGGGCGTCTGTTTCGAAATTTGTTTCCACATGTTGAATTATTCCGAATTGGTCGCGCTGATAAAATACACCTCCATGAACAAGTCCTATCTAAAGTATTGGTCGTTTTTGAAATCGGACAAAGATCTGAAAACATTCGCGCTTCTGGTCAGCGAAGATGTAATAAAATCGAAATGCGACAATTTTAAGAAATATGAACAAGGTTCTGAAAATTTCTGCACGCACACGGACTATCGATTGGAATTTCTCAACGATAAAACCTTTAGATGCTCCTGCGACACTTTAGTTCTCGACAATCGGCCGGTAGTTCTAGACTGTGAAGATATTTCACAAAAAGAGGCTTTCATATTACACGGTGTACATAAAATGATATTCGGTTTCATAATACCTCCGGATCGAGACGTTTTCAAATTTATAAAAAACACAATTAAATCGGAATACGGCATTTTCAACCATAATGATATAAGACTGCCGAGTATGACATATGTGTATAAACGTCCTGCCGGTATATTTATAGAAGCTCCGTATGTATTACATAGCAAAAGGTTTGTTTATAGTAAAATCAACGATGACATTAGTATAAAAGATGTAAACAATAAAAACATGATGTCGCGTTTTACGAATTCGCCTATTTTGAAAATCGTCAAAATAAATTTAATAGCTCAACTGTTGGCGGTAAACGGTAAAAAAAGATACGTCATAATTGATATTTACTATTATCGTGACCGATGGATCGATTTGCATCCCGAATCGGTACGTCTTAAAATTATAAAAAAAATCCATTCTCTATACCCGGAATGTTTTTGCAGTTTCGACGATATACCGAACGATAAGTTCAGGAACGACATGATAGTATTATACGGTACTGGTAAGGATAGGCTCAATTGTTTTAAACAGGTAAAAGAAAATAAATTTTTGCACAGACTTACAGGTATAAGACGTGATTACGTGGTACACAACACGGACTGTACGAGAAGTGTGAACGGATCAATAATCACTACCGATGGAGTCTGGAAAAAATACACTAAATACGGATTATACGAGGTATTGGTTTTCACATTTGTCGATATACCAGAAATAGTCGTGTTTTTGAAAAAAAAAATTAAATCTAAAAGAAAAGAAAATTTGATTTTTTTCCATTTTTGTTATGCCGAAGAAAAATGATTCGGGAACATGTAAGGATGAAAACGAAAAACGCTAACTTTATTTATTTATTTATTTTTTGTTAATCGTTTTAGATTTAAATTGATAAATAATACCAATACAATTTATGTTATTATCTTAAAATAGGAAACAAACTCGTATTTAAAATGGATAAAAATGATGTAGTCAAATACTACATAATCCCTTTGGTCTTTATATTTTTAATGATAATCATAGTAGCAGTAATGAAAGGGAAAAAATCTGACGGTGGCGGAGGCGGAGGCGGAGGTGTAATAACGAGCGATTATGATAAGATTCTGATATGGCGTTCGAGTTCCATAACTTACTCCGGTTTAAAAATGTTGAGCAACATCAAAGACGCCGACATCGTTTTAGTGACCAACATTTCCGATACTGATTGTTACACAGAGACTACGGATTGTAATGTTGCACAGACCAACGAAAACGCTTTCGATTATAAAAAGACCGATGTGGACAAAGACGGTCTGGCCATGCCGCACAACATAATATCGTACATGACGGAGCATAGATTCATTAACGTTTATACAGGTGTTTCTATATTGAAATACGTTCCTACCGGAGATCCAGTTGTGAAGACGCATACCAATCAGGCGTCAATGTTTTTGTCTTATAGAACTTACAAGAGGGTGTCCGACAATGCCGATGTTACCATCGCGTTTATAATAAACAAAGACAACAGCATTTCGCCAGATAATGTGAATCATCTGAACGCGTTTGCGGATTTGATGCAATACGTTTATGAAAACATTAAAGACAACATAATTCTGATCATGGAAACAAATCTACACGGTTATGAAAAGATTTTTAGCGACATTTTTAAAGACGTGTTAGATAATTATATTTATCCTAAGGATTTGTACACAATTCCGGTTTCAAACAACAAAAAAGGATTATACTGTAATTGTGGTCTGGTCGTTAAAAAATCGTTTTTCAACACGGTGATCTATTCCCTAGAATTCCCGGACATTAATTCCGCATCGTCGTTACACTTAGTATGTAAACTATCGAACGACAATGGTAACGCGAAAAACGGTATCGCCGGGCCTATGAAAAATTTCGTAGAAAGACTTACGACCATGACTACTGCGAGAAAAAAATACTACACGGACGCCGGTAGTTACGATACATCATATAGGTACGAAACCCACCCCACTATGCTTTCAACTACTGAGTTTCAACTACCTGGATTAAATTGGAAATTACCTTGTATCGTATGCAAGGTAATTTCCAATTTAATCCAGGTAGTTGAAACTCAGTAGTTGAAAGCATAGTGGGGTGGGTTTCGTACCTATATGAAATCAAATATAAGACACTGTATCAGTTCTTGTTGAAATCTGCCTTTGAGATAGAATCTACCCGAACTATCATTGTGATTGGAGGAACTGGTGCCCAGCTGTACGGAAATATACTTTACAAGCGTCTTCGTTTCTCTATAAATAGCTTTGGCGATCTCGGCGGCGTTCAACAGATAAGTCTTTGTATTCTTATTACGACCTTCGTATGACAAAATCACAGGCGGCATTTTATAACGATAGAAACAGTCTGGTAAGTCGCGTATCAAATTCAATTTATAGTCGGAACACTTGTTAGCTTCCGGCAGTCCTTTGTGTAAATTGATCAGAGGTCCTGGAGAAAGAATCTTCGGCTTGTAATCGGCCATTTTGGTCCTCAGGTCTTTTGTGGATATACCTTTTCTTTAAAATCAGATGACTGTGTCTGTAAAAAAAAATAATGTCTTAATACAAAAATAAACTAAATGATAGAAATAAAATAATTACTAACCCCCCCCCATCTTTCTCTTTTTATTTCAATTTATATATCATCTCGTTAAGATTTCTGGTCCCTATAAAATATTCCCCTCTCAATATTTTACTCTCTCTGCTGCAGGTCATCTCAAAATCACAATCTCCTTTGAAAAGTTTTTCGAAATAAAATTTTGGATTTCTACCCGTAAGGCTGTTCAGAGGTCCCTGACTTATATCCGCCATGGACAAGTTGTTTTTCAACATGAACATACACGCCAATATGTATACCCACATCATCACGTTGGAGTCCGACTTGCTGTTTACGGTAGGTATAATTTTATTGGCCATGTAACAATAGTAGAAATTAAAGATGTTGATAAACACGAGATTTCGGTTTTTGACTTTTTTTTTTACCTCTTGACAGTCAGATATGAAAATAACTCTTTTCACAGTGTCACAGTTTACGATAGCGTACAACAGGTTTAAAGAAAATCTATTAGAATATAATTCCAACACGTCGTCAGTGGGACAGTTTATGTTTTGAAAAAGGTAAGACCTCTTGATATCGAATGATTCCAATTCTGATAAAATGACATCCTTAGTATTTTTCTTAATTATAAGACGTATGATGACAAAATCCCTTCCGTCCAAAGATCTGTGAGTATTCCTCTTTTTCTCATCCTTTCTCCTTGTGAAAAGAATCGTGCCAGTAATATCGGGCACGATTCTCTTATTCGTCTCATCTTTCGATTTATCGTGTTTGACTTGTAAATGTTTAACATTCAATATGGATTGCGTCTTGGACGATTGAAAGAATATGGACGTTTCTACACCGAGTGAATATGTGTCTAAATCTCTGCCCATCCGCACTTTCGATATCAGATCTACTAGCCGGATCCTGATCAACGACAGTCTCTCTTGTTTTTCGTATTTCATAAGAAAACGAAAAATTTCAATAATTTTTCTAATTCTCCGCTCACTTGTAAAACTTATAGATTTAGTGAGTGTCACGCAGAGCGTGTTGAATTTTCTATTTAGAAAATTACACAGAACCTTTGAAAAATCGTCTAAAGCGGCCAGATGACTTTCACCGGTCGGAATGTGGTTTGTGGAAATTTTGAGAATCTCTACAAAACGCAAACGGAAATTTCCGTCAAACGCCATGATGGACAAGCATATTCCGACAGTGTCGCTTCTGCATACAGAGATCAGTCTTTTTATAGCATACAAATTAACCAATTTATCACAATTGATATAGGGAAAAATTATTTCCCACAATTTTTTCATTACGGGATCTTTTTTAAAGAACGAATCCAAAATCTCTCTTTTGAATTTGTCCACTCGCGAAGAGCCGTCATATTCCAAAGCGAGTCGCAGACATTCCACGTAGCAGTTCAACGCCTCCGTCCTCGCACCTTTCGCGAACCTCTTAGCCGCATCATCTAGTACGGATCTACCGGTCAGTTGAAACAGCATCGACAGCAGTGTTAGAAATTTCTTATGCATGTTCCCACTTTCGTGATTCTCCATTTTTTGATTATAAAAACATCAATACCATTATCTGGATCGATTACGATATTAGACGATTTCCACTAAATAACTGATACAGCAACAACTTGTCACATGTAGATAATATTCTTTGATGTCTATTCTATTCTTTTCAAAATCCACTAGAGTGTTATTTTTTTTAACATCTAATTCTATTAATTTTTCTACAATATTTCGAAAAAAGATGTCGGTAAAAGATAGTATAAATTCCGGTAAAAAAAAACTTCCCTCCACTTGCATACTATTCGGATATGAAGAAAGATACTATATACATCACTCACTTTTTTTAAAGTAAACTAAATAATCGGACAATGGGAAAAAACAACAACACGAAGACGATGTTTTAAAGCCGTCGGTCAAACTAAGACTGACTACATTTCTCAAGTGGTAGATTATAATAAAACGAGAGCTGTCCAGATAAAGATGAATAAACAAGGACAAATACAAGAGATAAGATATCGGCTCGGAGCACTACGGCCGTGCTTATCTTAAAAGTTTCTTCGGCGTATAAACAATTTATCATTCTTCTCAGTCTGTGCGAGAATATGGACGAAAACGACGAAAGCGACTATAGTGATACGAGCGGTTCTTCTGAAGAAGAAAGATCCGACAGTTACGAATCTAGACAGTGTGTAAAATGTAATAAATGTAAGACTTGTGCAAAAAAGAAAAAGCTGTGCGGCAGACATTTGGTCTGTAAACACTTTTGTAAAGATAAAAAAATCTTGTTGAAAGCTCTTTTCAACTTGAAGACAAGATCCGCCAAGAAGAGTTGGAAATACAACAAGAAAAGTAATAATTTCGCACCTCCGAAATTGAATAAAAGGCATATCGATCGCATCAAGAGATACAAAACTTTGAAAGACCATATTAAGATCAAAAACGGATCCGCGTTCGACAAGGGGGTTTTCGCTAATTTTTCGATATTTGAAAATCATAATTTTGTTTCAAAGATCAAAGACGCTATTCTCGAGGATTATGAAACCATCGATATGGAAGAGTTCGAAAAAGACAAATTCACTTTCCTCGTCATTAGCGACGCTCTCACCATGTTTTATATCAAACTGTTGTTGATTATGTTGCGTAAAGTTAAAAAGCGCGGTAAACTCATGCTGAAGGAGGACCATATCGAAGATCTTATATTGGACGATATCGCTTTGCAGGGCAACAGAACCGAACTGTCCTCCGTGGACAGCGACCTTTTGGAAAAACGTAGGAACAACAACATAGTCCCCAGTTGTAAGAGTCTGAGGGAGATTTTCTTTTTGGTTTCCTTTCTGTTTTCTGTAGATCGTTCTATTTTGGACACGGTGGTCGACTCTAAAGCATATTACGAATACATAAATGATCCTCCTCCGACTTATGACAAATTTTTTTTCATACAGTCTAAATGTACTTCCAACGCTATGGACATGTTGGCCGGTCTATTATACAGAATATTGAAACTGTGTATGAACAAGTACGTCGAAGGATACAGAACGCCGGAAGACTTGATCAGACATATACATTTCATCAATGATTATAGCACGACCGAAAGACTACCCTTTCTCACACTCTTCCAGACGACTCTGAAAGACGCCAACAACATACATTCGCTGAGGGAACATATCATACTGGACTACAACCAATGTGACGTATCCGATTTGAATTATAAGATTTTTCGATATCTGATTGCCGGCAACGAGGATTATTTCAACACGAGATTCTACAGATTAAATCTGGAAAATATCGACTTTGTAACACTAACGGATAGGTTGTGCGGTATAAAAAAAGAATCTTTCATCATAAGAAGATTTTTGAAGAAAATACACGTTAAAGAAGTTGCTTAATCATAGGTTGTATAAAGAGACTTTAACAATAGTCTAAAAAAAATATCTAAAAGTAGTATAAATTGACGGGTGTCACTGCAACGAGCAGTACGAGGAGTATGAGCGGATTAAATTCCCGGAATTCCCGATCACGTGATTTCCCGGAATTCTCGATTACAGGCGGCCTTAACCTAACTTAAAACGCTTTATTTAACCTCACCTAGGTTCCTTAACGAGCATATTTAACATAAAACCGCGTTATTTACCGTTATTTTTTTGCACCTATCCCTTAAACAAACCTATTCCGGGTAATAGTTTAACAGGATACGCTTACCCGAATAAATGACTATAACAAATTGTTCTTAGCCTAAAATATACCGCGTTTATTAGGAAAAATGAGTATTTTAATTAAAAACAAAAGTATTTCCGCTTAGAATAAATAATGTATATTATTGATGAAAAGCAATTATAAACACGGCTAGAACAGAAACATTAGCGAGCGAGAAATTCTTATCGCGCGAGTAAATTCGTTTTTAAACATCGAGAGATTACAGTGATTTTCGATGACGATCATAACCCGTGGTTTAAGGGTAAGGATGTAGCCGAAATACTGGGATATTCTAATCTAAAAAAAGCCTTGCAAATGCATGTTAGTGATCGTTACAAGAGAAATCTAGCCGATATAGGTGGGCCCCAAATCGGGGCCCACCCCTTATCGCACAATAAAGGCTTAGAAGTATACGTATCCGAGCCCGGATTATACGAATTGATATTTTCGTCGAGGTTACCCGTAGCGAGCAACTTTAAACGTTGGGTCTTCGACACTGCCACTGACAATATCTGTATTGTAAATCGCCTTTATCGCTCAACCTCTTGAGTCCTTCTATGAGCGGCGCTCTTTTCACCGGATTATAATCGACCAGCGGAACTCTCAAGACGAAGTTCGTAATTTTTATTTTACCCTCGACCACCGTCTTTTCCGTCACGCCGGTCCCCTCATTCCAACGATAGATGGCGTCGTTATCTTCGGCTCGTGTAAAGATGATTTCGAATCCGCCTTTGTACATGGCGCGATAAAGATTTGTTGTTATCCAATATGATTTTTGTTAAAGACGAGTTTATAATACTTTCTTAATCGATATTGCTCAGACTTCTTGACAAAGCGGCTTATGCGATGTATATTGGATTTTTTTTAAAACAATTGTATTTTTTTCAACATCTTAATGCTTTTAACATATCATTTATTCGGGTAAGCGTATCCTGTTAAACTATTACCGAGAATAGGTTTGTTTAGGGGATAGGTGCAAAAAAATAACGGTAAATAACGCGGTTTTATGTTAAATATGCTCGTTAAGGAACCTAGGTGAGGTTAAATAAGGCGTTTTAAGTTAGGTTAAGGCCGCCTGTAATCGAGAATTCCGGGAAATCACGTGATCGGGAATTCCGGGAATTTAATCCGCTCATACTCCTCGTACTGCTCGTTGCAGTGACACCCGTCAATTTATACTACTTCCGATACAGTCCAGCCACATCCCCTGCTGGAACCTCAGTGTTGTTACTTCTTCGTTGAAAAACTACTCCGATTACAGCCCAGCCACATGCCCTACCTCAGTGTTGTTATTTCTTCGTTGAAAAAACTACTCTGATACAGTCCAGCCACATCCCCTCCTGGAACCTCAGTGTTGTTATTTCTTCGTTGAAAAACTACTCCGATTATAGCCCAGCCACATCCCCTACTGGGATCTCAGTGTTGTTATTTCTTCGTTGAAAAAACAACTCCGATACAGTTCAGCCACATCCCCTCCTGGAACCTCAGTGCTGTTACTTCTTAGTGGAAAAAGTACTCCGATACAGCCCAGCCACATCCCCTTTTGGCACCTCAGTGTTGTTCCTTCTTCGTTGAAAAACTACTCTGATACAGTTCAGCCACATCCCCTGCTGGAACCTCAGTAATGTTACTTCTTCGTTGAAAAACTACTTTGATTACAGCCCAGCCACATCCCCTACTGGAACCTCAGTAATGTTACTTCTTCGTTGAAAAACTACTCCGATACAGTCCAGCCACATCCCCTACTGGAACTTCAGTGTTGTTACTTCTTCGTTGAAAAACTACGTTGATTACAGCCCAGCCACATCCCCTACTGGAACCTCAGTGTTGTTACTTCTTCGTTGAAAAACAACTCCGATACCGCCCAGCCATATCCTCTACTGGAACCTCATTGTTGTTATTTCTTCGTTGAAAAACTACTCTGATTACAGCCCAGCCACATCCCCTACTGTAACTTCAGTGTTGTTCCTTCTTCGTTGAAAAACTACTTTGATACTGTCCAGCCACATCCCCTCCTGTACTTCAGTGTTGTTACTTCTTCGTTGAAAAACTACTTTGATTACAGCCCAGCCACATCCCCTACTGGCACCTCAGTGTTGTTACTTCATCGTTGAAAAACTACTCTGACACAGCCCAGCCTCATCCCCTACTGTAACTTCAGTGTTGTTACTTCTTCGTTTAAAAACTACTTTGATTACAGCCCAGCCACATCCCCTACTGGAACCTCAGTGTTGTTACTTCTTCGTTGAAAAACTACTCTGACACAGCCCAGCCTCATCCCCTACTGGAACCTCAGTGTTGTTACTTCTTCGTTGAAAAACTACTCCGATACAGCCCACCCACATCCTCTACTGTAACTTCAGTGTTGTTACTTCTTCGTTTAAAAACTACTTTGATTACAGCCCAGCCACATCCCCTTTTGGCACCTCAGTGTTGTTCTTTCTCCGTTGAAAAACTACTCTGATAACAGTCCAGCCACATCCCCTACTGGAACCTCAGTGCTGTTACTTCTTCGTTGAAAAATTATTCCGATACACTCCAGCCACATTTCCTCCTGGAACCTCAGTGTTGTTACTTCTTAGTTGAAAAACACCTCCGATGCTGTCCAGCCACATCCCCTCCTGCAACCTCAGTGTTGTTACTTCTTAGTTGAAAAACACCTCCGATGCAGTATAGCCACATCCCCTCCTGGCACCTCAATGTTGTTACTTCTTCGTTGAAAAACACCTCCGATGCTGTCCAGCCACATCCCCTCCTGCAACCTCAGTGTTGTTACTTCTTAGTTGAAAAACTACTCCGATACAGCCCAGCCACATCCCCTGCTGGCACCTCAGTGTTGTTACTTCTTCGTTGAAAAACTATTCTGAGACAGTCCAGCCACATCCCCTTCTGGCACCTTAGTGTTGTTACTTCTTCGTTGAAAAACTACTGTGATACAGTCCAGCCACATCCCCTCCTGTCTTCTCAGTGTTACTTCTCTGCGAAAAACGACTCCTATACAGTCCAGCCACATCCCCTACTGGCACCTCAGTGTTGTTATTTATTCGTTGAAAAACTACTCTGATACAGTCCAGCCACATCCCCTCCTGGCACTTCAGTGTTGTTACTGTTTAGCTGAAAAACTACTCCGATACAGCCCAGCCACATCCCCTACTGACACCTCAATGTTGTTACTTCTTCGTTGAAAAACACCTCCGATGCTGTCCAGCCACATCCCCTCCTGGAACCTCAGTGTTGTTACTTCTTAGTTGAAAAACTACTCCGATACAGCCCAGCCACATCCCCTACTGACACCTCAATGTTGTTACTTCTTCGTTGAAAAACACCTCCGATGCTGTCCAGCCACTTCCCCTCCTGGAACCTCAGTGTTGTTACTTCTTCGTTGAAAAACTATTCTGAGACAGTCCAGCCACATCCCCTGCTGGCACCTCAGTGTTGTTACTTCTTCGTTGAAAAACTACTTTGATACAGTCCAGCCACATCCCCTCCTCTCACCTCAGTATTGTTATTTCTTCGTTGAAAAACTACTCTGATACAGCCTAGCCACATCCCCTCCTGGTACTAGGTGTTGTTACTTCTTCGTTGAAAAACTGATACAGCCCAGCCACATCCCCTACTGGAATCTCAGTGTTATTACTTCTTCGTTGAAAAGCTGATCAACGAACGGTAGTTTGGTGTTTTCCATTTTTTTAAATACAACAGGACTTATGATTATAATGGGGTTGCACATGGGGTTATTTCCTCTCAACATTTAAAGTAGAGTTAAGAGCTTGTAATCTTTACATTTGTAACTGAACTAACTACTTATCCCGCCATACAATTTATGCTTATATTCATGTCGTGAAAGACCTTTTTTAATTTGTTAGTTCGTATGAGCTGGATGATGTTATAAAATGCCGTTCTGCGATTGGTCAGAATAAGCGGGCTTCCTGTTGGTTGTAAATAGGTGTCCTGTGCTCTGATTGGTTGATTGGTTTACGGGCGGTTGCTCCCCCTCTTCTGTAAGGTTCTCATTTACGTTTCCCCTATCTTCACTGGCTGCACTCGCACGGGCTTGAACTCGTCTTACAACTTGGTCATTAGCAGCCAAGGCAGTGAGACCCGCCTTTTTATCCTTAAGCTTCTGGGGGCATCATTATAGAGAAAAACTTTTATCTCCTACAACTCTTATTTTAACACCTAAGAGTATCTTTCGGATTCTCTCGACTGGGTGTGTGGCAATTTCATTCAGCCTCTCATTCTGGTTTCTGCATTTTTTTCATAAAATTTATTAATTTTTTCATTTGTTACATATAATATGTACTGCAAAAAAGGAGCATGATTTTAGAAATTAGTATGGAACAAACTAAATTTCAAGACAATAACACATAATTTCTGAGATAAACGTACCTAATTATCACCATGTACGCCCATTTAATCAACATCGAGACTGTAAAGGTTATATGCTCCCCTTTTCTGTTATTGGGACTTAAATTAATTGTGGTGGTATGATAATGATTTAAATCACAAATCCAGAATAAAAAATCTTAAATGCGAAAAATTAAATTGTACATAATAAACAATGGTAATTCAAGATAGTAATAATAACATGACATTTAAGAAATTTATGCAGAAATTTGAGACACAACCAATCCGGCTCCGCAGATCCATGGTCACGCGGTCACGCATGATATAATTAACAGGTAAATTAACAATATACAAAACATTCCTTAAAAATGCAACTTACATAACAGACGTGACGTAACCATTGGACACTACATACTAATACTACTATATTAATTCTATTACAATAGTGGATTATACTGACACTATTTAACAGGCCCAGAAAGAAAAGTTCCTAGGAGAGTCAAGTACTTTTATATTCAGGTACAGGTATTAAGTGCCTCGCCGGATTTTTTGTCTGCATAATTGATTTATAACTTGAGGTATTTCCTGCTTCGGAATCAGCATCACGCGAGTGCAACCATCTTGCTGTCGTAGCCATCACTCTGTGGAGGTAAGCTGTTGCGACCCACAGATCGTCTTCTCTCATGTGTTTGCTAGATGTGGACCGAGTGCAACCATCTTGCTGTCGTAGCCATCACTCTGTGGAGGTAAGCTGTTGCGACCCACAGATCGTCTTCTCTCATGTGTTTGCTAGGTGTGTACCGAGTGCAACCATCTTGCTGTCGTGGCCATCACTCTGTGGAGGTAAGCTTTTGCGACCCACAGATCGTCTTCTCTCATGTGTTTGCTAGATGTGTACCGAGTGCAACCATCTTGCTGTCGTAGCCATCACTCTGTGGAGGTAAGCTTTTGCGACCCACAGATCGTCTTCTCTCATGTGTTTGCTAGATGTGTACCGAGTGCAACCATCTTGCTGTCGTGGCCATCACTCTGTGGAGGTAAGCTTTTGCGACCCACAGATCGTCTTCTCTCATGTGTTTGCTAGATGTGGACCGAGTGCAACCATCTTGCTGTCGTAGCCATCACTCTGTGGAGGTAAGCTGTTGCGACCCACAGATCGTCTTCTCTCATGTGTTTGCTAGATGTGGACCGAGTGCAACCATCTTGCTGTCGTAGCCATCACTCTGTGGAGGTAAGCTTTTGCGACCCACAGATCGTCTTCTCTCATGTGTTTGCTAGATGTGGACCGAGTGCAACCATCTTGCTGTCGTAGCCATCACTCTGTGGAGGTAAGCTTTTGCGACCCACAGATCGTCTTCTCTCATGTGTTTGCTAGATGTGGACCGAGTGCAACCATCTTGCTGTCGTAGCCATCACTCTGTGGAGGTAAGCTGTTGCGACCCACAGATCGTCTTCTCTCATGTGTTTGCTAGATGTGTACCGAGTGCAACCATCTTGCTGTCGTAGCCATCACTCTGTGGAGGTAAGCTGTTGCGACCCACAGATCGCCTTCTCTCATGTGTTTGCTAGATGTGGACCGAGTGCAACCATCTTGCTGTCGTAGCCATCACTCTGTGGAGGTAAGCTGTTGCGACCCACAGATCGCCTTCTCTCATGTGTTTGCTAGATGTGTACCGAGTGCAACCATCTTGCTGTCGTAGCCATCACTCTGTGGAGGTAAGCTGTTGCGACCCACAGATCGTCTTCTCTCATGTGTTTGCTAGATGTGTACCGAGTGCAACCATCTTGCTGTCGTAGCCATCACTCTGTGGAAAGCTGTTGCGACCCACAGATCGTCTTCTCCCATGTGTTTGCTAGATGTGGACCGAGTGCAACCATCTTGCTGTCGTAGCCATCACTCTGTGGAGGTAAGCTGTTGCGACCCACAGATCGTCTTCTCTCATGTGTTTGCTAGATGTGTACCGAGTGCAACCATCTTGCTGTCGTAGCCATCACTCTGTGGAGGTAAGCTGTTGCGACCCACAGATCGTCTTCTCTCATGTGTTTGCTAGATGTGGACCGAGTGCAACCATCTTGCTGTCGTAGCCATCACTCTGTGGAGGTAAGCTGTTGCGACCCACAGATCGCCTTCTCTCATGTGTTTGCTAGATGTGTACCGAGTGCAACCATCTTGCTGTCGTAGCCATCACTCTGTGGAGGTAAGCTGTTGCGACCCACAGATCGCCTTCTCTCATGTGTTTGCTAGATGTGGACCGAGTGCAACCATCTTGCTGTCGTAGCCATCACTCTGTGGAGGTAAGCTGTTGCGACCCACAGATCGCCTTCTCTCATGTGTTTGCTGGATGTGTACCGAGTGCAACCATCTTGCTGTCGTAGCCATCACTCTGTGGAGGTAAGCTTTTGCGACCCACAGATCGTCTTCTCTCATGTGTTTGCTAGGTGTGTACCGAGTGCAACCATCTTGCTGTCGTAGCCATCACTCTGTGAAGGTAAGCTGTTGCGACCCACAGATCGCCTTCTCTCATGTGTTTGCTAGATGTGGACCGAGTGCAACCATCTTGCTGTCGTAGCCATCACTCTGTGGAGGTAAGCTGTTGCGACCCACAGATCGCCTTCTCTCATGTGTTTGCTAGATGTGTACCGAGTGCAACCATCTTGCTGTCGTAGCCATCACTCTGTGGAGGTAAGCTGTTGCGACCCACAGATCGTCTTCTCTCATGTGTTTGCTAGGTGTGTACCGAGTGCAACCATCTTGCTGTCGTAGCCATCACTCTGTGGAGGTAAGCTGTTGCGACCCACAGATCGCCTTCTCTCATGTGTTTGCTAGATGTGTACCGAGTGCAACCATCTTGCTGTCGTAGCCATCACTCTGTAGAGGTAATATGCTGCGACCCACAGATCGTCTTCTCTCATGTGTTTGCTAGATGTGTACCGAGTGCAACCATCTTGCTGTCGTAGCCATCACTCTGTGAAGGTAATGTGTTGCGACCCACAGATCGTCTTCTCTCATGTGTTTGCTAGGTGTGTACCAAGTGCAACCATCTTGCTGTCGTAGCCATCACTCTGTGGAGGTAAGCTGTTGCGACCCACAGATCGCCTTCTCTCATGTGTTTGCTAGATGTGTACCGAGTGCAACCATCTTGCTGTCGTAGCCATCACTCTGTGGAGGTAAGCTGTTGCGACCCACAGATCGTCTTCTCTCATGTGTTTGCTAGATGTGTACCGAGTGCAACCATCTTGCTGTCGTAGCCATCACTCTGTGGAGGTAAGCTGTTGCGACCCACAGATCGTCTTCTCTCATGTGTTTGCTAGATGTGTACCGAGTGCAACCATCTTGCTGTCGTAGCCATCACTCTGTGAAGGTAATCTTTTGCGACCCACAGATCGTCTTCTCTCATGTGTTTGCTAGATGTGTACCGAGTGCAACCATCTTGCTGTCGTAGCCATCACTCTGTGGAGGTAAGCTGTTGCGACCCACAGATCGCCTTCTCTCATGTGTTTGCTAGATGTGTACCGAGTGCAACCATCTTGCTGTCGTAGCCATCACTCTGTGGAGGTAAGCTGTTGCGACCCACAGATCGTCTTCTCTCATGAGTTCGCTAGATGTGTACCGAGTGCAACCATCTTGCTGTCGTAGCCATCACTCTGTGGAGGTAAGCTGTTGCGACCCACAGATCGTCTTCTCTCATGTGTTTGCTAGATGTGTACCGAGTGCAACCATCTTGCTGTCGTAGCCATCACTCTGTGGAGGTAAGCTGTTGCGACCCACAGATCGCCTTCTCTCATGTGTTTGCTAGGTGTGTACCGAGTGCAACCATCTTGCTGTCGTAGCCATCACTCTGTGGAGGTAAGCTGTTGCGACCCACAGATCGCCTTCTCTCATGTGTTTGCTAGATGTGTACCGAGTGCAACCATCTTGCTGTCGTAGCCATCACTCTGTCGAGGTAAGCTGTTGCGACCCACAGATCGCCTTCTCTCATGTGTTTGCTAGATGTGTACCGAGTGAATCCATCTTGCTGTCGTAGCCATCACTCTGTGGAGGTAAGCTGTTGCGACCCACAGATCGCCTTCTCTCATGTGTTTGCTAGGTGTGTACCGAGTGCAACCATCTTGCTGTCGTAGCCATCACTCTGTGGAGGTAAGCTGTTGCGACCCACAGATCGCCTTCTCCCATGTGTTTGCTAGATGTGTACCGAGTGCAACCATCTTGCTGTCGTAGCCATCACTCTGTGGAAAGCTGTTGCGACCCACAGATCGCCTTCTCTCATGTGTTTGCTAGATGTGTACCGAGTGCAACCATCTTGCTGTCGTAGCCATCACTCTGTGAAGGTAATGTGTTGCGACCCACAGATCGTCTTCTCCCATGTGTTTGCTAGATGTGTACCGAGTGCAACCATCTTGCTGTCGTAGCCATCACTCTGTGGAGGTAAGCTGTTGCGACCCACAGATCGTCTTCTCTCATGTGTTTGCTAGATGTGTACCGAGTGCAACCATCTTGCTGTCGTAGCCATCACTCTGTGGAGGTAAGCTGTTGCGACCCACAGATCGCCTTCTCTCATGTGTTTGCTAGATGTGTACCGAGTGCAACCATCTTGCTGTCGTAGCCATCACTCTGTGGAGGTAAGCTGTTGCGACCCACAGATCGTCTTCTCCCATGTGTTTGCTAGATGTGTACCGAGTGCAACCATCTTGCTGTCGTAGCCATTACTCTGTTGAGGTAAGCTGTTGCGACCCACAGATTGTCTTTTCCGATGTGTTTGCTAGATGTGTACCGAGTGCAACCATCTTGCTGTCGTAGCCATCACTCTGTGGAGGTAAGCTGTTGCGACCCACAGATCGTCTTCTCTCATGTGTTTGCTAGATGTGTACCGAGTGCAACCATCTTGCTGTCGTAGCCATCACTCTGTGGAGGTAAGCTGTTGCGACCCACAGATCGTCTTCTCTCATGTGTTTGCTAGATGTGTACCGAGTGCAACCATCTTGCTGTCGTAGCCATCACTCTGAGGAGGTAAGCTGTTGCGACCCACAGATCGTCTTCTCCCATGTGTTTGCTAGATGTGTACCGAGTGCAACCATCTTGCTGTCGTAGCCATCACTCTGTGGAGGTAAGCTGTTGCGACCCACAGATCGTCTTCTCTCATGTGTTTGCTAGATGTGTACCGAGTGCAACCATCTTGCTGTCGTAGCCATCACTTTGTGGAGGTAAGCTGTTGCGACCCACAGATCGCCTTCTCTCATGTGTTTGCTAGATGTGTACCGAGTGCAACCATCTTGCTGTCGTAGCCATCACTCTGTGGAGGTAAGCTGTTGCGACCCACAGATCGCCTTCTCTCATGTGTTTGCTAGATGTGTACCGAGTGCAACCATCTTGCTGTCGTAGCCATCACTCTGGAGGTAAGCTGTTGCGACCCACAGATCGCCTTCTCACATGTGTTTGCTAGATGTGTACCGAGTGCAACCATCTTGCTGTCGTGGCCATCACTCTGTGGAGGTAAGCTGTTGCGACCCACAGATCGCCTTCTCACATGTGTTTGCTAGATGTGTACCGAGTGCAACCATCTTGCTGTCGTGGCCATCACTCTGTGGAGGTAAGCTTTTGCGACCCACAGATCGCCTTCTCTCATGTGTTTGCTAGATGTGTACCGAGTGCAACCATCTTGCTGTCGTAGCCATCACTCTGTGGAGGTAAGCTGTTGCGACCCACAGATCGCCTTCTCTCATGTGTTTGCTAGATGTGTACCGAGTGCAACCATCTTGCTGTCGTAGCCATCACTCTGTGGAGGTAAGCTGTTGCGACCCACAGATCGTCTTCTCTCATGTGTTTGCTAGATGTGTACCGAGTGCAACCATCTTGCTGTCGTAGCCATCACTCTGTGAAGGTAATCTTTTGTGACTCACAGATCGCCTTATCTCATGTGTTTGCTAGATGTGTACCGAGTGCAACCATCTTGCTGTCGTAGCCATCACTCTGTGGAGGTAAGCTGTTGCGACCCACAGATCGTCTTCTCTCATGTGTTTGCTAGATGTGTACCGAGTGCAACCATCTTGCTGTCGTCGCCATCACTCTGTGGAGGTAATATGTTGCGACCCACAGATCGCCTTCTCTCATGTGTTTGCTAGATGTGTACCGAGTGCAACCATCTTGCTGTCGTAGCCATCACTCTGTGGAGGTAAGCTGTTGCGACTCACAGATCGCCTTCTCTCATGTGTTTGCTAGATGTGTACCGAGTGCAACCATCTTGCTGTCGTAGCCATCACTCTGTGAAGGTAATGTGCTGCTACCCACAGATCGCCTTCTCTCATGTGTTTGCTAGGTGTGTACCGAGTGCAACCATCTTGCTGTCGTAGCCATCACTCTGTGAAGGTAATGTGCTGCGACCCACAGATCGCCTTCTCTCATGTGTTTGCTAGGTGTGTACCGAGTGCAACCATCTTGCTGTCGTAGCCATCACTCTGTGGAGGTAAGCTGTTGCGACCCACAGATCGTCTTCTCTCATGTGTTTGCTAGATGTGTACCGAGTGCAACCATCTTGCTGTCGTAGCCAGCACTCTGTGAAGGTAATGTGTTGCGACCCACAGATCGCCTTCTCTCATGTGTTTGCTAGGTGTGTACCGAGTGCAACCATCTTGCTGTCGTGGCCATCACTCTGTGGAGGTAATGTGTTGCGACCCACAGATCGCCTTCTCTCATGTGTTTGATAGGTGTGTACCGAGTGCAACCATCTTGCTGTCGTAGCCATCACTCTGTGAAGGTAATGTGCTGCTACCCACAGATCGCCTTCTCTCATGTGTTTGCTAGGTGTGTACCGAGTGCAACCATCTTGCTGTCGTAGCCATCACTCTGTGAAGGTAATGTGCTGCGACCCACAGATCGCCTTCTCTCATGTGTTTGCTAGATGTGTACCGAGTGCAACCATCTTGCTGTCGTAGCCATCACTCTGTGGAGGTAAGCTGTTGCGACCCACAGATCGCCTTCTCTCATGTGTTTGCTAGATGTGTACCGAGTGCAACCATCTTGCTGTCGTAGCCATCACTCTGTGGAGGTAAGCTGTTGCGACCCACAGATCGTCTTCTCTCATGTGTTTGCTAGATGTGTACCGAGTGCAACCATCTTGCTGTCGTAGCCATCACTCTGTGGAGGTAAGCTGTTGCGACCCACAGATTGTCTTCTCCCATGTGTTTGCTAGATGTGTACCGAGTGCAACCATCTTGCTGTCGTAGCCATCACTCTGTGAAGGTAATGTGCTGCGACCCACAGATCGCCTTCTCTCATGTGTTTGCTAGGTGTGTACCGAGTGCAACCATCTTGCTGTCGTAGCCATCACTCTGTGGAGGTAAGCTGTTGCGACCCACAGATCGCCTTCTCTCATGTGTTTGCTAGATGTGTACCGAGTGCAACCATCTTGCTGTCGTAGCCATCACTCTGTGGAGGTAAGCTGTTGCGACCCACAGATCGCCTTCTCTCATGTGTTTGCTAGATGTGTACCGAGTGCAACCATCTTGCTGTCGTAGCCATCACTCTGTGAAGGTAAGCTGTTGCGACCCACAGATCGTCTTCTCTCATGTGTTTGCTAGGTGTGTACCGAGTGCAACCATCTTGCTGTCGTAGCCATCACTCTGTGAAGGTAAGCTGTTGCGACCCACAGATCGCCTTCTCTCATGTGTTTGCTAGATGTGTACCGAGTGCAACCATCTTGCTGTCGTAGCCATCACTCTGTGGAGGTAAGCTGTTGCGACCCACAGATCGCTTTCTCTCATGTGTTTGCTAGATGTGTACCGAGTGCAACCATCTTGCTGTCGTAGCCATCACTCTGTGGAGGTAAGCTGTTGCGACCCACAGATCGCCTTCTCTCATGTGTTTGCTAGATGTGTACCGAGTGAATTCTTTCTGTGATCCAGTTGCATCTTTCACATGTCCTTAAATGGATGGAGATACAGGCAAAAACGTTTTTTCATGGGTTAACCTTTCATATACAGCAGTAATAGAATTTATGCGAGTCACTATTTTGAAAAATATATCAGTAGTAAATTTATCATCTTGAGCTTGTGATTGAGACGGATTAGAATCAAATGGTCGTTTTGAATCCTCAAAATTAAAAGAAATTATCTTGTTTCCCTTAAAAAGAGATTGAAAACGTTTATCCTGTAACTTCTCTTCTTATGTAAAATATCTGAACTTTACATAAGTCAAAAAACTAGACGCTCTGTCTGGGTGCGAATGAATTGAGGAAATTATGTAATCCGTGAATTCTCTTTTGACTACGTTACTAACAGGTCCTTGGGAACGGTTTTGTAGAAAACTAGTAGCAATGATCTCAATGTAAGGTAGGACGTCAGGAATTAAAAAAAATCTATTATTAGTCAGGAATTAAAAAAAATCTATTGTTATAGCCAACAGGGCTGCTTCCATTATTTACCCAAATCTAATAACATCAGACATATTCTATTTGAATTTCTTCTACATAATTTGATACTAATTACATCCGATCGCTGCCACCAATGTAGTATCGTGACCAAGTGGCCCGAGGGTTCTTTAACTAAGTAAGGTCAAGGTAATTGGCAAAAAGGGGAGGCAATGACCACTATGCGAGTAGAGGAGCAACAAGTATATTGAAACTTACAAAGTGATGGAGCGGGAGCGGTAGGCTAGACACGACCCGAACAACTGAAAATGCAACTACAGACTGACTGACTTAAGCTAGGCTTATAAAAATAAGATTGTAGAAAGTGGTGGGGTACTTGGCTGCGCCATCAGAGTTTCACCCCTGATGAGGTGATTTATACAAGGATGCAGTTCTTGGCTATGTGGGATGCAACTCAGCCAAACAGCAAATAGAAACTTTATAACGTTGTCCTCACGTTGTAAGCACATCGATTTGAAGAAAGCTTGAGAACGAAGGACTTAGCTAACAGTTCACTACAACTCTATCACAACACAAACCTAACAATACAAATTACTATCAACGGCAAGTATGAGTATAATCGGAAAGGGTCGTACCTTACTCGACAATGACATCAATGACAAATATGAATAAAACAATGAAACTTTGAAATGTTTCAATAATCCCGAATGTTAAAGAAACATTTCGACGAACAAAAAGAAAGAAATAATTTCGACGAAAAAAAGAAAGAAATATTGATGCAGGACAGAGAAAAGAACCTGGTGTCAGAGAAATTTGTGGAAACTGCTTCGGCCTTGTTAGCAAGCCGGAACGGAAACGAAACCAATATGAAAAAAAGGAACGGAACTGAGGCAGTCGTAGGTGGCCCGGTGTCCAAATCCGGTCATCATCCACGCCTGCGGACGGTGGCAGTCACAAGTGGCCCGGAGGACAAGCCCGGTCACTGCCTGCTACTACCGTGGTTGCCCATGGCTCCAAATCTCAACGTAGCATGGACAATCTCCGCTGCCCCTCCACCGCAGGGAGACGTGACGGCCTTTCCACAGACTCGAGTCGCCACTCCGCCAACATTTAGTAATTTCTTAATTGTGGCCAATTTTCCTTACAAGGAAATGTAATTCTCCCTCCCATTCTTTCAATTTAGATAATTATAGAGAATTATTTTTTTGAACAAGGGCAGAACTTGAATTTAGGTTTGTTCGTTTCATTTCTTTTTTCCTCGCGTGTTTCCACGAAATGTCTTTACATTTTCCTATCATTTGAACTCACTTTCCTATATTATTTTACTGAGAGTGAGAATTTTCTATCTTAATAATGAGAATTTTCTATCTTAATAATTATATCTTAATAACCTAAGAGACGCTAAACATCGAGTGCTAGACATTACAATTAAACTCCACTCAGGTCCCTGTCACCGTTTGTACTTATACTATGTCATCCTATAACAAACAAGGAACCCCCAAATGTTGTCATCCTAATCTACTCTAATAGTTACATCTTCATGTAGACACCATCTATAACACGATTCAATGAACTACTTAGAGAATCCGCAAAACTCTCGAGTGATTCACCGCGTTTCTGGACTGCAGTTTAGAGAGCATTGTAACCAAACTGAGATGAATGATTCATTCTAAACCACTCAAAGAACTGTCATGCCCTCTAGTGGTAGGCTACTGCATTGTTGGGAATGAAATTAGAACTCAATAGGAATTGCTTTTATTTCCACTTTATTTCATACTAATCAAAGCGTCCAAATAAACTCAATCAATACAAGGAAGCAAATTAGGTTCTCGGTACACAATGAATGTGAGTCGAAGGTTCGGGGGATATCCAATACCCCATTCTGTTAAGCAGATTTGATCTCAGATGAAAAATATTTAAAAGTACAGAGACCCATGTATCAGAGAGCTACTTACAAACCCGTGGGGTGTGGATGACGCCTCGTCAAGTCTAGGAATGAATAGAAAAGTTGGAATAAAGTTTGGAGTTCGCACATCCACCACTATGCCAATTTCTTTATCTGATTTATCATATTTGGATGGTCCTTGGAATTTTGTTCTGCTATTGGCTGCCGCCATTCGAGGACACTCGCATGGTTCACAGGATGTGAGATAACAACAAGTCGGTGCGTGGCAGCTGATCATAAAGATTCGTCGCTCTTTTTATTTAAAATAATAAAAGAAAATAAAAGTCGTAGTAAACTACAAATTTATTACAATAAACCCGATTATTAAATATTGATAAGTTTGATTAGGAAGGTAAGTTAAAATTAAAAGTTAAACAATCCAAAGGCGTCATCAACACAGAACTCAGAACGCAATGTGGCATATGTTAAACTGGGATCTTTTAATTTTATATTACTTGAAAAGAATCATTTTGCTGATACTCTGACTTTCACATTAACTATCTTAATTTTGCCCTTTTCATTCCAGCCACCCAAGTCAGCTGCATCATCAAACTGGAAACATTCAGTCACTGAAAGTCCAGATGGTTCCCCCTTCCAGTTTTCAATCATATTAGCTGTAGCCTACTCAAATCCTTAATCGGTTTCATACTGGAAACTATACTCGATACTGAACTTGAAGAAGCACCAGCAGCAGTGGCTTTATTCTCCTGTTTTAAAGCTGTTTGTTGTTGAGCTAACTTCCTCTCAAGTTCTGCAACCTTTCCTTTTAATTTCTGCTAAGACATTTTCATATAGCTGTATCCAACCGGCTATCGTCAGGTGTCATCTGTATCTGTATCCAACTGGCCTGTCGCCGCAGGGGTGCCTCTCCATATGAAGTAGCTGTTGTCCAAGGTGCTATATGAGCGCAGTTCAGGCAAGACTAGGGTGTTCGTGCTCACCCTGTCCACCTGGTCTACGCCCCTCAACCCCGGCGCCGTCGAGTTGGTGGGGGCCACAGTTCACACCATATCCAAAGGGATACGGTCGGGAAGCCCGGAGTTCGGACAACCGGGTAGGGCCTGACGTGTGTGACATCGACTGACGCATACGCCTCGATCTTGAATGGCCCAATCGTGTCGTAGTGGCCTAATATCCAGACACCATATTGCCCGCTTCCTTCTCAGTCTGGGTCCACGCTAGTCGGGCTGCGGTTATGCTCATGCCGCACTTCTTCTCCCATTGCTTTACGGCCACCACGGGCAGGGGACTGCAGCATGCCCATTGCTGGGTCGTCTCGTTGGGCAGAATCCCCCAGTTCGCCACGGGCCAGTAGTCCCTCAGGTGGTCCCAACACACGCCCTGCCATGTCTCCAGCCCATCTTCAAAACCCTTGCTTGGGTATCTAAAGTCACAGCCCATCCGTAATGCCCTCCACTGCTACTTCCACCACATGTTGGGTGGTGGTATTTCGCTCAGACCCCAACCCAATCCATTGTCTGGCTGCGATGTCCAGCTGTACCAACGCCGATGCGGTTGTTAGCCCGATGGCTGTTCCCACGTTGTTCAGGATACAGCACAGTCCCGGGCCTGTGTCGAAGTTGTACGCCGACTCCTGCACGCAGATGAGCCCAATCGAAGTCCCCAGCCGAGTCAGGGACGTCGCCTGGGTCCTATCGTCCTATAACTATCATCCAAACATACGTTCCCAATAACCATCGTCTGAACGTACGTTCCCAATAACCATCGTCCAAACGTACGTTCCCAATAACCATCGTCTGAACGTACGTTCCCAATAACCATCGTCTGAACGTACGTTCCCAATAACCATCGTCTGAACGTACGTTCCCAATAACCATCGTCAACGCACGTCATCGTATAACAACCATCGTCAGGGATATGTCATGGTATAATCACTTGTCCAATTGTGAGGTACCCAACAAAAACATGGAGCAGATGGTGTTTTGCGTTTGGTATATTTTTTAACCAACTCATTATTTTACTTTATCTTTATGGTTTAAACCACTTTAAACTAAATATTTGCTGGGATATTTGCAATATTGTGAGCCATTAGAAGACAAAAGTTCCTCAAACGTAAGGTTCTTAATTCAATATCTTTTTATAAAAACGATAAAATAATAGAGGTTTTTGGTTAATAATCGTCATAATCGCAGAAAATAGGAGAAAATCGGAGGTAGCTGAAACTGAGTAACCGGAGTATAGTGGGGTGGGTTTCTTACCTATATGAAACGAGACTAGTGATGTCCTGGAATAGGGTGGGACACGATTCATGTCCCAACCCTTATCGCATAATAAAGGGCCAATAGTAGGCTTCTTGGATGATGTTCAAAGATCAAGTTATATATTCATGGTTAATCTTAAATTGTTTTCTGATTAATTTGACAAATAAGTGAATCACAGACATTCTTAGTACTATTTAATTGTGAAACAAAAAAAGATAATTAAAACATTAACACATAAATGTATTTGCTCATTCTACACTCAACTCTTTTAAATCTATATACATGTCTTGAAATAAATTTACATTTATAGTCTTTACGTACGAGGTTCTATTTCCCAACTGTGTTTTGTTAATTTTTTTTACAACCTATAAAATTTTGGAAACAACTTCTCCAAAGGAGTCAACATTTTTGAATATACAATAATTATCTGCAATTATATTAGAAGCTTTTTCCAATTTTAGCGAATTTCCCCTATAGGGAAGAAGCTATTACCGTAGGTCTCATGGTAAGACCTAAGCCCCAGACCATGATAACTTTTTGTTTTGCAACCCCCAGAAGCAAAAAACACCATTCGTTCGAATTTTTAGATATATATATATATATCTATATATCTATATATCTATATATCTATATATATATGTGTCTGTTAGCACGATAGCGGCCGTAAAAATGGTCCGATCTTGATGAAATTTGGTACAGACATGTAAAGTGGTAATCGATTGGACGAGTTCGTGAATCAGCCCGATCGGACCACCGGAAGGGGGGGTAAAGGGGGATAAACCCCCCCAAAAATGGGTTTTTTGATCATTTTACATAGAAAAATAAAATTTATCAAATTTTTGTTGGCACCATTGAATTCAGCTCAAAAAAACAAACAATTTAGTACTTTGAATCACTGCTCTATGTCCATTGGTTACCGAGATATTGAAAGTGGTAAACACAGTACGTTGTCCCAATGTTAACCTTATGGGAAATAAGTAAAATGCTTTATCTCGTTTATTTCTTAACATATCTTGATAAAACTTGGTAAATGGCTTCTTCTAGTTTAGATCTACTAAATATTGAATTAAAACCAACAAGTTTAAACATACCTGTAGCAGCAAACCTGCATACTCATTCCCCATGTTAATCTTATGGAGCTTACAAAAACATGTCAAATCTCGCTATGTTGGGATTAAAATATATTGTTTTGCATTTGAAATTCGCTGAGTATGCAGGTCTGCTGCAACGGGGGTATTTTAGCTATTAATTTATAACTAATTAATAAATCTACATCTCTGGATTCTTTAATCCTATTGACCAACAAATGTGTTAGAAATTTATTTTAAAAATAATTAACAGGTAAGTTAGTTAGGGGATGTTTCATTTTTCCATCAAACAAATCAGAGTTCAAAAAAACTTTGTCGTTAAATTCGTAAAAAATTTTTCTAAGAATCTTTTAAACTGTTACCATCCAAAAAAAACAAGGTGTACAAAAAAATGTTAAAGGATATCAATACAAAATTTAATAAGGAATAAAAAAGGCCAATAGCCGGGATATCCTCTCTGAGAAAACTTACCTCGGGTTTGTTATCACAGTAGACCTTAAAAAAATCAACAACATTATGGTATTTCGTTCTGGTAATGTCGTGAAACACCCTCTTTGCACTATCAAAATTCAACCTCTCACCATTATCGCGACACGACGTACTCATACAAACCACACATATTTTCTTTATCACTCATTCTTAACAATTCGCTAATAATACAACTCATTGAAAAACAAATTTCAGTCTTTTCCTATTCTATGGGAAATGCTTTCCGAATTCATACACAAAAGCCAAACCGTTCTTTTCCAAAAAACTTTTTATAATATCGGCATGGCTTTTTTTATGAGATAACAGACAGCTGTGCCTGAGTTTTCTTCTGACGTTTCATGTCTGCTTTGCAAATTAAACATTTACTCTTTATAACTTGAATTTTCTGCAATATTGTAATCAAATAACGACTGGCAGTGTTGAGCAATATGAATACCCCGTTGAGACCTACAGCAATATGTGTCTCAGCGCTTGGTCAGAAAAACAAAGACCGAATAAATTTAATAATCAAACAAAATAAAAACCTCAGTAAATCAACCAAATAAGTTCATTTTCTTTGTGGGGAACCATCTTATATGTTCAGAAATGTTACAGTTTTCTCCGAGCGAAGCTTGGTCCCCAGATATTAAATATAAAAATTTTAAGTTTATCGAAAAAATCAAAAATTACTTACAGTGAATCCCGCGTCTATCGGGATGTTTACAATCTTCTTCACCAGCACCTCCCTACATATGTTGTCAACTCTTCTTTTTAATTCTTCGTACTCCATCCTCTCTTCCTTGGTAAACCAGGGAAATGAACGTTCGAATGTGGCGAAACCGAATTTCTATATTAAAAACTCCCGTACAATAAACATAATTATTCTCGCGTTCATTGTGGAGCTTGAAAGAACAGAACACCTAAACAACACCGAGTGACTGAGCAGGGTCTGCGTATCGCCAGCGGTTGCCCCCCGGCAGAGGAGAGAGGGGGTTTGAGGGGGGGGGGGTTGTGAATTAATCGGTTTTCCGAACGATGCACTAGTATTTCACGGCATTCCACAACACATGCACTAGTATTTCACGGCTTGTTGGTCGGTTGCTGCCTAAAATAGATTTGTTAGGGTTCAGCATTTAGAGAGTTATCTGTGTTTCGAAGTTTAGGAACTTTTGCCGGGGTTTTCAACAGGCTAAAGAGATAATCTTGTATTCTTCAGAAAACCGATAAAAAGTAATTTGATTGTTTATCGGATTCCTGGTTGAAAAATGAAAAGCTTAGTGGATTGGCGCCCCAGACCTCACCTGTGAACCGGACCCGACAAAAAAAGAAAAAAAGGTCTAATACATTTTGGTTGCAAACGGTCGGCATCGATTGTTGGTCACCGAAGACTCCACACCGCTATGTCTACTGCCCAGTATGTCATATTGGTGTGAATAGGGGCAAAAATGGTACAAAAAACAGTTTGTTAAATTTTGTCTAATCCTTCTCATAAACACTTATAGACCAGTCATTTTAAATATTTTTCAAAAAATTGGATAGCTGAGTGGGGCTTTTTACCATATGTTCTTTGATATGTTACCTTTCAAACCTAATCACTTTTCGAAAATTAAACTTGTACTCAAGCCGCCATCTTGGAAAATGGCGACAAAAATATAGTTTTTGAGATATATCATGATTACTATTAAGTTTAGAAAACAACTTCTTGTACGAGGGTTGCTTAGTTTGAGAAGGCCTATAACTTTTATATTTAGCATATAGTTGTACAACAATTGATAAAGCCATCATATTGGAAAATAGCTGCTAATAAGTATTTTTTCGCTGGTGCAGCTCTATTGTTAATCTTACTACAAAGGTTACTGAAGGAAAGTTGCTGAAGTTTTTATGATCTACAACTTTTATATTTACTTTATTATCGTAAAACCCACAAATATAGGCGCCATCTTTGAAAAATTGCCACTAATAATAGTTTTTTGACAGGAACTTTTTTAGTATTGAATTTACATTAGTAAACTAAATACAAAAGCTGTTTGGTTTGAAAAGATCTATAACTTTTGTATTTATAACATTGTGTTACAATAATTAATAAAGTTTTAAAAATGGAGGCCAATATGTTTTTCTTGGAACTGTCCCCTTAAAAATTTAAAATAACCAAATTTTAGATGGCATCATTAGAATCAGCTTGAAAAATCAAACAATTTGGTTTTTTGAACCACTGATTTATGCCCACTGGTTACCAAGATATTGAAAAAAGTAAACAGTGTGTGTTGTCTATATTATTCTTACGGGAATAAGTAAAATTCGATATCTCGCTCATTTCTTGTTTACATTAATACAGCTTTGTATGCGGCTTCTTATAGTTGAGATATACGGTGTATGGCTTAAATAATCTATTTTTGCGTTTCCGTGGCAGCAAACCTGCGTGCTCATATACCATGTTATTCTAATGGAGAATATTTTACCATTGTTATTTATGCGTTTATATATTATTTAATAATAGGCTTAATCTTATGTTGGAATTTGTATTTACACATATTGAGACATCATTTGAAGTACTTATCATCAGTAGAAGACGATAAGTAAATTTGCTAAAATATTCTCCTTAAGAATAACATGGTATAAGAGCACACAGGTTTGTTGCACGGAAACGCAAAAATAGATTATTCACAAATGACAAACGCACCAGTTCAAAAAGTGCACCTTCCACAAGACACAGATTATAGATGGACCGAATATCTTGTTGTCTTTCTTCAACGGACAGTATTTTTAGCCATAAGGTTTAAAATCGTTACCTTCTCAGAAACACTTGTGTCTGAAGAGGTTAGGGATTATGCCAGTTCACAGTTGAATAAAATTGGTCCGTAAATGGATCAATGCAATATAAAGTGTTAATTGGGTTAAACACAGGTTTGAATTGATACTGCAACATTGAAAGAAGTTATATATTTATTTAAATTTAACCTTTTTTTGTTTGAAATTCAATAATTTCATTTATCCATTCTTTAATTTAATTTGTTCGTAAGTATATTGATAAAACGATAAAACCCGTGATTCCACGTACATTTTTGTGGCTCTTAGGCTCGTAAGGTGAGCTGAAACGTTTCAATCTTTCTTCTTTCATCTCCCTGAATAAACAAACATTTCTTCAATATTCTGTTTTCATCTCTTAGTTCTACTATAGAATGCTCCAGTTCCATTTTGTCGTTATTCATAATGGCTCTTTGATTTTGTATGGCATTACTGTATGTTAGAAAATCTCTATATAAACAGTCTGCTTTGTCTTGAATAATTTTCTATGTTTCTTTTTGTTTCACACTTAATGATCATCTCCCTTTTTGAGACCTCTTCTGCAAAAATTTGCATGATTATTTCCTTGTTTATAGTATGTCTAGTATGTCAAAGGAGACGATGACTTGTTTGATTACATGATCAATTTTCCTCTTAAATCCTGTCCTTGCGCATCAAAGGTACATTAAGTCAAAGGTACATATCACTAAGGGGAAAAATTAATAAAAGTAAATACCGCATTGGGAATTCAGAAAGATTTTAAAATTAATCAACACACTGTTTTTTTTTTTTTTTTTTTTTTTTTTTTTGGAAAAGTGAAGCTGTTTTGTTTATTATATACGGTATTTTCTCAGGAATCCTTGTAGCTTTACTGTATGTTAAAAAATCTCTTTATGGACGGTCTGCTTTGTCTCGAATTATTTGTATATTTCTTTTTGTTTCACACTTAATGATCATCTCCCTTTTTGAGACCTCTTCAGCAAAGATTTGCATGATTATTTCCCTGTTTGTAGCATGTCTAGTATGTCAAATGAGACGCTCCTTGGTAACAAAACAAATGAGTTTTGCCCGATGATTGGTATTTTTGTAGAAGATTTTAAAGTATCTTGAACTTCTTTCTTCGATAACATCCTATGAATAAAAAAAATATTAATATTAACTGGGTTAACTGAGCCTGTTTAAAAACATTATTTATATTATAATGTTAACTAGCATCCAGTGAATGTGGTTGGTAGCCAAGTAGATGCTAGAGCTTCAGCAACATTGCTGGCTGCTGGTATTAAAATAATAAAATACATAAGTTACTAACCATCAACGTAACTATCACGGCAAGCCACCGTCGCAGCCATGACCATCCTGAAGTCCACAAGTCCCCTTTACCTGCAAACATTTGAATATGTTAGAATGAAAAATAACGACACAGATCTACACGAGCGCTACAAACACGAGTACATAGAACGGAAAGCAGTGAGCCTATTTCTATGTATTTGGTATTTATTATTCCTGAAAAAACTATGCTATTTCCTGTCTCGTTCGTTTAAAACAATTCAATTGATGTATATGTTTTCTATTGGACTACATACTATCCCATTCTTTCTTGCGGATTTTCTTACAAACTAGCTTGTTCATGTATTCTGTAATCGTTTACATTGTTAAATAAGAAATTCGCCAACATTTCCAATATAACTTCTTCCAGGAAAAACTTCATCAAAACATTCACATTAAAAGGCATTTCCGTTTCCTTTGGGAACTCGATAACAGCTTCTCCTCTTTTCAGGGAATCTATTACACGGTCCCTTCCTCAATATTTTATCGCCAACGGGATATTACGTATTAAAAGTTCTTTAACATCATGACAATAAAAAGTACCGGACGTTGGTCCGGATGAAGGTATTCCATTCGATTTGTGTCTGCTACGCATACTTTCTTCCGTAGTATCATATAACCTTTCCCTCGAAAACACGCCTTCATTCGAGAATTATAGTGAACAATTACCAATTTTACGATTAACTCTGAAGACGCTTCCACCGATAAAATCTGACTGTCCCAGAGATTTTCATAGAGGAACGTATAAAACCGCTTATCAGTCTCAGTTAGTTCGACAGGTGCTGCCTCAAAACTGAAATAATCGATCCCATTAACTTTGCTGTATATGTCATTTGACAATATCTTTCCGATGATTTTTTATAAAAGAGGTTTTCAGGGACTGGCATTAATAGGTAGACGTAGAATAAATGAATTCTCACAGTGGCAGCCTACTTGTTTCCGGTGTCACCACGTCATCTCAAACGTCACAGGCGGCGGCCGCCATCTTGTTTCCGTTTCTATATCGGGGCCACCCCTACTGGTTGGGTGTCTTCTTCGCACAGTACTCTTTTACGATATCAAACGGTATATGCGTATTATGCAATATATCGATTTCGAAATTCCATTCGTTGACATCCCATCCACTGAATAAGACTTTGTTTTAGGAAATCCATACTATCGCATTTAAAATTGAAAAATCTATTCAGATTCTTTAACATAACCTCACTGTCGTCAAGCGTCCATAACAAGTCGCCCAATGTGTTGATGACGATTTTCATCTGGTCGACGGTCAATAACTCGTAGAGACTAAATGGTATTGTATGTCCGGAAGGTCTAATCAAAAATGTAAAAACTGTCATTCTCGTCTTTCATTCTCGCTTTATCATCTACAATGTGCGGGCTGGTCGGTTTAAAAATCCATGATAATATCAACGTCGTGAGAGTAATGTTGCTTAATACATTTGAAAGGTACATCATTTCTTTCCAGTAAACATTGTATCATTAAAATGGATAGTTATCCCCTGCATTCTCCCTTTAAGTAGAAGTGTATGAGGTCGGAGTATTCTATAGAACTCTTACAACGTTTGAATATCATAAGAAGGTGCCATTCCTCTATCTGATCCGTCACTTGGTACAAATATTTACGTAGATGTAAAAGGTTTTCACTCAAATATCGTACCATCGATGTCGGGTGGATACGTTTTGTAGCCATTACGGTTTTCATGACGTTATAATTGCCGTTATCATCGGTATTACAGATATCAAATTCAAAATGTCACTCACTTCCAGGAACTGTATCAGATCATAGAAAATTGCAGAAAAAACATCATATTCTCAGGTTTCGAGGTTTCGATAAATCTAGCTTTTTTGCTTTCTATCCTTTTATAATTGTATCAAGAAGAAAAACATACAACTAACTAAGAATAATGCAATGCACGATTTGATGTTTGGAATGATAGTTCATGTAACTTATCACTACACACCTCACTGAATTTAAAAACGAAAACACAAACAATCATTAGGAATGTTTCAAACATACCCAGAACCGATGAGATAAGTTACGGACAAATCACGAGCCAACTCGATAAGTTTGGCTTAGGGCACGAAGCTAGGGCTTAAGAGACTTTGAATTTTTATTTCTGCGCTAATGTATGAAGTCAATCTAATAAACACAAAGATATATATAATGTTTACGAAATATTAATCCTTGATAATGAATTTTAATAATTCTTTAATTGTCCCCACAACTAATCGGGACCCCGAAATATATTTATTTGTATTATACATGGAAAACTGATGCAATTTTCAACCTTACTGCTGAAGCATTAATTTCACATCCTCCAGCAAAAGTAAACTACAGAATAGACCAATATTTGGTATTCAAATAAATATTATTTTCGAAATCACTTACAAATAACCAGAGTGAGAAGTATTTAAAAAAAACCTTGAAGACCCTAAATTTGAGAAACTAAAAGAAATGGTTTTAAGTGAAGTAAAGCAAACATTGGAAATTGATGAAAGAGGAAGAATCAGGAGGATTAAAGACAGAGATATTATATCTTTTAGTGAAACAAAAATATTTAAAATCGCTAAACCTGAGAGGAAAATAGGCAAAGACAATGATACAATGCCGTTTAGTTATAAAGTTTAAAAACTCACCTAATCCCACCAATCTATCATGGCGTGGAGTACTTTTTGTGTCTTCTTTAACCTTTCTATCTCATATTCAATCTGCATATATTCGTGGTATGCGTGGTCATCAATATCCCTCACAAGATAACTATATAGCACTGCCATCACTGAGAAGATCATTTTGACAACTGAAGTTGTAGAATCTCTCTCAAACCTTGGCGAGGACAGCTGCTCTCTAATTGGTTCCCCCCAACCTGTATCAATATAAACCTTTTTTATTGCTCTATGGACTCTTCATCCCACCTGCTGTATTTTCCCTTGATAGCTGTAGATTCCAAACAGCTGTTATTATTACTTCATTTGTTTACACTTTCCCTGTTAAAATTTTACAACTTTTAAATTCGATTTATTACGTTATTAGATTTTCTCTGGCCAAGTAATCTGCGTAAAAGACGTTTTTTTGTTAAAAATTACTTATTTCCAGAATTTGAAAGAAATCCTCGGAGCCGTTTTTGAGATAAATGTGCAAGCAAGCATACAAGCAAGGACGCACGATAACATTACTCATATAAGAGTATAGGATAAAATTGTTGAACGATGCTTTGCCATCTTATGTTTTAAGTTTCATATGGCAGATGAAAAAACATGATATCTAATGGCATCACTTTAGAAAAATAATAATATTAAATTTGAATAAAAATGTGGAACCTTGATATTTTGTATACGTATAGCCAAATAGTTTAATGAAAAAAATGGTTATAAATAATGTAAAACCTAATTTTTCCAAGCGTACCAAACTTTAAAATTGCTTTCCTGAAAAGTTTATAAAAAGTGACTTATCAGCTTATGCCATCTACCCACAGAATTAAAGACCGACTGAAAAAATTGTTATTGCTTATATCTATGTGTTAGTAATTGTTTATACACTTCTATGTTGATTGCGTGTCAATATTACTTATTTGTATGACAGCACTTTGTTGACTGATAAATATTTTTCAGACGGTGAGTATTTAAACGCTTTTAACACCCAATAAAAACCTTATAATATTTATGGTGATTTATACAACAAATTAAACATTTCAATTCGCTTCTGTCAGGTTGTTTGCGTTGGTTATAATCGCGTATTTTTACAACAGCCGACCTAGAAGCCGGCAGACACTTGGGCAAGTCATAAACTCTACTATTCGAATTTCAAGTATAGATCTTTCTTACTCGGTTATAAAGCCGTGACAAATCGAATTCGTATTCTGAGTCTGCAAACGATTCGGTTTGAATACGTTTTTTTTTTAAAAAAAGTGTAGTTTCCGCGTTGAAAAAGAGATGTCGCCACTTTCATTTTTAGTCTGATTGAAAAAAAATTGTTAGAGTTTACGGTCAAGCTGACTTTTTAAAGTATATACATATATATATATTTTTTTACAGTTGTATATAGTGTTTTATATTGCTCTAACCATGTTTAATTTGTTTTTTTTTACGAAACTTTTTTAGTTAATGGGTATAAACATTTATTGGTCGGTGGTTCGTTAGTTAATAAGCTTCTAGGGGACGTCAACCCCAACCACCATGCTAGAAGACACTCTTTTTTTGTTTTTACGGTAAAGAGGTTCCCACAGGCCTAGACCAAATAAACCTGTGGAATGGAGAAACCCGTATATACGTGTGTGTGTTTGTCAGGTGTGTTGTATCCCGTCGAGTGGCTGCCGGAGTACAATAAGCGCGGAGGTTAGCTGGTAATTTAAATGATTAAAATCAACCAAGACAGTTCGGAAGTGGTATATTGCGACTCAAGATACAGGCACAATCACAATGTGACACAACTGATAAAATAATGACAAAGTCCAAAAATCGACACTTAGAATATTCGGAACAAGGAGACGCGCTACGCTAACTGCACTGTCGGGCTCTCTGAGAACACCCTCCAGCCAGTGTAACTAGTTGTCTGTCTTCCTACTCCAAGTCTAGGGTTTTATTAGAAGGGGTAAAGTAGTGGGGACACAGCCCCAGAGGGTACCTCCTCCAGCTTAGCACCAATAGGGTGTTAGCCACACCCACCTAGACCAATAGGATTTGGATAACATAATTATCGTTAGACTTGTCTAATAATTCTAATTACAAGGGGAACCCTCACAATAGTTCATAGTGACAAGCGTCACCTAAAGTGGTTGCAGCTGCATGTGCGTTAAACTAATGAATTTATGTGACATTCCCGTCTAAATAAGGGTAAAGTATTGATTATTTGAGTTTAGACATATTTATTGGATTAGGCTTGAAATTATTGGTAAACATCTAGACAAGGCCCGCTGTGGGCATGTGTAGAGAACGTGAGGGTCCTCGTAGGTCAAGCGTTACAGTAATTTATTAAAAGGGGAGACTGAGAAAGAATTTGGGCTAGGGGTATCGTGGGACTCACAACACCTCCCCCCCTATTAAAAGAAGTGTAAGCTACAAGCTTGCGCTTCTTACAACATAAACACACAAAATATAAAAGCTATATAAACTAAGATAAAACACAAAAACACTACTTATATGAATTAATACAAACACAACAATATAGATGATTATGCAATACAACACAATACAATGCCACACAATACAATACAATACAATACAACTGGTTATATGAAAGAAATTAAAAACAAAGCTAAAATAATTCATAAATGAATGTGTGAACAATGACTACGGATAAAATATTATTTACACTCTCTTTGTACGAGGTCTCAGGTACTTGTATGTACCTTTGGAGATTTCTTTGATCTCCTTAACATCTTTATCAATGTCATCAATTTGTCTGTTTGCTTGGGCGGCTTTGGCACTAGCCTCTAGCAGAGGTAAGTTTGGGTCTGACCGTGTTGCTGAAATGTCCTCGATAGAGGCCCCATACTGATATTGTTTAATAACAATAGGTTTGTTGCCTATAGTTTGCACTTGTCGCAACGAATCCTCAACTTTTTGTTCCAAATCTTTACTACAACAACGGAACAAATTGCTTAGGCAAAAACATTTAGTTAGACAATTGGTGTAAATATAGTAAACTAATGATAGAATTATAGCTCCACAAATAACATAAGTCAAAACTGAATAATGGGTAAGTCTAGTCTCATTAATTTCATGAACATTATCTTTCTCCAAAACATTCTTTATCTCATTTAAACGGTAACTTGCTGCATCTAGATCATCAGAGTGACTGACTACTGATTTAAATGATTTTGGTAAAGTAAGTACTGGTATATCATTTTTATTTTCAATATCTAATTCACAACAATCGTAAGATAGATCAAAAGGAGGAATAAATTGGCTTGTGGTATTACTGTCATATTCACTGCTAGGCAGGAGAATAACACCAGAGCCATAGGCTCTGCATTTGGCTTGTAGGGAAATAATTCCCACATTACTTAATTGTACGGAATAGATACCACTTAACTTTCCGGGATCTCTACAGGACACCGTCAACGTTTCGTTTATTGGTAACACATATAACCAAGCGTTTGACCTAACCATCTTTTGCCAAATTGGTTGTGTAATTTTAGCTATTCTTTGATCACATCTGTTTGAATTTATGCTTTTAAAAAGTTTTATTTCACATGATTCATGAAGGTGCATGTGATATATAGGTGTTGTCTGTTTACAAACATAAACATCTCTCTTTATACACTTACAGTTCTTAACGTCAGCCGTATTCAAATTAACATAATATTGTTTCACATTATCTATTCCTAAAAATTCTTGCTTAGGTTGTACAAACAAATATTCATTGCCTCTCAATAGTTTAGGCAGTGGATTAACTTTATACAAATCAAATAGTATATCATTCACTAAGGGAATTGTTAACACATAGACAAGTTTATTTTCCTTAAGAAATGTACTTATAGAGAATAGGTCAAAAAATAAATGAATAGATTCATCATCAACAGTAACCGGAAAGGCAAGGCCTGCAGGTAATTTGATCCTAACAGCTTCCAACTCTGTTTGTAACGCCTTAAGGTCAATAACACTACTATGTATTTCGCCTTTTCTTGCATCAATCATAGCTTGCAATAAATCCTTAATGTCTAATTCTAACTGAAATGCTTCAATACTGACAAGCTCAACGTACTGTGCCACCATGGTTTGAATTGTTACATTATTAAATTTATCGTTAACAATAAGTCTAGTAACGTTTTGAAAATTAACAATTTCCTCAAATGCCTTAATAATAGATTCCTGATTGGCGTTAACATCATTAATAGTTTTGTTCATTGTCTTTATTGTAGAGATCATTACTGCTGCTTGTTCTTTCTCGAGCTTTGACATTTCATATTGATTGTAAGAGACTTCCTTGATTTTATCTGAGTAGTAATTTGCATCGTCATGATCCATTACTCCAAAGAGGATTTTTGCAGTTTCACCTATGCTGTCAAACATGCCTCTCTTAAATCTACGTTTAGCTCGTTCTTTTGTTCCAACCTGAATTTTCAATTGCTTCATTTTGTTCTTTATGCTATCAACAGTCCTCTGCATATTTATAACGACTTTATGGCAATATTCTGAGTAATGATTTGCACAAAATCTGGTTAGCTTGTTGAACCTTAGCTTTACGTAATCGAACCTTGAGTAGTAGGTATTTACATCGATGTAGGTGAGAAGCTTCCATTCTTCATTGCTGAGCTGCGCTGTTCCGATCTTCTCAAAGTATACTCCTGGGTTGTTGCGAATCACTTCATTGGTGTAAGCGTTATTATTTCCTTGATTATCTGTTTCACCATGTGCAACAGTAGCAAGTAGTAGTATTAGCCAGATCATCTGTAACATATAGTTACAATTAATCTTCGAACTTCTTTAGACGGTTTACATGAACTTTAACACATTTTTTGCCTTTCTTAATGGTGTAATTAACCTCTGAATCTTTCTTAGCTATCGTGTACGGTCCTATCCATTGTGCACTTAATTTCTTCGACCTGCCTCTTCTTACTGTCTCATCGTGTAGGAGTACTTTGTCTCCGACACCAAACGATTTATCTGTTGTTGTCTTGTCGTATTGTTTCTTGCTCTTTTCTTTCTTAACATCAAGGTTTTGTTTCGCTAAACAATGTGCGCTTTGCAATCTTTTCTTTAGCTCTTCAGAGTAGTCATCATGATTGTATTGTGGTCCTGGCTTCGTTTTCACTAGGCTTGTTGGTAGCTCTGCTTCCCTACCGTGCATTAATGAGAAAGGTGTGTGTCCTGTGGATGTATGCACAGACGTGTTATAGGTGAACATTGCATATGGAATCCATAAATCCCAATTTAGCTGGTCTTCGTCGATGTAGTGTCTTAGGTATTCTGCTAATGTCCGATGACTCCTTTCGAGCGAACCATTCGCCTGCGGATGATAACTTGTTGTTTGCAGCTTCTTTATTTTTAGTAGTTCGCAAACTGACTGCATAACCTCTCCAATCAAATTCTGACCTTGGTCGGTTAGTAAACGTTCTGGCGTTCCATGCCTACAAATAATTTTGGTTGCAAACTCTCTCGCTATAGTATCAGCTGTTTGGTCGACAATAGGAATAGCCTCGCTATACTTTGTAAAGCAATCTTGAAACGTTAAAAGCCATTTAAAACCTTGCGCTGAAACTGGAAGAGGGCCAACTATATCCATAGCCCATTGTTCCATAGGTCTAGATAATTCAGAACTAATTTGCATTGGTACCTTCTTTGTGTCCTTTATGAATGTTTTATTTTTCTGACAACTGGGACATTTCTTTATGTATGCTTCAATGTCATTTCTGAGATTTGGCCAATCATATTTCAGTTTAATTCTCTTGTACGTCCTCGTGACTCCTTGATGTCCTCCCAAAGTAGCGTCATGATATTCCCTTATAATCTCATTTTTCTCCTCTTCTGTTGGTTCATCTCCTCTTAATGTAGTAGCCATATTTATCTCAACACGGCTCAGTGCGTCTGCATTAGTGTTCCTTCTCCCACTCTTATGAACTATCGCAAAATCATATTCGGTCAATTTTATGATCCAGCGCATAAGGCGCGAACCAGGATCTTTGACACTAAACAACCATTGAAGTGGTTTATGATCTGTCACAAGGGTGAATCTCGTACCGTAAATGTACGGTCTAAAATACTTAATTGCCCACACAAGAGCAGTTAATTCCTTCTCTGTTGTGCTATATGATTTCTCTGCTTTGTTAAGTGTCCTGCTTGCATAAGCGATCGGTTTATCCTCTCCAATTTTTCCTTGACTTAAGATAGCTCCCACAGCTACATTGCTGGCATCTGTAGTAATTATAAATTCTTTGGTAAAATCAGGGTATTGCAAAAGCGGTGCAGATACTAATTTGCTTTTCAGTATAAGGAAACTATTTTCTTGTTTTTCAGTCCATTCAAATGTAACATCCTTCTTTAATAAATCATTTAACGGTTGTGCAATCTTGCTAAAATCTTGAATGAAGCGTCTGTAGTAGCCCACTAGTCCGAGGAAGCTCTTGATATCCTTAGCATTTTTTGGGCGGGGATACTTATCCACGGCTTCTGTTTTCTTTGGATCAGGGGCTAATCCTTCATCAGTGATAACATGACCTAAGTAACTAACTTCCTTCCTAAGAAATTCACACTTGTCAGCATTTAATTTCAGTTTATGCTGTCGTAAACGATCAAACACTTCTTTTAACTTCTCCTGATGCTCCTTTAGGTTTGGTGCGTAAATCACAATATCATCTAGGTAGACAAAACATTTTATACCTTGGAGTCCTGACAAGACATTATTCATCAGCTGCTGGAAACACGCAGGTGCATTTTTGAGCCCAAATGGCATTCTGGCAAAGGAATAGTGGCCAAATGGTGTGCTAAATGCTGTTTTGTGTTTATCAGCTTCACTCATCCTTATCTGATGAAAACCACTAGCCAAATCCAATGTTGTAAAATATTTGCTCTTCCCTAACTGGTCTAAAATATCTGTGATATTTGGCAAAGGGAACACAGAACCAATAGTAACATCATTTAATTTTCTGAAATCAATACATATGCGCCACTTTATTTCACCACTTGCATCCATCTTTTTGGGTACAACAATCAATGGTGCGTTCCACTCACTTTGACTTTCCTCTATTATACCTTGGTCTAACATTGAGTCAATTTGTTTTTGAACTTCCTTTTTATGCTGCTCAGGGATTCTGTATTGTTTTATGTTAATTGGTGAAGTATCTTGTTTCAATGGTATTGTGTGCTCAACTGTATCTGTACAGGTTAATTTATCGTTAGGGAGATGAAATAGATCATTATATTCCAAACAAACTTCAAGCAAAGCTTTCTTCTCTTCTTTATTTAAGTGATCAATCCTCAATTGTTTAAGTACTCCTTCACTTCTATTTGTGTTAGCATTTTGTTCATCACCTATTTTAAATATATGACACTCATCAGTTTCAAATCCTAACTTCTCCAGTGTCACACTGGGGACATCAATTTCAACAGCCTCCTCATTAGTGTTAGTTATGCTCACCAAACATTGACCTTTGTATGCTTTTGTGACACCGCTCCCTAAAAGGACGCCGGGTGACAGCTCATGGCAATAAACAACACCCTCTCCAACTGTGCTGGTTTTTGCGGCCAAAATGGTCTCGCTTCTGGGCAGTAAAACTATTTTATTTACATAAGGGACTAACCCCCATTTAGTTCTGCCTACTTGGACGACTCCTCTGTCATAATCGATATTCGCTTTATGTTTGCTCATAAAGTCTCTTCCTAAAACTCCATCGCTTTTTAATGGGAAGTTATTGTAAACAACCTGAAATGGGTGCTCAATTTGTCTGTCAATCAGGTTAATAATTAGATTTATGGTTCCTATTGTCTTTACCGGATCTTCGGATATTCCCAATATTGATTTTGAGGTATTGTCTAGAATTTGCGCTTCATCTTGTAGTTTACCTACTTTGATAATACTAATATCAGCACCTGTGTCTAAAAGCAAACTAGTTTTTTGATCTATTGTTTCGGATAACTCCATTTCAATGCACTCGTGATTTTTCCCATTGATTATGCGACCTACTTGTACTGTCTGGCACTCGTTGACGGGCCGCTTGTCGCCGAGCGCGTTGCGTTTCCCTGGTCTCGACTGTTTTGGAACCTAGGGGTTTGATCTCTGCCTTGGGTGTCCCTCTGCTTCTTAAAGCACTGAGATTCAATATGCCCAGCCTTACCACAGTAGCGACACGTAACCATGGCTTTGACGTGGAAATTATTCCTTTCTTTTTTGTCACTGTGTTTAAAAAACCTTTCTTTAGAAAAAGAAGTCTTTTTAAAATAACAGTCTTTATATTCGTGTCCTACCTTCTTGCAGTTTGTGCACTTAACTCTTGTTTCTTGTTTGTTTTCTTTTTGCTTAATTCCAAAGTATTGTTGGCTTTCTTTGTCACTCAAGATATTGATTTCTTCAATTACTGCCGCTTCGACAGCGTCTTCGTATACCGGAATGCTTTTAGCTTTCATTAGAAATTTTATGGGTTGTCTTAATCCCTCAATGAAGGCATTGTGCCTCTGAAGTTCGAGTACATCATATATTGCGGACTTAACACTGCGCGGTTTGTTTGCAGTCATCTGTACTGCCAAACCACTTAATATTGAGTTTAGTCTCTCGGAAAATGCCCTGACGTCTTCGTCCTTTTGTTGACGAGCGCTACTCATCTCCAGCTGCAAATGTGCAACATTCTTCTTGTCTCCATATTTATCTCTTAAAGCTACCTTCAACTGAGCCCAAGAATTTAGTTCCTTAAAACGGACAATGTTATAAGCATCGCCCACGAGCTTGTTTTTTAGAATTTCAAACAATAGTGGCAGGTACGATTCGTCTACATTGTCTACAGCGAAATCCCCGCAACTAATAAACTTACACAAATCATCACGCCTACCATTGTACTCTGGGACAAACTTGGTGGCCTGATCTAAGGTCAGCGTCCTAGCCCTAACATTTTGTGTTTGTGCTACCGACCCTACTTGAGTAGCTCTTTCGTTAACCGTGCTGTGTGGTTCTCTACGGTTACTCCTACTAGAGCACTCGCTACAGCTATCGTCACTAGAGGCTGCATTATTATTCGCATTGTCTTCTACTACTTCCTCTGCTAACCTATCAACTTCAGCAATAAATTCATTGACCGACATTGCCTTTCTGATTTACGTCAACATACATGAATCATCCACTTACTTTTTGTTTTGATTGCGAAGTCTGATGACGGAGGCGGCCCGAAGTGAAGCGCCGGATGCAGCGCCGAAAGCTGCGATGAGTGCCGCGACCCTCGCCGGTGAAACAATAGACTCGCAGAAAGACAGTGGCTGCTGAGGTGGACCTCCCTGGGGATGAGTCTCCGCAGTGCAGCGTCGTGCCACTTACCAGGCCTCTTGATGTCTTCTTTCTTGGTCTTCCGGGATGTCTCGTTGAACCAGTATTCGCGGGTGTTAATTGCGAAATCACCCCACACAACTGACACCAGAAATTTATGTTGTATCCCGTCGAGTGGCTGCCGGAGTACAATAAGCGCGGAGGTTAGCTGGTAATTTAAATGATTAAAATCAACCAAGACAGTTCGGAAGTGGTATATTGCGACTCAAGATACAGGCACAATCACAATGTGACACAACTGATAAAATAATGACAAAGTCCAAAAATCGACACTTAGAATATTCGGAACAAGGAGACGCGCTACGCTAACTGCACTGTCGGGCTCTCTGAGAACACCCTCCAGCCAGTGTAACTAGTTGTCTGTCTTCCTACTCCAAGTCTAGGGTTTTATTAGAAGGGGTAAAGTAGTGGGGACACAGCCCCAGAGGGTACCTCCTCCAGCTTAGCACCAATAGGGTGTTAGCCACACCCACCTAGACCAATAGGATTTGGATAACATAATTATCGTTAGACTTGTCTAATAATTCTAATTACAAGGGGAACCCTCACAATAGTTCATAGTGACAAGCGTCACCTAAAGTGGTTGCAGCTGCATGTGCGTTAAACTAATGAATTTATGTGACATTCCCGTCTAAATAAGGGTAAAGTATTGATTATTTGAGTTTAGACATATTTATTGGATTAGGCTTGAAATTATTGGTAAACATCTAGACAAGGCCCGCTGTGGGCATGTGTAGAGAACGTGAGGGTCCTCGTAGGTCAAGCGTTACAGTAATTTATTAAAAGGGGAGACTGAGAAAGAATTTGGGCTAGGGGTATCGTGGGACTCACAACAGGTGCACTAGTTGTAGATGTGCACCTGAACCTCTACAATATACTGACGATGGCGTACTTTGTCATCGATCCAGTCAGCAAACCTTGCCAGCTCCAATCGATTGCCAAGTCTCCTTGGCTCCCTGTCCATCTCGAACAATCGACCGAATCGGTAGTAATGCATAACTCGGACCACAACTGTCGATCCAGCTTCCAAGTGATCCCAGATGTGATCCATCCAGGAATCCACTTCAAAGGTGCAAGTGAATTTGGCATTATAGTGGTCGCGAGCTACTGGTACTGGCATCTTGTCGCTTTCAATGTTTCCTGTGCGGACATAACAGCTTTATATACCCCAGGGCTGACCACTTTCACGTCCCCCAGGGCTGGCCACTTTCACATTGGTTCCCCCCATCCTAAAGCGGGCGGAGCCAGGAGGAGGAGGGTCCCCCCCACCAAGGCTGCCTAGCTACTCTGTAATCACTCTTGTTGTTATAAATATAGTATAAAAATTTAAACTTAAAATATCGAATATCTCTCTTTTGTATAAAATATCTTGCTCTGTGGTCGGTTATAATTAGGCGTCTTTTTCTCTGATTTGTTGAGAAATTTGAGGTATACAATTCTTCCCTCAACCATTTTCTTCCCTTGCTCCTGTGCTACTTTATTATTTGATATTGCATAACCTAACTTTTTATATTTGAAGACTTTGAAATATCTAACCCCCTATTTATGTGTTTAGTAACCAATCAGTCACTGTCCCATTTGACAGTGTTGGTAGCCCATGATTTAAAGGTAGGCCTAGAAAAGCAATAAACCAAAGCAATGTCAAATGAAAGTAGTGTAAGACAATAAGACCTTAGATTGTTTTTGGCAAGCCTCCACGGGAAAATATATCACTTTTATAACCCCCGCCCGGGGCGCAGGCGGGACGTCGGCGGCCCAGCTGCTTGGGACGCTGGGTGTCCGTGGCTTCAGGCCGATTAGCATTTTATTAATGTTTAAACAAGTTTTTTTGTATTGACAATTTTAAATATTGATTTTTAAAAATATTTTACCTAAAATATGTGAACATATAGGAAATATCTAAAGTCGTCTTTTAGTCCCCGGACTAGAATACTAAAGTACTAGTTTATACTGCATGGGATTTACCTACTTACTTTTTCTCCCACGGAACTAAAAGACTTAGTTATCTCACAATAAATATATGGAGAGAAATCTGGCAACGTCGCGATGGATAATTTAATTTAAGGAAACAGGTAAAGTTCCAAATATTGTCACTGACTCAAGTATTTGTGACAACGTTTGAATTATAAAAATAAAAAAAAATTTAATCCATTTGGTGAATTAACAAAATAAACCATGGAGGCAGGGAACCGCTGTGACCTTGGCCGTGACCTTGCACTGATACAAAGTTATTATTGATTTCTTTGGCAACCAGTTTTGGCTCACTCAAAACTTTCCAATACTGGGACAAATCATTATTAGGCCTACACATATTTATTTTATTCTGAAAATATTCATTTTTTTTGTTAAATCTCAGTTACTTTTTATAGGACTAACTAATAACTTTTAACTGGTTAGAATTTTTTACTAACTTTCCCAACTATGAGTTCCATTTACCTAGACTAAGTAATATTCCATAGCGATTGGAACCTGACCGACGAACTATTTTTATTTCAGGCGAGAAAGATTGGTCTTCCGTTTTGGCCAATAGAAATATTGTATAAGACACTCAGTTGAAATAATCATCGGCTAAACTAAATACTTATTGAATTTATAAAAGGAAATTTGATTTTTATATAGATCTGGATCACTGGTGTAGCCTTAATCTAATGTCCATTGTATCAGACACAGAAGAAGTTCTTTTTCAACTTCAGATCAGATCCTTTACTACGACACAGGGGCGTTGGCTTCTCACCCTAATATAATTCTACTGAAAATGAAAGCCTATTCAAATATGCTAGGGATTATGTTTGAAAGAAAAGACAAGTCAAGAAAATAGATACTCAGGGCTACTCAATCCACCCCGAGGTTTATGGATATCTATCACAACAACAGAACATTTTACAAGAAATCATCACACATTTAAAAAAAGTTTATCGCCATAAAAAACTACTTATGGTCACTCAGAAAGAATCTTGATGAAAATGGTTTTGGATGAGCTCTAAAAGATATAGGGTCTCAAAAAATATCCAAGACCATAAATGAAAACCAAATATGATGACAAGCGAGCCAAACATTGCATTAATAATTCCGAAACCATATAGGATAAACGAGTATTATATGTCCAAATAAAAAAGAACTAACCTATATCTATTTACAATCATATTGAGTAAGTGAAAATACTTACATTAGAAAGCACAACTGGAGCGATGTTGTCAGGTGCAGACACTTGACAGAGAGTGTGAGAGATATGGTGTCGCTGACGATAAGGAGACCGGATGGCCGGCCGATAACCAGCCACAAGCCGCGGACCGCGGACCGCGGTCGCAATCCACAATCATCTACTTCACTCACTCTAGCTTACAAAGTTAAATTATTCTCTCTCTTAATTTATTCATAATTTATATTACTTCAAATAAAATGTAATGATATAATACCTCCAAGGACCAAGTGTCTCAATAACCTTTTGACTGGAACTAGCTTTATTTTTCATACAAGTTTAACTTGTACACTTAATTATTTTGACCACAATATATTTTTTATAAGTAAAAAATAATATTTCACTCTTACCTTCAATACGCGCTCCCACGCATAAGTCTGCGGCATAGACACCACCTTCAGGGATACAGGTCACTTGATATATCTAGTGTGACATAATATACACCATTATTATAATATACCATTATAATATACAGTAGAGTGACATAGGAAGTACGAATGCAAATACATATGTAATAGGGGTAGCGTGTCATAGTATGTTATAGTATATGCTTTTTTTTTACTCTATGCTGTTGGCAACACTGTTTGGCGGGCTTTTTTCCATTTTGGCGCACTTTTTCAGGTTTTTGGCACCGCCATCTTGCTTGTTTCCCGCCACATTTTAGCGGGAACCAAAAGTGAGGTTATGAGTTTTGGCGGGAACCAAAGGTGAGGTTATGTGTTTTGGCGGGAAAAGACGCCGCCATCTTGTTTCCGGTGACATTTTGGCGGGAAACAGCAGCCATATTGTTTCCGGGGCCAAGTCGCTGCCTACCCTACTATAGTGCTTGCCGGATCAATATCTTCAAGGCGGTCAGTCAGCACAGCCACACCTCGACGAGCGAGGAGACTCAGGTAAAGTGGACGTCTGAGGTGTGTTGGTAGCTCGGAACTGTGAATGACTGGGAGGTTCCTACGCCTATATCGTCGCCGCGCTTCGTCTAGGTGCATGCTAGGTGGATGGTAAATAACGGCGGCGGTCGGACTTCTTCTTCGTTAGGGCGGAGTAGTCTAACATAGTCGCACTTGGTAAAACGTGCGCGTTTGTTCCCTGGTTCAAATGGATTGACTCGGATGTTATAAAATCCTGGCCGGCGAGGTATGCCTACATCATCTCTATCCGACATTATGTTCCAGTTGTCAATCGTGGGAATCTCACGCCCTGGGGGGGGGATATGCAGCAAGGGGAACTCAAAGGTGACCTCATCTGGGACTGGAGGCCCGTGAGCTGGAATGGTCGACCTGAAAAAGGTAGAGGTAGTGCCTTCATTTAATATAGTCTCTACCTTGTGGACCTCTGACTCGTGGTGGACCATAGTAACGTCTGTGCGAATTCCGACGTTATTGTCGCTAGGCTTGAAAGCGACGTAAGCATCAATGCCCCTTGATCTATAAAAGTCCAAAAACTCGCGTCCTATGTCTGAGCAAGTAGATGGAAACTGCTCTACTACAAAGGGAAAGTCGTAAAGGTCTTCATCCCTTGGAGCATCTTCCTCGACTGCCTCAAATCGATTGACAGGAGGGGAAGGGGGAGGGGGACGGGGAGCTGGCTGTTCTTGACGGGGGTGTGGTTCCCGTAGTTCTGCGCGAATGCGTGCGCGTATCTGCTCGATCTCTAGAACATCACTGGATTTAATGATACCGGATAAAACCCGAGCAAGAGATATTTTAGATCCAACAGCAAGTCCTAAGTTCGCAAACAAAGGAACATTGTTGAGAGAATTTATGGAGGGAGATAAAGTGTTAGTATCACAATTCCAAAAAAATGGAAAGAAAGTTTGGACAAGGGGAGAAATTATAAAACGTATTGGGAAAGTTATGTATAGCGTTAAAGTTGAACACATGCTGTGGAGACGCCACGTGAATCAGTTGAGAAAACTATGAAGTTATCTTCGCTGATATTTTTGGGATCAATCTTTGTTCTTTATTTTATGGGGGAGGAGTTGTTATGTTTATATTGCATTAATTTAAATTTGTTACAATCAGCTGACCTATGTTGTTTTGGGTTATGTTCAATTTCTGAATAAATAAGATTTCATAATGTTAAGATAGTTTTTACTTTTAAATATAAAAAAAATCAAAATGTATAACGAGAGTTGGCCAGACAACTGCTGTAATATTAAACAAAATGATATTAATGAAATCATAAACTTACCAACAGGACGAGGTGGAGGTGTCACTGATTCCGTCTGCGTCGAGAAGACGTAAGTTTGGGATTGAACTCCAGCTATTGATCTCAATGCTCTCTTTTGCAGCACAAACAAAGAATTAGCATAGTTAGAATTTGACCATATAGTAGCACAATATGTCAATGACAATGTATATAGCTAAAATAAACTGTCAGCAAAACTTCCATGGAAACTATCCTTATTAGTTTCCTTACCATGAAAACACCACTTTCAACCTTAGGTGTAACAAAATCTATATGAGAGTACCATTTCAAATTGCTTTGAATGACTAAGCCTAAAAATTTGACAGGAGGCTTAACTGGTATAAAATTACAATATGAAATCACAAGAGCTTAAGTTTTGTTTAAATTCAAGGCTAATTTGTTGGTTTTACACCAATCTATCATTGTATCAACTGACACTTTAGTGACTTGGTCAAGAGAATCTTTGGTTGAATTAAAATTTAGACAAACATCATCTGCGTACATAAAGCAAGAAATATGGTCACTTTGCACATTATACGGTAGATCGTTAACATAGAATAATGATGTTGGAAGAATAACTTGTAACCATCAGCTGATTGGTTTGAATGTCAAAAGAATTCAATGTATGTTTATGTTTTTGTTGACTTTAGAATAAAATATTCTGTAAGTTTTGTGTTAAATATTTTCTTAACTAATTCAGTAAGAAATAAGCTTCCATCATGGTGTCAGGTTAGTAAACATAATTATAATGAATGGAATACCTATACCAGAACCCCTTGATATATCTGACAAAGCTAATATAGCAGAAAAGTGGTCATTATTCAAGACCCAATGGAATAACTACTTAACCTTGGCTGATGCCTGTGGTGGCTCAAAAGGCAGCAAATTAAGTAGTAAGAAGGTCCAGGTAGCTTTATTTCAATCCTTAATTGGAAGTAAAACTTTGCAACTAATAAATAAGATATGTAGTGATAATGCAACCCTTGAAGAGATCATAGTAAGATTGGATGAGTATTTTATTGATGCTAAGAATGTAACATTTGAGCGCTATTTGTTCAATAGTGCTTCACAATCACCTGATGAGTCTTGCAAAGATTATATTAACAGATTACATGAAATGGTAGGCAAATGTGAATTTGATACGTTGTCAAATTTGTCTAGGCTGGAAATCGAAGAACAGCTTATTTGTGATAGGTTAGTTGTAGGTTTATCAAACAATGACTTAAGAAAACGGCTTTTAGCTACAAAAGATCTTACTCTAGGTAATGCAACCAGTATATGTCTTACAGATGAACAAGCTAGTAATTTATCAAGCAAAATTAACGAACGTATAGTTAATGTGAATAGGTATCCCCCAGAAAACGTGGATGATGCATCTTTCAAAGTGAACGGTGAATTTAACAAACTCTTACTATGTAAATTTTGTGGGGGGAAACATAAGAGAGGGGCTAGTTACTGTCCCGCGTACGGAAAAACATGTAGTTTGTGCAAGAAAAATAATCATTTTGCTAAGCTTTGCCGTCAAGCAAAAGAAAATATTAGACTGGTAGGTTCCACTTCAACTGATGATTCTCATACAGATTTTTCGAACACGAATGAAATATTTGAAATGAAAGACAGTATACCTAGAAAGCGTCTTTTTGTACATCTAAAAGTTCCGTTAAAAAAAGGTGATGCGCTTCTCAAATGTCAACTTGACAGTGGTGCCATATGCAATGTAATGGGTTATAATATTTTAAAAGAGCTCTTGATGCTTGATTCACCAGTGTTACAACCTAGTTCTACGACACTAACATTCTATGGTGGCGCTTCAAAGCCATCTCTTGGTAAAATAACATTACATGTTATATGGAAAAACATTAAACAGCGAATGACATTTGAAGTAATTGATACGCAACAAACTCCACTAATAGGAGCACAAGACTGCCTTAGGTTAGGGCTTATTGCAGTAGATCATGATGTTTTTGAGCTAAAGAGTGCACAAAATCCAAGTGCCATTCTCTCCTCATTTCCAGAAGTTGGAAAAGGTCTTGGGTGCTTTGAAGGTCTACACGATTTTAGGCTAGATTCTTCTGTTGTTCCAGTAGTCGTTCCACCAAGGAGATATCCTCTAGCCTTACAAGATGAAATCAGAAGTGAAATACAGCGACTTGAAGAGCTAGGAGTAATAAAAAGGGTGACTGAGCCTTCATCGTGGGTCAGTGCAATGGTTGTTGTTAAGAAACCAAATAAATTGCGCATTTGTATTGATCCCCATCAATTAAACAAAGCTATACAGCGGTCGCATTATCAAGTTCCCACAATAGAAGAAGTTGCTCCAAAGCTGACTAAGGCTAGGATATTCAGTACCCTAGACCTGAAGGATGGATTCTGGCATATTAAATTAACTGAAGAGACAAGCAAGTTGACAACATTTTGGACTCCGTTTGGGAGGTACCGCTGGCTCAGGATGCCCTTCGGTATAAAATCGGCACCAGAGGAGTTTCAGCGACGAATACACGAAGAATTAGAAGGATTAAAAGGAATCATTACGATTGCAGATGATGTGGTTGTTTACGGTAGTGGAGACACCGATGAACAGGCACTGGAAGATCACAACAAGAACCTATTCTAAAGTCAACAAAAACATAAACATAAACATTGAATTCTTTTGACATTCAAACCAATCAGCTGATGGTTACAAGTTATTCTTCCAACATCCTCCCTTTCTTAAGTTTTCAAAAACCGTCTGTTGCGCAATAATAAACTTCCTCCAATTTGTACTAAATATCGGCGATCTCCATCTTGTCTTACAACTTTTCCTTCAACCCAGGGATCTCCAAGTTCAGCTTCACGATCTGGGTGAGCCGGAAGTCCACGATACTCCCTAAGTGAACCGTACTCAGCCCCCTTGAATTTTATCAGTAGCTTAATGGCCAGCCATGAGAGACTTTTATAGAGGGTGTGCTTCGCATCGCCTAAGTCCTTCTTGAATCCATAATACTGGTTATTGTTCACTGTCCGCACGGCCAATTGGTAATTGGAAAAGTCAGTCGCAATGTACCTCGATGCTTCTCTCCAGTTGAAAGTTGAGAAGTTCCGGAGGGCTTCGTAAATTGCCCAAAAAGCAGTCATCCCTGACTTTGCTGTTTGCTGTACAGTTAGTTGTAATCTTAAACTGTAGTTTTCCATTCTAGTCCTTAGTCCGTTCATTACGTCTTGAGCATTTGTCTCGTCAATATAGGGTCCTAAAGCCACTCCACACACTTTGATGTTATTACACGTTAACTCACAATTAAGGTTGGTTTCTTCAGTAACCGCTCTACAGATAGCAGCTAATTTATTGGCCGAGATTGTCCCTCTCTTCGCGAGAGCCGTATATATCAAGGTGTACATATTACATCCAACTGCCCTGCCTTTTGGCGTGGATCGTGACGCTAAGTATGCCAAGATTAATGCTACTGCCTCAGCTACTGCCGCAGTAATGACATTATCGTCTGGATCATTATCGCCCTGCTGTGTGTTTAGTAATGCCCTCAGGTAAGCATTTACGGATCCAGGCATTACCATCGGCATGCGGTTGATTATTGCTTGCACTCCCGGTGATGTCTCAACTGTGGGCGCTGCGGCTTCTGGACCTTGAGAGTAGATACTGATGTATTCTAGATCTATGAGGCCTGTCAGTGCACATCTCACAAACATAGCCCTTGCTTGTGGTTCATCCAGGAATTTGTTGTCTGGCAGATTAGGCGCTAACATTTCAGCTGATGCTAGACTCAAGGCGTTGTCAGCTACATTCCATCCCTCTCTGATGCATCTTCCCCTCGCATAATACATGAGTACCACCGGCATCCATTGTCTAGCTGCATTAAAATAAGGTATATTGAGATTATTCTGTAAGTTTTGTGTTAAATATTTTCTTAACTAATTCAGTAAGAAATAAGCTTCCATCAAATGAATAGAATAGAATAGAAAAGAATAAATCTTTATTTTGCCATTTTTACAATAGTTACAAAGTTTTTACAAAAAAATACTTACAATTTGTATCTACAGACACAATGACATAAATATATATATACAATATACATAAATAAATCTTTATTAGATATGACAATATACTCAATATAAAAACAAAAGCATTATAGGAACTTTGAGCCTATAACTTAATAAATAGGCTGCAACTTTTTGTGGCAAAATAAATAGGGATCCCCTAGGAAAAACCTTGTATTGGGATCGCCATCACTTGAATTAATCCTGATTAAATCAAGCAGCGAGACGATTGCTAACATTTATCTTAATAAATCTGTATTAGATATGACAATATACTCAATATAAAAACAAAAGCATCATAGGAACTTTGAGCCTATAACTTAATAAATAGGCTGCAACTTTTTGTGGCAAAATAAATAGGGATCCCCTAGGAAAAACCTTGTATTAGGATCGCCATCACTTGAATTAATCCTGATTAAATCAAGTAGCGAGAAGATTGCTAACATTTATCTTTTGAGTATTTTTAATTTCAATTGTAATAACAATTTACTGTGCTAATTTTTCAAAATAAATATATCATCAAAAAAATACAAATAAAATATTATTTGAAATAGTTTGTAACATTGTAACAAGTTGGTGTAACAGTAACAAGTATGTAACAGTATATGGCAATAAAAAAATGAGAAACACAAGAAATGCAAGAAAAGAAAGCAGAAAGAAAGAAAGCAATGGGACTGAGTCTTATCTCACAATAGTTAGTAAGTCATCAATATTTTCCTGCAAGAACAGCCATTTTTTATTTGAGATAAAAATGTGTTAAAGGTTGTGAAGTTGCAATTTTTGAATTTATTATGTTAAATATTCGGGGTGCAATACTGCTATAAAACATCTGATGGGTCGTTAAATAGGATCTAGGAACTGAAAAAATTTGATGTCTCCTTAAATTGTATGTTGGCTCTTGTGCAACTGAAAATGCTGTGCTTCGAATAAAAAACATTTTTAGGACTTTATAATAGTACAAATGTCGCAATGGAAGAACTTTAAGCTCAAGAAAAATAGGCCAAGTGTGTTCCAACCTTCCCTTATTGGAAATTATTCTCATAAAACGCTTTTGAAGAATTACTAAGGGATAAATAATTGACCTGTAGGTTCCACCCCAGCATGAAATTCCATAGCTGAGCCTAGACCCAACTAAAGAATGATATACATTTACAAGAACTTTTTTTGGACATAACTTACTAAGAATATAAAATTTCCTTATACTACCATAAAGCTCTTTTTAATTTAGCAATGTGATCCTTCCACAACAGATTGCAATCTATGACTAATCCTAAATACTTAATACACCTCACTTGTTCTAGTTTTAAGCAATTACAATTTAAAATTCCACAGCTTACACATCTATGTTCATGATAAACTAAAGGATGGACAGAATGTATGTAATTTCTCAAGCTAAAAATCATATACTTAGTTTTTTCACTGAGAATCATAAAATTGTTATCAAACCATAGTCTTAAATAAAACAGATCTATAGACATTTATGTAGTGTATTATTATTACAACTTCTATAAATAAATGCAGTGTCATCAGCGAATGCAACCAAGCGACCATTGAACCGACCATTACATAAATTATTTACATAAATTAGGAATAATGAAAAGCAAGGGCCCTAAAATGGACGCTTGCGGAACTCCATGAGGAGTTACAACAAATCAGACATAGAACCATTAAAATACACACCCTGAAGACTATTATATATATATATATGAGACATTTAAAGCTAAGGCATTACCACAAAAACCTAAAAATCGTTATTTCCTTAGTAAAATTGGATGTGACACAGTGTCAGAGGCTGTTGAGAGATCAAAGAACTTGCAGCACCACTCTGTATAACGGTTAGAAACATCTCTAATACATAAAAATCTTATAATTAAATTATGTCGTAAAAATACATGATTATGCACTTGTAACCTTAAGCAACTAATAATTATATATATATGATCAGAATATTACTTACCAAGATCCTCAAGGATCATAGTTGACAGATTTAAGTTCTCTTCGTCCTATTACAGGAGGTGGAGACTGTGGGGAACTTGCTAGAGGAGGATATAGGGGTGCAGTGGCTTCCTGAGAAGTGGATTGAGTCATAACGCTTTCTAAGATCGGATCCAACATTGCAGATGTCACTGCAGAAGGATAATCTGATTTCATTGCAGTTTGCTCAGGTGTGCTTTACCTCGCCTCCATCGATGATTCCCATACAGTACGTATTTCGCAACCGATGATGATCCTGCGATGATCAATAGACCCAAGTTCCACCCGTATTCCTTCCATATGAGCCATCCATGAAGTATGTAATTGAAGCAGTATGATATGATGTCCCATATTATTGCCAAACCTAATACTGCACCACAATTTCTAGCTATAAAGTCCCAATATCCATACAATCTAGTTATAACAGAATCAGACACCTCATTTATTATATCTGATGCATGTATGCCATCCATCATTGAAGTTCAAACCTTGGAAATTAGTCAATCCCTTAGTTGTCACTCGTGATATAAAAATGTCTCTGATAGCTTCCCTTTCTACAGGACTTATTATTGCGTCACGATATTGAGTTGATACTTGTTCAAGAATCCTATATTTTTTAGTGATACGATATCACCGAACGTCCAAACATCTTCATGATTAGGTGACAATACCATAGGAGCGGGTGCAATATAGGATTCGCCACCTACTCGAATCCACACTCCATCTATTAAGTATAGAACTGGTTTTAGAGATGAGCAAGGGACTGGTCTTCCAACATTCACCAGTAATCTTGAACCTGGTTTCAGATACATGGATTGGTTCTGATACAAGACTGGTAGGTCGTTATAACAATCTGGTGTATATCTGGGCTCTATATAAACCTCTTTACACTTAATTAAGTGAATAACTTCACCCCGAGTCACTGCCGTAAACCCAGTGTTATCCGTATACACCCAAGGGAATTCTTCGGGATCCTTCCTCGCTAAACTTAACAAGTGCCGCAATCGGGATCTATTCATTTCACAATATTTCCTCATGAAATAGTTATACAGGTCATTTATTCTGTTGGCTAAGTTACGCTCCAGGAATACAAATTTCAAATTGGTATAAAAAATAGATTATAGTCATACGTATTCAGTGTTGTGTCATGATTTGGTAATTTTCCTGGAGACCCTGTGATTATTATTACATCATCATCATGAGTTGTGTAGCCTTCATATCCACATATTATTTTCATGTTCCGTGTGGCAATGGCGAAATTATGTTGGGCTTCCTCTACAGTTATTAGGCCTATTAAAGGTGCTGTCATCGAAGTTGTGATACTAGCCCATCCTTCATACAGTCTATCATAGGTAATTGTACCACAGGGTTTGTTATAATTTTTGACTGTTCAGACACGTCTTCCTTTGATTGGATTGTAACATCCTCCCAAGTTATAGTTGCAACGTACCCCATCAGAAAACTGAACCTCATTGCTTGTCAGGTTTCTTAGCTTTATGCTCCGTTACTATGATTTTGTACACCTGAATATATTAAGGTTGTTCCTTCACACTTACCATCAACATCATTACGACCAATATCTACACTTTGAAACTTAGTTATCCCTCCGATTGATGTTCCTTCAACAACTGTGCCTGTTGGTCATGTACTTACCTTTAACAGCCATTATGTGACATTCTGCCTCTTTTCTACTGCCTCTAACGTATCTTGTATGTACATTAAAACTGTCTCAGTAGTCGACCGGTTTTTTCTAAAGCCGAACTGTTACATCAACAAAATATCAAAAGTTGATAGAAAATTATATTCAACTTATTAACAGTACGAGGTGGAGGTGTCACTGGCCCCGTCTGCGTCGAGACGGACGTTATAGCGTTTGTGCGCTTTGTCTCACGTTTTTGCTTAGTCCCAATTGACGTCCCCATGCCGGACGTGGACGGTTGTTCCTCCAGGGAAAAACCAGTCAGTACACACCCTCTTTGTACATTTGAGGTATGTCTGTTCAGCTTATCCTTCGTTTGAAATTTAAAATCACACAAAGGACAAGAAAATCGTCGAACTCCCAAATGTACATGGAGATGCCCTCTGAAGATGATTCTCCCTAGAAAACGACTTATCTCAGTGTAAGCAGGTGAACACGGTGAGGGTTGTAAGCGTACTGACCAAGAATGTTTATTTCGAATATCACCAATAGGGCGAAAGCGGTGGGAAAGATTGGTTGTTCGAACCATGCCTCAGGCTATTGTGACCTACCCTCATAGTAGTGAAGAACTGGGTGTGTTCCGCAAGGTTCAATCTTGGGTCCTCTTTTATGTTTAATTTATATAAATGATGTAGGGATCATAGAGCTATGACATATGCGGACGACATATCTTTGATATTTTCAGATAAAAATATACAGAATTTAGACATTTTAACATATACATCAACTAATTGTGTAGTTCAATATTTCAATGAAAGTGTTCTAACAGTTAGTGCAAGTAAACCAGCTTTTTTAAATTTCAGTTGAAACAAAAACTCGGATTTCGACTATAATTGTCAGTGGAAGAAGTTCAAATTATTAATGCAGTTTCCAAGACAAAATTCTTAGGACTCATGTTGAATGACAAACTCAATTGGAATGACAAACTCAAAGAAATTTAAAATTATAACGTTCAAGTGATACTTTAAAAACATTATATTACATTTTGTTTGTTGAAATTCATTAAATACACTTGATGTTTATTCACAAGATCATAAGATTCGTAATTCGTATTATTCAATAAATGTTTATTGTGTGTAAGGAGACCCAACATATTAGAAGTGGTCATGTTCAATACGTTTTCGTTAGTATCTAATCGGAGTGAAAAATATTAAAAGACCAATATTTCTACAACAAGCCCGACGAAACTGTTTATTTCATCCAACAACATTTCTAAAAGTTTCGTTTCTTTTTCAAGATCAATGAATCTTTAAAAGTTTCATTCGTGAAGATTGCTGGCTGTTCTTTTTGAGGTTGTGTTTCTAACGCAGTCGCTTTTAATTTTTGTGATCAAAACCAAAAGCTGTAGATAGACTTTCCAAAGTATGATAACACCTTTAATGATGTAGATTAGCCGCTTCCATCGCCATGTCCAGAAGTGTTCAACATTTATCAATTTTCTTGTTGTTTACAAATTGTATGTTTTCTCTTGATAAATACTTTTTTCATCGAACAAAGATATGCATATATTTTCACAATATACCATCAAAAAAAGGTAAAGATTGATTGATTGTCCTTTTAGATGGAATTTATAATTTCATCTAAAAAACAGTTCTCTGACGAACGATTTTAAAGTTTACCTTTTGCTAGTAGAAAGATTATAACTTAAAACAATGAGCACTTTTTTCAGTTAACTCCAATATTTATCTTGGTCGAATTTCTCTAAATCCATCGTTGTCATTAAATTATTATGATAACCAGGTGCTTCAAGTTCGCCAATGAAAAATGCTATGCATTCATTTCCAAGACCTTTTATGCTATCTTGAACGCAGTTATAATAGTATCTCACAAAATTTTCCAACGGTTTTGGAACGAGACCCTAAATTAAGATGTAGTCATCTCTAAAGGCGAGTCCTTACCTTAAGCTTCTGGATGAAAATTTGTCATGTAAACAACCGTTCAAATTAAATGATATATATATATATACGTTCATCTGGTGTTTGCTCCTCTGGAAACTTATCATGTTGGTCAAATATTATATCTGATAAGTTTTCAAAATCAATTGTTACAGCAATTGCGTCTTTGCCAACGACATCTCAAACGTGTACATACTTTTAGTTGTTTGTAATGGTGGCTAGTTAATAAATTATATCCTCATCACGGGAACGATTCATAATATTTTTTGTTATCGCCACATTAATATACTTTCGTAAGTTGTCCTTACTCACTGTATAGTGTTTGAATTTCATAGGTTTCAATGAGATATATTTAAATTATTCCCATATTTTATATTCATGCATTGTTCTATCTTATTTTTTATCTTTCGGCCATCTGTAACCCGTATTGTTTATTTTCCGTGACGTTTCTCTTATGCAAAACCTTTTTACACCTTTTTTCTTTCTTATTATGTTAATTTCATCGTTATCGTCATCACTGCTGGCATCATCTTTACTGCTATCGTCGTTAGAATCTTGGCCGATGGGATTATTTTTAATGCACTTGAGGTTAAGCGATATTAAATCCTCTGTTTTTTAGATAATACTTCACTTTTACCGCAGTAGGGTTCCCCCCACTTTAAAACCGGAAACAAGATGGCGGCCGCCGCCCCTGTTTCCCGCCAAACCGGAAACAAGATGGTGGCGTTTTTTTCCCGCCAAAACCCGGACATAGCCCGTACATAGGCCGCCCGGACATAGCCTCACTTTTTTCCTGCCGGCGGCGGCGACATAACCTCACTTCTGTTTCCCGCCAAAATGCGGGAAACAAGCGGCGGCGGCGGCGGCTGACCCGCCACATAACCTCACTTCTGTTTTCCCCCGCCAAAACGCGGGAAACAAGCGGCGGCCGTGACCCGCCACCGAGACGTGCCCCGCCACCGAGACGTGCCCCGCCCCCGGCAGACGGTGATGTCATCCCGCTCGCTATAGTGTTGTGCATAGAGTATTGAGACACGTCACTGTCCGTCCCCCGCCCCCGGCCCCCGCTCCCGGCCCCCGGCCCCCGCTCCCGGCCCCCGGCCCCCGGCCCCCGCCCCCCGGCCCCCGCCCCCGGCCCCCGGCTGTGGCCCCGTGATGGACGGCCGGAGGAGTGTGGGCAACTGTTGCAGAGAGAATAAAAATATTTAATATAAATAATATTAAATATGTTATATAATATTAGCTATGGTTTCCCACCCTGTCCCTCAAAGGACGGCCATCCTGGAAGACAGTGTGGGCAACTGCTCCAGAGAGAAAAAAAATCTGTATATATATATAACTCCTTGTAGTGTATATAATATTATATTAAGTGTAGGTAAATTAGAAAGAAAATTTTATAATAGTTGATTATAGTATATTTATATTTACAGATATTCATTTTTCCCTTCTTCTTCCTCTCCTCCTCCTTCCCTCCCTTTAGATGCCTCCTGTCTTCTCCTTCCTCCTTCTTCTTCTTCTTCTCCTCCTCTCCCTCTCCTTACATGCCTCCTGTAACAAAAAAAAATATTAAGGTCAGTTGTCGTTGTGCATGCGCGGGAAGGTGAGTGATGTATTGACAGTGTACTCTTTGCCGGTGGTAACTCGAAAAATTGAAGCCTTCCTATTGGTCGAATATATAATTTATTTTCGCTAATAAAAATATATGTTTTCATTATAAGTCCAACCGACCATATATTGAGATCGATAGTTTAAGGGGGTTCCCCCCATGTCTTAAATACTTTTGTGATATTTGATATTTTTCACCATCAAGGATGAACAGTGACTGATCGGTTATTGAACACATAGGCAGTAAGGCTAGATATTTTTATAATATTTTGTAAAAAATTGAGTACACGACTTAAATCAGATATATTTAAGCATTTTCTCTAAATTAACAAGTCAGGGATTAGGTTATTACTTGACGAAATACCTTCAATAAGTAGGTGACCTCCAGTTATACAGTAAACATAAAATATACATTGAACAATTATAGAGCATCATAAGCTACAGAGTGAGAAGTATTAAAAAACCCTTGAACACCCTAAATTTGAAAAACTAAAAGAAATGGTTTAAGTGAAGTAAAGCAAACATTGGAAATTGATGAAAGAAGAAGTAGATGAATCAGGAGGATTGAAGACCTGAGAGGTAAATAGTCCAAGACAATGATACAGTGCCTTATGGATACAAAATTCAAAAACATACCTAATCCCACCAATCAATCATGGCGTGGAGTACTTTCTGTCTCTTCTTTAATCTTTCTATTTCATATTCAATCTGAATGTATTCGTGGTATGCGTGGTCATAATTATCACGCACTAAGTAATAGTAAAATAAACTCATCACTGTGAAGATCATCTTGACAACTGAAGTTGTAGAATCCCTCTCAAACCTTGGTGAGGAGGACAGCCGCTCTCTCATTGGTTCCCCCCAACCTACAGCGGGCGCAGCCAGGAGGAGGAGGAAGTCCCCCCACCAAGGCTGTGCCTAGCTACTTTGCAATCACTTTTGTTGTTGTAAATATATTATAAAAAATTTATAATACAGTAGATAATACTTTACTTTTACCGTCTATCTGTGGTTTTCTTTTTACTGGTAGTGATGACGAATCCGAAAAATACACTCTTGATAGCACATTCAAGTGCTTCTTGGTCTGATGAATTAGTTCGGAAAGTTTTAGATGCAATTCTGTGTCTAATGTAGTAAGGCTGCGGCTTTTTTTTAAAATTTAAGTATAAGTATTTAAGCGTCGCTTATTATATCGTGCAATTGATTTAGTCGTCCAGTTACTGTTATTTCATTCTACAGTCGCATTGAGCATACCTTATATCTGTCGTGCGTTGATTTAAGCGTGTTAGTAGAACTTTCCTTGTTTCGCTATGAATCGAACGATACCAGATGAGTCATACTTTAGTCCGTCAAATACCCTTCAAGTAGGCCAAGGTCAGGTTGTAGACCGTAGCGCACGCATCAGATGTCAACGGGATTTGGCAGGAAAAATTATAACACATTTGGTATAGTTCGATTCGTAACGAAACGAAACAAGTCTTACTAACATATTTATGATAACCAAACTTATCATAACTGCCGTAGCGCGCTGTATAAGGGTGGCCTTCCGTTAACCGATAAGTACCCTATCGAGCAATTTTGAGTATTATAAACATACCTTGAACTGCCCTCTTCAATCTATTTGTTTTATATAAAAATATATAAAATAAGAGAACACTTACATCTGCGATAAAAGAGCGCAGTCAAACATTGGAGTTGACGGAGGCGATGGTTCTATTTTCTCGATCAGCTCCAACGTTGGCTCAGGTTTTGGAGAACAGCTGAAAAAGTAACAAATTTTATAGTATCATCGAGGCGAGTCAAAGCAAAACTAGCTAAGTGCACAAACCAACATTTCTTAGGAAGCATAAAAAATGTTTCGTTCACTTAGTGCTATCTTATTATGTTAATTTCATCGTTATCTTCATCACTGCTGTCCATCATCTTTACTGCTATCGTCGTTATAATCTTGGCCGATGGTATAATTTTTTAATTCACTTGAAGTTCAGCGATATTAAATCCTCTGTTTTTTAGATAATACTTTACTTTTACCGTCTATCTGTGGTTTTCTTTTTACTGGTAGTCATGACGAATCCGAAAAATACACTCTTGATAGCACATTCAAGTGCTTCTTGGTCAGATGAATTAGTTCGGAAAGTTTAAGATGCAATTCTGTGTCTAATGTAGTAAGTCCTCGGATTTTATTGATTTAAGGTTGTGATTCCGTATTACTACTATCGTCGTTTGAGCGGTATTGAAACATTGGTTTTTTGGATATATGTTTTTGACCTACCTTTGCCGTAAGTAAAAAATTATATAAAATATCGCTCTGTCATAAAAAATAACGGAATGAAAATAGTTTTAGTTTGATGGAACGAAAACTGTCAAAACCCTTTGGAGTTCCAGGATTCCCACGTTAATTTACGGCTGGCGCTCTGACGCTCCCACCTGTTATTTGCTTGGCGGTCAAAGGGTTAAAAAAAACTAGATGCCCATTACAGTTTACAACCCACAGTGTCGAAATAATTTTTAATCATTTCGATACTACTTAAACACGTTGTAAGATTCATCGTTTAGAAGGACTCTGCATTTTCCAAGACACAAAAAAAACAGAGGCCCCAATACAGATCTGTCATTCATTATTCTATTTAATAGATCTGTCATTCATAATTCTATTTAACAGATCTGAATCGAGACCTAAGTGGTTATAGAAATGCAAACATCCTGAGCATGTTTTTATTTCTTTTTCAAACCTTTCATCAGGTATGAAAGGTTGTTGTGGTTGGTTTACTGTCGTAGCACAGTGAGCATCTTCCTTTATCTTGTTGAAATACACACCATGCTCGGTGATTATGCACCGACTTCGTACGTTCGGTTGGCCGACTGGGTAAATATGTCGATTTGTAAAATCGATTTTTGTCTGTAGCCAACATCTTCCTTCTGTTTGTCGCCAGCTGAAATTCAAAATGAAAAGTTAATTTTCAGAAAAAAATAGTATCTTTTGATACTCTTAAACAAGTAAGTCTTGTCGTTTAGAAGAACTCTGAATTTTCCAAGGCAAAAAAACAACAGAGGCCCCGATACAGATCTGTCATTATTAATTATATTTAACAGATCTGAATCGAGACCTAAGTAGTTATAGAAATGCAAACATGCTGAGCATGTTTTTATTTCTTTTTGCAACCTTTCATTAAGTATGAAAGTTTGTTTTGTCGGTTTGTTGTCGTAGCAAATTTCGCATCTACTCCTTGGGAATTCTGGTTTTTCCCTTTTTCACCTTGTCGAAAAGCACACCACGTTCGGTGACGAAACAAACTATTCTCATGTCCGGTTGCCGACTCGGTATATGTGTTGATTCGTAAAGTCTATCTTTCTTTGAAGCCACCGACTTCCCTCTGCTATTCTCCACCTGAAATTCAAAATGAAAAGTTAATTTTCTTAAAAACGGTGTATTTCAGCAAGCATGCAAGCACGATAACATTATTCATAGTTCAAATTTTTAATGTGTAAAATATTTTTTCAAGTGTTTTATTCCAACCGATTATTGCTTATCGGTATTCCTCGAAAAAGAAACAGCCTGCATTGTTGTTACTACGTCAAGGTCGAGCAAAGATCCTTGCACTGCGTCGCTTATTATATCAGAGGGAAATTTAGGATTTGAAACCGCTGGCATCTTCCCATTTCACCGCTGCTGCCCGACTCACCAACAACGTTTATTTAATTGATAAGTACTATCCCATAAGTTTTTTCCGAAGTGTTGGTTAGGCGACAATAATTTTTTAATTAGCTTGGTTTTGGTGTGCCGAGGGGGGGAAATTCTAGTGGGGGGTTTCCCAAGATGTAAATTGAGAGGCGAACCTTGAAAATATTACCAATGTAGCTTTCAACAGGAAATATTGCTTCTCATATTTCTTTACCAATAATTACTTAACAGTTCATTAAACCTTTATTTAGAATCATAGAAATCAGTGGTTAGACCGTTATTCTTAAATTCAGACAGTTATCCTCAGTCACATGCAAGGTACGCCCCTCAGTGGCATTAAATAGTTGTACATTGAATTAATTACTAAATTATTGCTCACCAAAGCTGGCTTAGCCAAAATAAGTCGACGGATTTTGCCAAGGATACGTCTGATACTTCCTCCAAACCGTGCCGCTACGGCTCGGACTTTGAGGTGATAAGTATGTCCGAGCAAGACTCGAATTTCCTTTTTGACAAGTCATCTTCTGGAACCGATGTGGAGATGACGAAAAAGCCTTTCTTCAGCAAAGAAAGAGAGAGCTCTGAAAAGAGCAATTGGGCGAATAACTCTTCCACGGTGGGCAGTGAAGAATTCTTATTGCCCGCCAGGAACCGGAGGTGCTTTAAATGTTTGCTCCCCACAAACCTACAATACTGTCTTCGGTGCTATAAGGTGATAAAAGAATTTTTTCCTTGGAGGCCTAAAGTGAACAAGAGGAAGAAGGTGACGAGGCCTTTTTAAGAGAAAGGGCTCGAAAGAATTACCTAAAACACCTCCGACAGAGGAGAAGGTGGAGTCTGGAATCGAGTCGGGCAGTGGCCAGGAACTGAGTTTGAGTCTGGAGAAAAGCCGGATTCACCGACAGGAGGGGACAACCTGTGCAACATATGTTTTAAAAACCAAAAAGACGGGGCGTTTGTGCACTGCCGATGGGTGCATATCTACGCTTGCTACCAATGCAGTGTGAAAGTCTGGTTCTCATCGAGGTGTTGCCCCCTGTGCAACGGAAAGGTGAACCAGGTACTGAAGGTCGCTATCGGATAGTTGTTTAGTGATGTTACCATTCTTAGATATATATTGTTACATTGTTGTTGTTTAATTGTTGTTGTTAGAGTTTCAACATTGTTATTTATTTGGAATTATTTATAATTGTTATTTATTTAAGGATTTTTTGACTAAGTCAAACACAATTCATAGTGTGTGTGTCCGAATGTCTGGATACATTCCACATCTTGGAGTATTCGGATCTTCGTTCAATGCTGTATTTTATAACCCTTCGGTTATGGCATGAGGCGAACGCAAAGTTGTTCGATCGACTCGGATTTTCCATCTTTCCAGGGTTTAATGAAAAATAAAAAATCCCATCTACGAAAAAGTTCTTCCCACAGTTCGCTGGTCCAATGATACATAGACAGTTCTTCTTACCAGATTGCTTTTCAAACAGGTCATAAACAAGTTTAAGAAATGTTTGAGCCTCTGATAAGTCACCATTAAATTGGAAATGCAACAGATCTAATAGCATGTAGACTGAGTGTTTGAGTGGCCAGTATACGTTATCCAGATCCTTAGAGGATCCAGCAGCGTATGCTGGTGTACAGCAGCCCTCAGTCTGTGGGTCTTACAATTCTGTTGCGGACATCCTGTTTATTTCAGCTCTAAATTTACGAACAGCATTGTCATACAATAACCCTGTATGGTTGACCTCGGTCAAGCGTTCTATGTTGAACCAGTCGCTACTGTATGGCAATGAGTTCAACGGACAGTGTAAGAACTTTTTCATTACTAGTACTAAATCTCCGGCCTTAATTCTATATTCCGGATTTGAAAGATTATGCATTAATACCACCCACTGCCCCTCTGTGATCGGTCCCCCCTCGAGGGACGTTTCACCTCCATTATCTCCTTCATCACTCCGGGCACTTTTTCCACTCCCGATCTGGCATCTACCCACAGGTTTTCCACTGCGTGTACATACCGATTCAGGATCTGTCCGTGCTCTGAGCCTTGTTGAATGTGCACCTTGGAGCGGTGGACGGCATACCTCCACCAGTCCTGTGGAGATATGTCCTCCACCTCGTCCTTCTTGTACAATTCGACCTTCGCAATCCATTCCTCCGAGTCGGCCGGCCTTCTCACAGTGAATGAGTTGCTTCGGTTTCGCCAAGTGATAAAGGAGGATGTCTTCGATGGCTTTAGACTCCAACCCGTCGATTGGAATGGACTTTCGGAAAACAATTGGGAAGCCCCTCCAATTGGCGAGCCGTCCACATCTGCAGTTGGAGCAATTCCAACTGCAGAGGTACACGCAGTGGTAGTGTGTAAAATTGGGGACTCTATGGACTGAGACAAAGTAGAACTGTTTGTTTCGGAACGCGACTGGGACTGATTTAGATTTAACCTGATCTTTAAGTCCTGAAAGAAAGCTCTCAGGAATTTCTTCTGGTTGGGCGTTATAAATTTCGATAAGTCGCTTGTCGCGGTGTGTACTAGGTTCGAGAGCGATTTGAGAGGCTGTCCAGCTTCTACCGATACCTGCATTAATTGCTCCCCACAAACCTACAAATACTGTCTTCGGTGTTATAAGGTGAGAAAAGAATGTTTCCCTTCGAGGCCTAAAGTCAAGGAAGAAGGTGACGAGGCCTTTTTAAGAGAAAGGGCTCGAAGGAATTACCTAAAACACCTCCGACAGAGGAGAAGGTGGAGTCTGGAATCGAGTCGGGCAGTGGCCAGGAACTGAGTTTGAGTCTGGAGGAAAAGCCGGATCCACCGGCAGGAGGGGACAACCTGTGCAACATATGTTTTAAAAACCAAAAAGACGGGGCGTTTGTGCACTGCCGATGGGTGCATATCTACGCTTGGTACCAATGCAGTGTGAAAGTCTGGTTCTCATCGAGGTGTTGCCCCCCGTGCAACGGAAAGGTGAACCAGGTACTGAAGGTCGCTATCGGATAGTTGTTTAGTGATGTTACCATTCTTAGACATATATTGTTACATTGTTGTTGTTTAATTGTTGTTGTTAGAGTTTCAACATTGTTATTTATTTGGAATTATTTATAATTGTTATTTATTTAAGGATTTTTTGACTAAGTCAAACACAATTCATAGTGTGTGTCCGAATGTCTGGATACATTCCACATCTTGGAGTATTCGGATTTTCGTTCAATGCTGTATTTTATAACCCTTCGGTTATGGCATGAGGCGAACGCAAAGTTGTTCGATCGACTCGGATTTTCCATCTTTCCAGGGTTTAATGAAAAATAAAAAATCCCATCTACGAAAAAGTTCTTCCCACAGTTCGCTGGTCCAATGATACATAGACAGTTCTTCTTACCAGATTGCTTTTCAAACAGGTCATAAACAAGTTTAAGAAATGTTTGAGCCTCTGATAAGTCACCATTAAATTGGAAATGCAACAGATCTAATAGCATGTAGACTGAGTCTTTGAGTGGCCAGTATACGTTATCCAGATCCTTAGAGGATCCAGCAGCGTATGCTGGTGTACAGCAGCCCTCAGTCTGTGGGTCTTACAATTCTGTTGCGGACATCCTGTTTATTTCAGCTCTAAATTTACGAACAGCATTGTCATACAATAACCCTGTATGGTTGACCTCGGTCAAGCGTTCTATGTTGAACCAGTCGCTACTGTATGGCAATGAGTTCAACGGACAGTGTAAGAACTTTTTCATTACTAGTACTAAATCTCCGGCCATAATTCTATATTTCGGATTTGAAAGATTATGCATTAATACCACCCACTGCCCCTCTGTGATCGGTCCCCCCTCGAGGGACGTTTCACCTCCATCATCTCCTTGATCACTCCGGGCACTTTTTCCACCCCCGATCTGGCATCTACCCACAGGTTTTCCACTGCGTGTATATACCGATTCAGGATCTGTCCGTGCTCTGAGCCTTGTTGAATGTGCACCTTGGAGCGGTGGACGGCATACCTCCACCAGTCCTGTGGAGATATGTCCTCCACCTCGTCCTTCTTGTACAATTCGACCTTCGCAATCCATTCCTCCGAGTCGGCCGGCCTTCTCACAGTGAATGAGTTGCTTCGGTTTCGCCAAGTGATAAAGGAGGATGTCTTCGATGGCTTTAGACTCCAACCCGTCGATTGGAATGGACTTTCGGAAAACAATTGGGAAGTCCCTCCAATTGGTGAGCCGTCCACATCTGCAGTTGGAGCAATTCCAACTGCAGAGGTACACGCAGTGGTAGTGTGTAAAATTGGGGACTCTATGGTCTGAGACAAAGTAGAACTGTTTGTTTCGGAACGCGACTGGGACTGATTTAGATTTAACCTGATCTTTAAGTCCTGAAAGAAAGCTCTCAGGAATTTCTTCTGGTAGGGCGTTATAAATTTCGATAATAAGTCGCTTGTCGCGGTGTGTACTAGGTTCGAGAGCGATTTGAGAGGCTGTCCAGCTTCTACCGATACTTGCATTAATTGCTCCCCACAAACCTACAAATACTGTCTTCGGTGTTATAAGGTGAGAAAAGAATGTTTCCCTTCGAGGCCTAAAGTCAAGGAAGAAGGTGACGAGGCCTTTTTAAGAGAAAGGGCTCGAAGGAATTACCTAAAACACCTCCGACAGAGGAGAAGGTGGAGTCTGGAATCGAGTCGGGCAGTGGCCAGGAACTGAGTTTGAGTCTGGAGGAAAAGCCGGATCCACCGACAGGAGGGGACAACCTGTGCAACATATGTTTTAAAAACCAAAAAGACGGGGCGTTTGTGCACTGCCGATGGGTGCATATCTACGCTTGCTTCTAATGCAGTGTGAAAGTCTGGTTCTCATCGAGGTGTTGCCCCTGTGCAACGGAAAGGTGAACCAGGTACTGAAGGTCGCTATCGGATAGTTGTTTAGTGATGTTACCATTCTTAGATATATATTGTTACATTGTTGTTGTTTAATTGTTGTTGTTAGAGTTTCAACATTGTTATTTATTTGGAATTATTTATAATTGTTATTTATTTAAGGATTTTTTGACTAAGTCAAACACAATTCATAGTGGGTGTCCGAATGTCTGGATACATTCCACATCTTGGAGTATTCGGATTTTCGTTCAATGCTGTATTTTATAACCCTTCGGTTATGGCATGAGGCGAACGCAAAGTTGTTCGATCGACTCGGATTTTCCATCTTTCCAGGGTTTAATGAAAAATAAAAAATCCCATCTACGAAAAAGTTCTTCCCACAGTTCGCTGGTCCAATGATACATAGACAGTTCTTCTTACCAGATTGCTTTTCAAACAGGTCATAAACAAGTTTAAGAAATGTTTGAGCCTCTGATAAGTCACCATTAAATTGGAAATGCAACAGATCTAATAGCATGTAGACTGAGTCTTTGAGTGGCCAGTATACGTTATCCAGATCCTTAGAGGATCCAGCAGCGTATGCTGGTGTACAGCAGCCCTCAGTCTGTGGGTCTTACAATTCTGTTGCGGACATCCTGTTTATTTCAGCTCTAAATTTACGAACAGCATTGTCATACAATAACCCTGTATGGTTGACCTCGGTCAAGCGTTCTATGTTGAACCAGTCGCTACTGTATGGCAATGAGTTCAACGGACAGTGTAAGAACTTTTTCATTACTAGTACTAAATCTCCGGCCATAATTCTATATTTCGGATTTGAAAGATTATGCATTAATACCACCCACTGCCCCTCTGTGATCGGTCCCCCCTCGAGGGACGTTTCACCTCCATCATCTCCTTGATCACTCCGGGCACTTTTTCCACCCCCGATCTGGCATCTACCCACAGGTTTTCCACTGCGTGTATATACCGATTCAGGATCTGTCCGTGCTCTGAGCCTTGTTGAATGTGCACCTTGGAGCGGTGGACGGCATACCTCCACCAGTCCTGTGGAGATATGTCCTCCACCTCGTCCTTCTTGTACAATTCGACCTTCGCAATCCATTCCTCCGAGTCGGCCGGCCTTCTCACAGTGAATGAGTTGCTTCGGTTTCGCCAAGTGATAAAGGAGGATGTCTTCGATGGCTTTAGACTCCAACCCGTCGATTGGAATGGACTTTCGGAAAACAATTGGGAAGTCCCTCCAATTGGTGAGCCGTCCACATCTGCAGTTGGAGCAATTCCAACTGCAGAGGTACACGCAGTGGTAGTGTGTAAAATTGGGGACTCTATGGACTGAGACAAAGTAGAACTGTTTGTTTCGGAACGCGACTGGGACTGATTTAGATTTAACCTGATCTTTAAGTCCTGAAAGAAAGCTCTCAGGAATTTCTTCTGGTAGGGCGTTATAAATTTCGATAATAAGTCGCTTGTCGCGGTGTGTACTAGGTTCGAGAGCGATTTGAGAGGCTGTCCAGCTTTTACCGATACCTGCATTAATTACTCCCCACAAACCTACAAATACTGTCTTCGGTGTTATAAGGTGAGAAGAGAATGTTTCCCTTCGAGGCCTAAAGTCAAGGAAGAAGGTGACGAGGCCTTTTTAAGAGAAAGGGCTCGAAGGAATTACCTAAAACACCTCCGACAGAGGAGAAGGTGGAGTCTGGAATCGAGTCGGGCAGTGGCCAGGAACTGAGTTTGAGTCTGGAGGAAAAGCCGGATCCACCGACAGGAGGGGACAACCTGTGCAACATATGTTTTAAAAACCAAAAAGACGGGGCGTTTGTGCACTGCCGATGGGTGCATATCTACGCTTGCTTCTAATGCAGTGTGAAAGTCTGGTTCTCATCGAGGTGTTGCCCCTGTGCAACGGAAAGGTGAACCAGGTACTGAAGGTCGCTATCGGATAGTTGTTTAGTGATGTCACCATTCTTAGATATATATTGTTACATTGTTGTTGTTTAATTGTTGTTGTTAGAGTTTCAACATTGTTATTTATTTGGAATTATTTATAATTGTTATTTATTTAAGGATTTTTTGACTAAGTCAAACACAATTCCTAGTGTGTGTCCAAATGTCTGGATACATTCCACATCTTGGAGTATTCGCGTCTTCGGTCAATGCTATATGTCCGAGTACCCGAACAATGTACAAAGAGGTCTGGGATGAAGTATGGTAGGTGGGGGCAATACCTTTTGACGGTGGCAGTACGTCAAAGTTACTGTAATATACCACTAGGTTGACCTGAGGTTACACTATGACTCCATAAATGCACATGTTTCATACCATAAAAGAATACTAAGTCGAACTCAATTCCTATTCATATTGATGTTAGAGTCAGAGTCAGAAATACTTTACTATACGACGTGTATACAAAGAGGTCAGAGATGAAGTATGGTGGGCTTAAAGATACACAAGGCAGTGGATGAAAGTAAGAACAACACCTTCAGTGAGTCAGTCTTGTTCAGTCTGTGATAGTAATTAGTGCTGGCCAGCATAGCTCAAGATTTTATAATTTTCAACCTTTTAACAACATGACAACTTTTAACTAAAGTGACCATGACTACATTACATTTTATTGAGTCAATTGACTTGCCACAATGTAATGATATATTGATCAATGTGAAGGAATGTAGAAGGTCGATGTTCCATGCAGACTGGACATTCTGGGGGCTCCTCCCCAGGCGATTCCAGGGTAGATGACCTGGCGTTGTCTTCTATATTGTAATCCTCTACCCCGTGGTCGTCTGCAAAGCCCCTCATTAAGCCATTGTTGGCCTGCAGGACTTCGGAGGAGGAGCCGTGGAGTTCCCTCCAGACGACCCCCGCTAAGGCCGCGTGGTGGACGGCGGACGTTCTTGCTAAGAAATAGCTGACAAAAGCCAGCATATTCCTCAGCATTCTCGCCCCCCGTCGTAGAAGATTAGCCCCCCCGAATGTCTGACCAGTTTAACTCGAGCTCAACTAGATGCCTTGTCTGTAACTATAAATAAGACGGATAAGGAAATGAATACTAATACTATTATTGTAAGCGTCTCTCTTTCTCTTCATAGTGTTTTAAAACAAACTGAGATATGGTGTAAGTTGTTTTATTTAATGTTTAGTAAATAAACATTAAATAATCAATGTTCAATTATCTTAGTTGATGGTCTATTTATTTCCTAATAATTAAGTTCTATTGACGATTAATAGATTAATCTAAGCGTTTACTTACAATTACGATTACTTACATTACTATGATTAATCTGTCACAAGGCTATGACAGCGTGACTTTCCTCGTCCACCGATTGTTACTTTTTGTAATCAAGAAACAATGATTCAGGATGATCGTAATTGATGTGAAAAAAGTTATGGATTACCACTCTTGTCATATAATGTTGGTACTTGATCTATAGTTTATGTCGTTTTTAATAATATAACGTCTACTCAAGCTAAACGGTAATTTTTTGTTTTGGTTACTTTATGGTCATCAGAAAGTTTTGTTGCAAAGCAGTAAAAAGCATCATAGTACCAGAATTGCCAGTTGAAGGTCCAGGTTGCTGCTCTGGAAGTTGTTTTTGTTGTTGCTGCTCTGGAAGTTGTTTTTGTTGTTGCTGCTGCATATGTTTGTCTCTCGTAATGGGAGTCATAAATTTCAGAGGCGGGCCGGGGTCTGGTCCCTGCATTGGGGAAGGGGGGAATTTTTTCCTCCTTGATTTTTTCAATTCTTTCAAAGGTCATCGTCGATGTGCTTTAACATTCGAGCGAGGTCCAATACTTGTTAAGCACACTGGTGAAATCGCCTGAATATTTGAGGGTCATCGTCGTCTCCTCGCCCAACATCTGTATCATCATCACTATCCTTGACGGAAGATTGCAGGTTTTCGGAGGTGGAGCCGTGGAGATCCCTCCAGACGACCCCCGCCAGAGCTGCTTGGTGAACGGCGGACGTCCTTGCCAAGAAATAGCTGATAAAATCCAGCATATTCCTCAGCATTCTCGCCCTCCGTCGCAGACGATCATCCCCTTGAATGTCTTACCAGTTGAGTTCAGGTTGAACTAGATGCCTTGTCTGTCACAATAAATAAAACGGATAAGGAAATGAATATTATTATTATTGTAAGTGTATCTTTCTCTTCATAGTGTTTTAATTATACTTACCACATTTAAATGGTTTTTCGAGGATAGGGTTCGAGGTGCCTACTAAAACAAACGGAGACATGGTGTAAGTTGTTTTATTTAATGTTTAGTAATTTTTTAAACTACTAAACAATTTTTGTTAGTTAATAGTCTAGTTTCTTCCTAATAATTTACTTTAAGTTCTATTGACAATTAATAGATTAATCTACGCGTTTACTTACAATTACGATTACTTACATTACTACGATTAATCTGTCACAAGGCTATGACAGCGTGACTTTCCTCGTCCACCGATTGTTATTTTTTGTAATCAAGAAACAATGATTCAGGATGATCGTAATTGATGTGAAAATAAGTTATGGATACTAACCCATTTAATTGAAAATATAAATTGAATACATTAGTATTACAAAGGTATCTACATTTTATCAAACAGAAATTTGGTATTGTTGTGATCTTTATAGATGCATCTTAGGTGTAAGCAGAGACATTTTTGCCATCCTAAAATAAAATGTTTATACATAATATTAAAAAGATATTTTTACTAAGGAATCCCACATTTGAGTCTGGATATAAATTATACCAAAACAGATATTAAAAGGGGGTTGGTGCGCCCTATCCTTCTCAATGTTAACATATGTTCCTTTTTCTTAAAAAGTAATAAAGATAGCTGACTTCTGTTTTTTTTATTTGAAAGATCTGACTTTCCTGCACATGTGGAGTGTATAAGATATAGATTAAAATTTTATTTTAATTTGTTATGATTTTTTTTAAATGTATGTTTCAAAATAGGGAAATAAATTATAAATATATTTTTAAAATTGATATGGTTTGTTATTTTGGTGATTTTATTAATTCCAATCATGTATCTAGGCAACATTAATAAGCTCAAAAAATTTCAAATAGATACCTTTAGTGGTTCTTGAGAAAAAGGAACAATTGTGCTAGAAAACTTAACTTTCGGAAAATCACAAAAAAACAAACTAAAAGCCAGTATTTCTTTAAGAAACAATAACATTACTCACTTTAAAAATGTCCTGCTGCATATGATGGTTCTTCCCCCTCTTCCTCAACTAACTTGTCTTCTAATTTCCTTTTTAGAAGAGTTTTAGCTTTCCCACTTTTGGCCACTTTTAGGCCACAACTTAATAATATTTTGCACACTCCTACTCCTCCATCATTAAAACTACACACTGCCAAGTCCACCCCTAGTTTTAAGGTTCTTAAATGAACAAATATTGTTTTTGGAACATAGCTCCATACCACATTGTTGAAGGACTCGTTTTGATTTTGTGTCTTCCCCTTCAAACACCTTGCCAGCAACTGTCTATCTGACAGGTCCTTAAAAATAGGTTTAATGTAAGACATTACATCTGGGGGCAAATGAAAATGCTTCTCATGGTCATAGTTTTCTTTTGATTTCAATGCACTGCGGTACTTACACCACGATTCATCGCAGAGTTCATCCTGAGGATTTTCATTTGAAGACAATAAATGAAAATATTCTGCCCATATCACTCTGTGCATCTTGTCAACACCTTGTGAGCAATTTCTCTTAATGGCCAGGCCATAATAATTTTGAATTTGTAAAATTGCAGAATTTGTAAGCCTCCCTTTGCCCCCAAAAAACTTTCCGTTTGGAAGTTTCTTCGTTTTTTTCTTTAAATCCTTCAGCCTTGACCCCATTCTCTTTTGTACATGACCAATGCACTCTATTTATTTTTACATCCCCATATGGCTTACTTTCACATACTGCTGCATAGGCCTTGCTGTCTCCATCCCCTAAATATTCTAAATAACGCACAGCGTATAGGTCTTGAGAACGCTGGAAGATTTTTACTGCTCCAGCCACCTCCATTGCTCCACTTGATCCACTAAAATTAGCTTCACAATTATCCTCATGTATGTCTCTAAGCCTGTCTTTACACTTGCAAAATTTTGATATTACTTCTACATCAATAACTTTACCATTTGTGAGTGACGTTGCAGTCAGAACACCATTTAGCGAGGTGTGCCCTCTTCGCTGCCAAGTTCCATCTACTGCGACAGCGATATCACCACTTTTATTATTCAGCTCAACAGTTTCTAACACAGCTTTCATTTTAGATTCTTTGCAAACATTAGCAGCAGCTAAACCTAAATATTCCTCATGCAAGAAAAACCTGTGAAAGGGCTGTCCAATGTTCATCACAGCGCAAAGTTTTCTCGCAGCGATTCTTCCCTTGCCTATGGTCCGTAGGCCTAGAGCTAATCTAACATTCAGGTCATACAGCTTATATGTCTTATCTTCCTTAGGCCTAGTAAATGAAACACTTTGGCAGTTTTCAAAATTGCCTAGGTTTTCACAATGAATACATTTTAAAACTATTTCACAAGCTAATCCGCATCGCTGATTTTTCACTAGTTTTACAGGAGAGTTACAAGCCTTACAAGAAACAATATTGTTCATAGTTTCTTCAAACACTTTCAAATCAACAATGGTGTATTCAAAATCATCTTGTACTTGATCTTGATACCAATCCAAGCTGTTAGTTAGCTTTTTTGATGATGAACTTATAGGCCTAGGCTCATTTTTGCGTTTGGATGGTGTTTGTTTGTTTGCATTGTCCTTACCATGGTATTTTCTTTTCTTGAAAACCCTTGAACTTCGAGGCATATTTGGCAGGTAAAATAACACTCAATAGTAACTAAAACTTTCACAAAAAATTGAAGTTATAAAAAACTAGCCTAGAAACATAAATCTGTAAAAAACTGTTTACTTTAACCTCAAAATGAGATGCTAGGAACAGCAGAAGGCTATTAGAAGTAAAAGCTGATTTACAGTCAGGTTAGCCAACATAAACACACGTAATCAAATAGGTATAAAAAGGTAGAAGTACTATATGAAGATAAAACAAAGCTTGTGTCGGTTTTGGGGGCTGTTGGTCTCTGTCCTAGCTGAAAAACAGCTGACATGCTCTTAAAAAAGAATTTTTATTAAATAATTAGAGCTGAGCAATTGTTTATTGTTGTATATCGTTGGAAACAGAAAACTCCAAGCTACAAATTGGTAACAAAAAATCACTTTTTGAAAAAATAAAATATTTTAGTGCACCGACCCCCATTTATGCTCATCTTAAATCGGTACTAAGTATCGGCTTTAAATCAGTCCTGAATTGTGTTATGAGCGGCGTAACATCGTATAGAGTGTGAATGTAAAGCAATGAAAGGAATATTTCCCCTAATTACAATATCAAGTTTTACCAGTTTATTATAGTTTTCATAATGAAATAAAATTACCTTATCCAATCACTGTTTTCCTTATGACGACATGTTTCACTCCTGAGCATCATCAGGTCATTGTATACAGCCACATTGATCAATGTATCATTACATTGTGGCAAGTCAATTGATTCAATAAAATGTAATGTAGTCATGGTCACTGTAGTTAAAAGTTGTCATGTTGTTAAAAGGTTGAAAATTATAAAATCTTGAGCTATGCTGGCCAGCACTAATCACTATTAACTGAACAAGACTGACTCACTGAAGGTGTTGGTCTTACTTTCACCCACTGTCTTGTGTATTACAATTAGTCGCACATTCAGTCAACAACACATTACAAAAATTCTTCCATAGCAAACCTCCAATCAAAAATAACTACGACAAATCAGGTGTTTACAAGATCAACTGTGATGACTGCTCTAAATTTTACATTGGTCAAACTGGAATATCCTTCAAGCAAAGGTTCAAAGAGCACATACCAAAAGATTCACACAATCAACAATCTACCTTTGCTGAACACTTAATATCAGAATGTCACAATTACACATCAATTGATAAGAATATGGAAATCATCGAAATTCCACCTAAAAGTTTTAAACTTGATGTGAAAGAAGAATTAAACATTTACAAAGCACAAAAGACTGACCCCAATAACATTCTCAATGACCAAACTTCATTCCAGTCATATCTAATTTTTGATACATATATTGACAGAATAAAATGCAAAGAAGCATAAAGTGAGAACAAAAAGAACATTCAAACCTATAATACACAGGGCAGTGGATGAAAGTAAGAACAACACCTTCAGTGAGTCAGTCTTGTTCAGTCTGTGATAGTGATTAGTGCTGGCCAGTATAGCTCAAGATTTTATAATATTCAACCTTTTAACAACATGACAACTTTTAACTACAGTGACCATGACTACATTGACCATGACATTTTATTGAATCAATTGATTTGCCACAATGTACACAGTACATTGATCAATGTGGCTGCATACAATGACTCGATGATGCTCTAAGGAGTGAAACATGTCGTCATAAGAAAAACAGTGATTGGATAAGGTAATTTTATTTCATTATTTATGTATTCCAATCCAGGGTCACAATGAATAATATAGTTTTCACCCATTAAAACTACTTTATCGGATTCATGGAGCAATGATCTTCACCCAAGATAATGCAAACAAAACTAGGTGGTACTATATTTTGTCTAAAAACTACTGTTTTGATTAATGAACCATTGAAAGGAATATTTCCGTGAATGTAAGCATAATGAGTCTATACCAAAACAACTGACTAATTGCTACGGAATAAATCTATTTGTTCCAATAATTTCCCTAACACGCGCAGGATTTGAAGCACGCGTCGAATTTACAAACGGGGCATTATTACGGAAAAAAGTATAATTTGGGTCAATAAGTGTTTTTAAAGGTAAACTGCTGAAATATTATGTAATTGTCCCAGCTACATTCAGTTAGATCCACTACAGACATTTAATTTACTTATAGTTCCTTATTATGCTGAAAATGGCATTTACCATGAATGTAAACCATTTGAACTAACCTGCCTTTACAATTAATTTGCCATTGTAGTAAGAAGATCAAACTTCGATAGATTTTGGGGCCCCAATTCAACAACAATCTGGTTCAATAGTCGGAAGAGGTATGAAGGAGATTTGGGTGGTGAATTTTCTGAACTTCTGAATTTCTGAATTTCTGAATCTGGGCGGAGCAAAGTAATTCGTGAGCCTTAATAAGTCCATCCATCGAATGTTGACCATTCCATTTCTAAAAAAAATATGTAAATTAATCATAGGAACGCATAGTATTAGTGTTGGTTGTTCTTTAGGATTTGGGATAAATTAACACTAATCTAAAAAATTCTTAAACTTTTGATATTTTTTTAATTGCGTGGTTTGTTTTTCAATGTCACTGTCTTGTTTTTTCTTCTTTTGCGGTGCTTCGACCCTCTTGATGAAGCTCAATCCTTGATAAATTTTCGACCCCCAATTCATTAATAATCTGGTTTAATAGAAGGAATAGGTATGAAGGAGATTCGGGCGGTGAATTTTCTACTTCCTTCTCCGCCTCCGCAGATGTTGTAGAATTTGGGAAGAAAACCGCATCAAGGTTGACCGACGAAAGTGGTGAATTTGGCAGTACCGTTGACATGTCTGGGTAAAAGCTGAAAAAGTTAAGAGAGTCATTATTAAACTTCAATACACAAACAGAGTCCTGAATAGTTATGTGATTTAAAGAATGCTTTAAACGGGGTCCAGAATAGTGGCATGAGTGACATAAAATCATATATAGTGTGGAGGCAGAGCACTGAAAGAAATATTTCCACCAATTATGATATCATGTTTTACCAGTATATAGTTTTCACCCATAAAAATACTTTAACGGATTCATGGAGCAATGAACATCACCCAAGATATATGTAAACAAAACTATGTGGTACTATAATTTGTCTAAAAATTACTGTTTTGATTAATGAAGCATTGAAAGGAATATTTCCTTGAAAGTAAGAAGTAAGTATGAATTAATACCGGAACAACTGACTAATTGCTGCGGAATAAATCTATGTATAACAAGAATTTCCTTAACACGCAGAGGATTTGGAGCACACATTGAATTTATAAACGGGACATTATTATAGAGTATAGTCGGGGTTAATTTGAGTATTTAAAGGTAAACTGCTAACATATTATATAATTGTCATTGCTACATTCAGTTAGATCCGCTGCAGACATTTAATTTACTTATAGTTCCATATTATGCTGACAATGGTATTTACTATGAATGTAAACCATTTGAATTAACCTGCCTTTATTCTCTATTGCTCCTAGTGGTATCTAAATCTAATCCGGGATTGGAATCTGATCCTAATTCGCGATATCGAAATGGCGGCTGTGCCATGAGTTTCTCAACTTCTTTTGCTTGGTCACTCTTGACCGTCGTGAGATTTTTTAAACGATTCTTGAGTTTATGGAGATAGTTGGGAGCGGCTTGCCACTGATTTGCGTGCTTTTGCTTTCTCAGGATCGAAGTTGTCAGGTTTCCCCTTGTACCCTTGAGCTAACTCCTTTATCTCCTCAGTGGTGTACGTCTTCTTGTTGGCTATGTTTTTCTGTTTTATTTACCTCTAACAGGTCCAGCACAGAAAACTGGGCTGATGATATCCGAGTATGATGATACATGATTTGAAGAATAGTGAGGACATCTGCGGATGAATACCAACCGCATTCCCAAATTAACATATTCAGCTTTTAATGCATTTTTTACCAATGAAGCCATCAAACAAATCTCCTGTCAAGTATTTGACTGGAAAGGGATGTGACGTATTCTTCTCTACCCCCTTCAACATTTGAGACAACGTATTCCACGTATTCTTCTGTACCCCCTTCAACATTTGATAAATCGTATTCCAATCCCATCTGATAAATAATAACGACCTGAGAAGATCATCTGGTTTATGACAGCAGTTATAGTTGAACATCATATTTCTATACGGCCACCAAAATTTACCGTATCCGTCCTACGGTAAAGTACTAATAAACAATTCCTGAATATCATATCGGAGCATTCTTTTGTACCATCAAGGAATACATTTTTACTTGGATAATCTAGAGATGCTATCGGATGCCTAGATCCATCTGAAGGTTTGATGAGCACACTTTCATCTGAATTTCCGCTGTTTTTGCTGCATTTGAAAAGTTCTACGAATGATAGATCACCGTAATAAACCAACATTTCAAATGTAACTTCTTCCGGGAAAACTGTTCTTAAGAGGTTCCTAGTCGAAAATAGTACTTTATAGTTGGATATTGAGTCGGTGCTAGCACCATGAGTTTGTTTTGTAAAACCTTCCATGATTTTCAATTATATTCTCTAAATTGCTCCTATTGCTCCTGGTGGTATCTAATTCTAATCTGGTGATGGAATTGATCCTAATTCGTGATATCGAAATGGCGGATGTGCTATTAGTTTCTCAACTTTCTTTTTCTAAGTCACTTTTGAGCACCTGAGAATTTTTAAACGATACTTTATTTTTTATATTGCCGCCCGAGATTCTTTGAACGGCAGCCAACCCACGGCCTGTCCCGTGGCCGATGGCAGATGATCGAGAATCTATCTTAATGCCGAAGTGAATTCAGTAATCGATGACTACTTAAAACGTCTAACTCATAAGTGTTATGTCTAGAGAAGCAATCACCGGTTGGTTTTGGTTTTGATTAGTATGGTTCTACTTCTGGATCGTTTTGATCGAATATCTTGATATCCAAAACAGGCGACAAACCTGTTTAAAAGTCAGAATGGGGGTGTTTATGTTACATTGCATTTGTTACAGGAAAACACCAGTCTTAAAAATAACTGGCCATGGCCATGTTTTTGTTGGTTATGTTATGCATTATTGTATAAACAATAAAATATTAAATTTTTTTTATCAGGACTTTAAAGGGGACAATTATATAATATTGATGGATCCCAATTTTTTTTCAGATCTGTTTACTCGTAAAATATATCAAATAAAACAACGACTAAGTAGTTATTTGTCAGTGAAGGCGTTACTTTAAAAGATTTTCTAGTAGTTGTTTGCCAGATGCAGGGTTAACATAGGATGATAAAATGTTAAAGATTTATTAATGATTTGCCATTTGACTTGTTTCTTAGTATCTTTTGATACTTTCAAAAAACAAGTTATATGACTTATCATAAAGAAATCCCCTGCATTTGCCTCTACTCAAGAACAACAGAGGTTCCGATTCGAATCAACTCATCATTTTATCTAACATATCTGAATCAAGATCTGAGAGTGGTTTTAGAAAGCTATAAAACTCCAAACATGCTGAGCATGATTTTATTACTTTCGAAAACCTTTAATCTGGTATAAATGGTAATTTAGTTGTTTTTGAGTCGAAGCAAAGTGAGCACCTCATGAAGAACTAGTTGTCAAAAAATCGGACTATGATCTTCTTGTGGACAAAGGTTTTACTCATAATGAATTTGGACAATACAAGAGTTATATCCAGACTCATGGTCATTCCAGGAGGATTTTAAACCACATACTAGGTTTACTACTGACTGTTCGTCATTTTTCAAGTAGGACAGGTTGTGAAATAATAAAACAAGGTGACAATTACCATATTTATTGTAACAATAAAGAATAATCTATATTACATATGTTTTTCATTGAGTATCCCTCACATTTTAATTACAGTTTCATTGGTTTGCTCATTCAAAATATCTTGAGACCAGAGAAGTAATAAGCCATGAGCAACAGGTATTGGTTGCTTATGCCGGTATCTGTAGAGTCTTTGGCATACACGCCAATCAAATCGCATTATGCGATCATCAAACCTCGGCTCAGATACAAAAGGGTAGACGTTAGACATAACAAAGACGGGTGTCGTGTGGACTGGTTCAGGCTGTCTGAATTTGATGTTTGCGAAAAATGTTTTATCTTGCAAAAGATTCAAAACTGTTTCGTCAAAGGAACGATCAAAATTTCATTCGTCCCACTTTATAAATCTACGGTTATGGCATGAGGCGAATGCAAAATTATTCGACCTTAAAGGGTTTTCCATCTTTCCAGGATTTGAACTAAAATCACAAACACCATCAATGAAGAAGTTTTACCACAGTTTGCTGGCCCTATCATGCAAAGAAAATTTTTTTTCCTGATTTTTTTCTCAAATAGATCAAAGACCAGTTTGAGAAAAGATCTTGTCTCAGATAGATCACCGTTGAATTGGAAATGTAACAAGTCCAACAAAATAAAAACAGATTATTTTAGTGGCCAATATACACTATCAACATCCTTCGAGGACCCTGCAGCATATGCAGGCGTACTACAACCCTCTGTTTGTAGGTCGTATAATTCAACGGAAGTCATCCTATTAATTTCCGATCTAAACTTTGTGACTGCATTATCGTATAGTAGCCCGGTATGATTGACCTCGATTAGATTGTCTAGGTACTTGTGTTTTTTTAACGGGATATTGTAAAACACACTCAGTTCGGTAATCAGTCAGATTTTCCCTAAGTGTAGTTGCCCGACGGGTAAACATGCTGATTTGTGAAGTTCATTTTTTGTTGCAGTCAACGTCTTCCTTTCCTAACTCGCTTACTCAAAATATAATAGTATTTTTAGTGTAATTAGATGGAATTAGTATGATCGAGACTATTTATCAGTTTTTTTTGGGGGGGTTTATTTATTTACAGCTATATAATTTACAGATATATAATTTACTAGTATATATAATTTACAGGTGTATTATTGACATTATTGTCCGTCTACAATAATGGGTGGCGTCTTTTTTCGATGCCTATGACGTCAACGTTGAAGGGTTGAACTTCAGTGTGCTGAGATGATCCTCTGCCATGTTTATCATCGAAAAGCCTTGGGCTGTCGAACTAAAAAGCATCACTTAATATTTCTAAGGAGTGAGACGCATTTTACAACACCGGTAATACGTTTTTCGTTACAGGGAACGTTTTGACACCCCACGCATTCTAACTGAACAATCATGGGTTAGTCTATCAGTTCGATGAGTGAACCTTAAATTTGACCCGTATTTTGCAATTGTACTGTCTCTCTGGGCTAAAACGTCTCGGCATCCTTATGAATTTTTGGGAAAACTTATTTTTTCAATAATTCCGAAGGATATTTTTGTCTTTTACCATATACTTGAAGTGATCTCGTATTGTCACGGCCGAGTGCTTGAGGGACTCACTTCCCCTCCTAAAAAATCAATTCGCTTTGTCAACATAAACTGTCTTAATTGTCGCAATAAGCAGATCTTTTGCCTTTCTTTTGCGACAATTCGCAACAAATAAAACATTTTACTCAAAATTATCCCACCAGTACTTGGATGAAAATATATACAAATTAACTCTTATAACTGAGTTTCCAATCTCCTTGAGACGATAAGCCACTCTTGGCTTCATTTAAATAAACTGTGCCGCACTCTCTTCGTCAACTCCTCCAATCCAAAAAATAACCTTCGACTCTTACGTCGACTTGGAAATAAATTCTCCTCTTTTCAAAAATTAAAAATAAAAAACCCCTAAAAAACCAAAATCTCCGACGACTTTCACCCTTCTCTTCAGCCAAATGGCTTAAAGACGGGGAGCCCGAGCTTCTTCACATTCACCCTCTTCCTTTGTCCGTCCTGTAGGGTGACCAACATAGTTCGCCTTTTCATTTTCTGCTTTCCAGCTCCTGGGTTTTTCTTCTGGCCATAATTCTGTTGAGATGAGCTGGTGGCGGGAGGGTAACTCCAGCGATTCGTCCCATTGGGTGCGTTGCCTGCACCCAATGGGACGAAAATGCGCAACTCTGCTGGATCAACTTTAGCAATCTGGGGATAGTTTGCAAGTTTTGTAGTCTTGGCAAACTGTTTAATTGAAACTGCAATAGCCTCTGATTCTGTCAATTCACCTTTTCTCATCAGGGCCAGAAATTGTGTCTTGAACATCGCAGCAAAAACCAAGCTGTAATTGACTTTCCCAGCAATGTTGCTGTGGTAGCCACTCCATTCAAATCCCTGAGCACCACCCCTCAACATGCACACCAAACTCACTGCATCTTCATTCAGTGCATTCATCAATTCCATGTTGGACCTGTCAAAGAAAAAAAAAATATTTTGTAGCAGTTACTTGCTACTTATTGATTTATAGTTTATTATTTTAAACCCCTTTTTAAAAGTTTAAATGGTCCAACAAAATAAAGGTCCGCTTCTTTGACAATTATTTTATTTTCATGCACTTAAAAAAGAAACAAATTATTTTTCTTTTATCTTTAAGTTGGGGGGTTACTGTACTTGTTAAATCCTTTAATTCTTTATTTTATATTTATTATCCAAGATCATGAGCCCTAAAAAAAAGAAATAGAATTAATTAATATTAATTAATATTAATTAATATTAAGGGCCAAACAAGTAACCTAGAAAAACATAAATAAATGAGGCATTTACTGAAATAACATTCGTTAAATAAATTAATATTAAATTTGTAAAAATTCTAAAAAGGAAAACTTACCCAACGGTTGGGGTAACTGACACTTAGAAACATTTCAAACAATTTACTACAGAGTTACAATGATAAAAGAAGGCCAGGACATGCAAAATTCACTATATATACTCAAGGAAACTTGTGTTCTGATTGGCTAAAATTAAAACCAATCAGCTTGGCTCACTTATTCTTACAATATTTGAAATTCTAGTGGAATTATCTAGAATAATATTACTAGTTTTAACATGCTAATTGAGGATATCCTGTAGACTATCAACTTTCTTTAAATTAATAATTTGTTTTACTTGAAATTTAATTTGTTATATAAATAACAAAAATAAAAAAAATATTTTAACTCTAGCATGCTACAAAGTGAAAAAATCAGATTACGATCTTCTTGTGGACCATGTGTTAAATATATAAGAATTTCTCAGTACAAAAGGTACATACACACTCATGGCCATTCGAGGCGTATTTTAAATCACATTTTAGGTCTTTTGCAAACAGTCAGACATTTTTCTAGCTGAACAGGATGTGAAATAATAAAACAAGGTGATAATTACCATATTTATTGTAACAGTAAACCTAAATAATTACATTGTTTGTTATTTATTATATCCCACGTTTTATTATAGTTACATTGGTCTTTTCATTCAATAAGTCCTCTGACCATAGCATTAAAAGTCCATTAGCAAAGGTTGCTTAAGACAGTATCTGTACAAATGAGGACAAACCCTCCAGTCATACCTAAGGATCCTTGCATCGAAACACGGTTCAGAAACAAATGGGTAAACATTAGACATTACAAACACTTGCGTCCTATGTACCGGTTCAGGCTGTTTGAATTTAATGTTAGCCAAAAATGTTTTCCCCTGGAGTAGATTCAAAACGGTCTCATCGAAAGAACGATCAAAATTGCATTCGTCCCATTTTATAATCCTGCGGTTATGCCAAGAGGTGAACGCAAAATTGTTCGATCTGCTCGGATTTTCCATTTTACCTGGGTTCAATCTGAAATCACAAATGCCGTCTATGAAAAAGTGTTTGCCTCAATTTGCTGGAATAATTATGCACAACCAATTTTTTTACTCGACCTTTTTTTGAACAGATCATAGACCTGTTTCAAAAACGATCTTGTCTCTAACAGGTCCTCGTCAAATTATTGAAAATGCAGTAGATCTAGTAGCATATATACAGAGTGGTTTAACGGCCAGTATACCGACTCAAGGTCTTTGGACGAACCTGCAGCAAAAGCCGGAGTAGAGCAACCCTCTGTTTGCAAACCATAAATTTCTACCACTCTCATACGATTTATTTCTGATCTAAATTTTCTCACAGCATTGTCGTATAGCAGTCCTGTGTGGTCGTATAGATAGCAGTCCTGAGTGGTTTATCTCGGTCAAACGATCGATGTCGAACCAATCACTGCTATACGGCAACGAGTTTAGAGGACTGTGCAAAAACTGTTTTGTAACCAGTACAAGATCACCAGACTTTATTCTATATTTACGATTAGATAGATTTTCTTTTAGAACCATCCTCTGCCTCTCGGTGATCGGCCCTCCTTCGGACAACGTCTCACTTCCGTCATTTCCTTTATCATATTGGACACCTTCTCCACCGGTCTTCGCGTCGACCCAGAGGTTTTCCACTTCGGTGATATACTGACTCAAAATCTGTTCGTGCTTCGCTCCTGGTTACATGGATATGAGTAATGATGTTATATTAAAAAAAACTGTATTTTGATGTGCATAAGATCCTGCATGAAGGGCACCTCCCGATGCTAAAACAGAGAATGGAACATCCTATGAACATTGATTTAAAACATAAAATTTAGAGAATATAAATAATTCAAGATGAAAATTGTGGTGGTATGATAACTTGTATTTATTATTTCCAAACTAGAAAAAGGATGACTTATTCATAATAATAGTACAATTTAAATTATTATTATTAATATAGGTGTAAGATAGTGACTTTAAATTATATCTGTGATAATCATATGGTTTTAACCATGTGATTGAGAAATAATATTGTTTATAAATATGTTTATGTTTTTTAGTTTTTGCAATAAAATGTAAGTGAGTAAATGCATTAAACCCTCTGGATATGGAACTCTGTTTCCTAAATCATAGGCTAAAGCGATCACTTCTGACATTTTATCAAGTGGACTTTTAGCCTCTCGTGGCCTTTCAGCAGTAAACAAGCTCACTCAATCGCAATAAAAGAGAGGCGTCCCAGCGCATACCCTTCTTTGGAAGAACTCAACTGTTGATCGTGATGCCTCTCCTTCGGCCTCAACTCCAAGCTGTGAAACACTCTCAACGTCAAAGGCCATGTCCTTCGCTATTTCATCGTCATTACCATAATAAGCCATAAACATATCATCCCCCTGAACTCGCAGCGTCTGGAGGGTTGATATCCTCGGATTCGGGATCCGTCTCATCTGCTCGCAAATTCGCCCTATATTTCCCCCAATCAATCGGACTGTATGATGAACGGTCGTGTAAGCCAAACCTGAAGGGAATGTCGGGTCCTTAGTTGTAACGTACTGGACTACGTCTCCTTTCACCCTTGTTGATTGGGGTTGGAAATACGTCATCAAGTCGCTCATAAGATGTTGGAATGCAGTTACTACTCTCATTTCTCTGCGTCCATATTCCAACGTCACTTCGGTCATTCCTGTGGCATACGACAAATATCCATCTGGTAGACAATCACCAATGACTTGCGACGCAGAATCCAGGAAGAAGATCTGGGACACCATTTGGACACTGGCATCAAATCCGGCGACATCTAGGCCATTAAGCACCACCCCCGTCTCACTACTCCAAAATAAGTTCAATCTGATGTCGCTCATGTGTCCCTGCTGCTTCCCGGATGAAGCATGATAAAGAATTTTCTGCAAAATCTCATTCACTCTAAGGGTAGGCAAAGATCCAAGCAACCTTGCATTACTAACTCCCGCTACTGCTCGCTGTCTTCTGCCAATCTGCTCCCGCTTTACTGCTGTGGTCGGATCAGATAAGATAGCTTTGAATGTAGTTCTCCTGTTTAATTCGTCCTGTTTAATATTATATGCTCAAATCCGCTTCTTGAATAACTGATTTACCTTTTGGCTGTACTCCGCCCTCGACTCCATTGTTACCTGCCGAAGAGGTTGTGAGGAAAGGAAGGATCTCTTTCGTCATATTCATTCCTTTGACCTGAGCTCGCCATTTCTCCGCAGCTCTCCTAAAATAAAGTAAGGTTGGGATAAACTGAGGAACACTCTCTAGATCGTAGTGAAGTACATGGTCCTGTCCTAAAGTCAATCGTGGCTTCAAAGTCCCGAGGACCCCCTGTGGCGTTTTGGGCAAGACGGCTGCATCTATTGTTAGTTCCAACAGCGACATAAAATACGTCCCATCGTTGGATATAACTCGACACACTTGGTACGCATCCTTTATCCGTTCCAAATCCCCAATTTGAATCTTCCGCTCTATCACTCTCACTATCTCCCCACTCAATTTCGACATGCGCTTTTCCCGGGCCGCTGGAAATGTCTCTCTTACTACGGGAGGCTCTGTTAAATCCTTGTTCTTCGTCCCCATTAGAAGCCCACCTATCTCCCATTCTGGTATTCTCTTCACCCCTAATTTGTCTAAAGCTTCTGGGATCCAATTTCTGCAAGCTTTTTGTGTGTCCAACTTGGTGTCCTGGAACTTCTTCTTCGCACAAGTGGTCCAGTGCAGGATAGCAACTGCGCAACCGATCTCCTCCATCACTCCACTCATCACCATTGTTCCTAGATTGCATGCGCCGAGGAGTAACAGAGGGAGAATCGACACCGCGTCTATCTTTTCGTCCCATACTACCTTGCCGTCGGCTTCGTAGAAAGGCACTGCTGGTAAATCCCATAGTAGGCCCCTGATGTACTTTAAAACAATGTGATCCTTTCCTTTTAGGGCAGACACAGCTACGACCACGGTTAACACCTCCCTCCAAATTGACCCAAATCTGGTTTGATATCCTAATTTCCCGAGTAACTTAGCGAGAACCTTATCTTTTATCGTTATATCTTTCTCCTCCTCACCCTTTAGATCTCTAAGAAACTGACCAGCGTTAAAAGTTGGGATGTATTGCCAACTCGTTTCAGTGAAGCCTGCCTCACACTCTGAATAGATAAGAACGCCTGGGATGGCTGAAGGGGGTCTAGTTATCCAAGTTATCCAAGATAGTGACTTTAAATTATATCTGTGATAATCATATGGTTTTAACTATGTGATTGAGAAATAATATTGTTTATAAATATGTTTATGTTTTTTAGTTTTTGCAATAAAATGTAAGTGTTCAGTTGTAATTTTAAATGATTTATTTCTAATCTTAAACTGGCGACGAAAAAACAATTGAAAATGAGAAGAAGAGGTGGAAACAATAGAAACAACGACAATAATTTAATAGATTCATTAAGATCTACAGATCATTAAGTTCCATTATGATTTTTAAGATTCATTAAGATAAACAGTGAATTGATAAAGTTAAATTTAAAAGTAGGTTGTATCATTATAATTACCAAACAAAAAGCAAGGACCGTTATTACATTTATAATGATAATATTTAAGAATTTCAAAAATGAATTATAAAAACTGTATATGATAGAAAATATATGATGTATATGTGTGTGTCATTTATAAATTATGCTTAGTGCAGGGTTGTTGTTGGCAAAAACGGTGATCAGCCGCTCTAACGACAACCGCACATTCACCCAGGCTGGACGGTGGTCGTCATCGGCTCTACATCCGGCCGAGGTCCAACGCCTGCCGAGCGCATTGTCGGACTCGCCAGAATATTAGAGTGTCATCGTCAACATCTGTATCGTCATCGTCGCTGACCGGCACTATGACGGATTGGTAATTTATTTTTATGTATTTACATGTAAAAATTTACATTTATTGAGCATGTTTTTATTACTTTCGAAAACCTTTCATCCGGTAGAAATGGTAATTTAGTTGATTTTGAGTCGAAGCAAAGTGAGCACCTCATGAAGAACTAGTTGTCAAAAAATCGGACTATGATCTTCTTGTGGACAAAGGTTTTACTCATAATGAATTTGGACAATACAAGAGTTATATCCAGACTCATGGTCATTCCAGGAGGATTTTAAACCACATACTAGGTTTACTACTGACTGGTCGTCATTTTTCAAGTAGGACGGGTTGTGATATAATAAAACAAGGTGACAATTACCATATTTATTGTAAAAATAAAGAATAATCTATATTACATATGTTTTTCATTGAGTATCCCTCACATTTTAATTACAGTTTCATTGGTTTGCTAATTCAAAAGATCTTGAGACCAGAGAAGTAATAAGCCATGAGCAACAGGTATTGGTTGCTTATGCCGGTATCTGTAGAGTCTTTGGCATACACGCCAATCAAATCGCATTATGCGATCATCAAACCTCGGCTCAGATACAAAGGGTAGACGTTAGACATAACAAAGACGGGTGTCGTGTGGACTGGTTCAGGCTGTCTGAATTTGATGTTTGCGAAAAATGTTTTATCTTGCAAAAGATTCAAAACTGTTTCGTCGAAGGAACGATCAAAATTTCATTCGTCCCACTTTATAAATCTACAGTTATGGCATGAGGCGAATGCAAAATTATTCGACCTTAAAGGGGTTTCCATCTTTCCAGGATTTGAACTAAAATCACAAACACCATCAATGAAGAAGTTTTACCACAGTTTGCTGGCCCTATCATGCAAAGAAATTTTTTTTCCTGATTTTTTCTCAAATAGATCAAAGACCAGTTTGAGGAAAGATCTTGTCTCAGATAGATCACCGTTGAATTGGAAATGTAACAAGTCCAACAAAATAAAAACAGATTATTTTAGTGGCCAATATACACTATCAACATCCTTCGAGGACCCTGCAGCGTATGCAGGCGTACTACAACCCTCTGTTTGTAGGTCGTATAATTCAACGGAAGTCATCCTATTAATTTCCGATCTAAACTTTCTGACTGCATTATCGTATAGTAGCCCGGTATGATTGACCTCGATTAGATTGTCTAGGTACTTGTGTTTTTTTTTAACGGGATATTGTAAAACACACTCAGTTCGGTAATCAGTCAGATTTTCCCTAAGTGTAGTTGCCCGACGGGTAAACATGCTGATTTGTGAAGTTCATTTTTTGTTGCAGTCAACGTCTTCCTTTCCTAACTCGCTTACTCAAAATATAATAGTATTTTTAGTGTAATTAGATGGAATTTGTATGATCGAGACTATTTATCAGTTTTTTTTGGGGGGGGGGTTTATTTATTTACAGCTATATAATTTACAGATATATAATTTACTAGTATATATAATTTACAGGTGTATTATTGACATTATTGTCCGTCTACAATAATGGGCGACGTCTTTTTTCGATGCCTATGACGTCAACGTTGAAGGGGTTGAACTTCAGTGTGCTGAGATGATCCTCTGCCATGTTTATCATCGAAAAGCCTTGGGCTGTCGAACTAAAAAGCATCACTTAATATTTCTAAGGAGTGAGACGCATTTTACAACACCGGTAATACGTTTTTCGTTACAGGGAACGTTTTGACACCCCACGCATTCTAACTGAACAATAATGGGTTAGTCTATCAGTTCGATGAGTGAACCTTAAATTTGACCCGTATTTTGCAATTGTACTGTATCTCTGGGCTAAAACGTCTCGGCATCCTTATGAATTTTTGGGAAAACTTATTTTTTCAATAATTCCGAAGGATATTTTTGTCTTTTACCATATACTTGAAGTGATCTCGTATTGTCACGGCCGAGTGCTTGAGGGACTCACTTCCCCTCCTAAAAAATCAATTCTCTTTGTAAACTTAAACTGTCTTAATTGTCGCAATAGGCAGATCTTTTGCCTTTCTTTTGCGACAATTCCCAACAAATAAAACATTTTACTCAAAATTATCCCACCAGTACTTGGATGAAAATATATACAAATTAACTCTTATAACTGAGTTTCCAATCTCCTTGAGACGATAAGCCACTCTTGACTTCATTTAAATAAACTGTGCCGCACTCTCTTCGTCAACTCCTCCAATCCAAAAAATAACCTTCGACTCTTACGTCGACTTGGAAATAAATTCTCCTCTTTTCAAAAATTAAAAATAAAAAACCCCTAAAAAACCAAAATCTCCGACGACTTTCACCCTTCTCTTCAGCCAAATGGCTTAAAGACGGGGAGCCCGAGCTTCTTCACATTCACCCTCTTCCTTTGTCCGTCCTGTAGGGTGACCAACATAGTTCGCCTTTTCATTTTCTGCTTTCCAGCTCCTGGGTTTTTCTTCTGGCCATTATTCTGTTGAGATGAGCTGGTGGCGGGAGGGTAACTCCAGCGATTCGTCCCATTGGGTGCGTTGCCTGCACCCAATGGGACGAAAATGCGCAACTCTGCTGGATCAACTTTAGCAATCTGGGGATAGTTTGCAAGTTTTGTAGTCTTGGCAAACTGTTTAATTGAAACTGCAATAGCCTCTGATTCTGTCAATTCACCTTTTCTCATCAGGGCCAGAAATTGTGTCTTGAACATTGCAGCAAAAACCAAGCTGTAATTGACTTTCCCAGCAATGTTGCTGTGGTAGCCACTCCATTCAAACCCCTGAGTACCACCCCTCAACATGCACACCAAACTCACTGCATCTTCATTCAGTGCATTCATCAATTCCATGTTGGACCTGTCAAAGAAAAAAAAATATTTTGTAGCAGTTACTTGCTACTTATTGATTTATAGTTTATTATTTTAAACCCCTTTTTAAAAGTTTAAATGGTCCAACAAAATAAAGGTCCGCTTCTTTGACAATTATTTTATTTTCATGCACTTAAAAAAGAAACAAATTATTTTTCTTTTATCTTTAAGTTGGGGGGTTACTGTACTTGTTAAATCCTTTAATTCTTTATTTTATATTTATTATCCAAGATCATGAGCCCTAAAAAAAAGAAATAGAATTAATTAATATTAATTAATATTAATTGATATTAAGGGCCAAACAAGTAACCTAGAAAAACATAAATAAATGAGGCATTTACTAAAATAACATTCGTTAAATAAATTAATATTAAATTTTTAAAAATTCTAAAAAGGAAAACTTACCAACGGTTGGGGTAACTGACACTTAGAAACATTTCAAACAATTTACTACAGAGTTACAATGATAAAAGAAGGCCAGGACATGCAAAATTCACTATATATACTCAAGGAAACTTGTGTTCTGATTGGCTAAAATTAAAACCAATCAGCTTGGCTCACTTATTCTTACAATATTTGAAATTCTAGTGGAATTATCTAGAATAATATTACTAGTTTTAACATGCTAATTGAGGATATCCTGTAGACTATCAACTTTCTTTAAATTAATAATTTGTTTTACTTGAAATTTAATTTTTTATATAAATAACAAAAATAAAAAAAAATATTTTAACTCTAGCATGCTACAAAGTGAAAAAATCAGATTACGATCTTCTTGTGGACCATGTGTTAAATATATAAGAATTTCTCAGTACAAAAGGTACATACACACTCATGGCCATTCGAGGCGTATTTTAAATCACATTTTAGGTCTTTTGCAAACAGTCAGACATTTTTCTAGCTGAACAGGATGTGAAATAATCAAACAAGGTGATAATTACCATATTTATTGTAACAGTAAACCTAAATAATTACATTGTTTGTTATTTATTATATCCCACGTTTTATTATAGTTACATTGGTCTTTTCATTCAATAAGTCCTCTGACCATAGCATTAAAAGTCCATTAGCAAAGGTTGCTTAAGACAGTATCTGTACAAATGAGGACAAACCCTCCAGTCATACCTAAGGATCCTTGCATCGAAACACGGTTCAGAAACAAATGGGTAAACATTAGACATTTCAAACACTTGCGTCCTATGTACCGGTTCAGGCTGTTTGAATTTAATGTTAGCCAAAAATGTTTTCCCCTGGAGTAGATTCAAAACGGTCTCATCGAAAGAACGATCAAAATTGCATTCGTCCCATTTTATAATCCTGCGGTTATGCCAAGAGGTGAACGCAAAATTGTTCGATCTGCTCGGATTTTCCATTTTACCTGGGTTCAATCTGAAATCACAAATGCCGTCTATGAAAAAGTGTTTGCCTCAATTTGCTGGAATAATTATGCACAACCAATTTTTTTACTCGACCTTTTTTTGAACAGATCATAGACCTGTTTCAAAAACGATCTTGTCTCTAACAGGTCCTCGTCAAATTATTGAAAATGCAGTAGATCTAGTAGCATATATACAGAGTGGTTTAACGGCCAGTATACCGACTCAAGGTCTTTGGACGAACCTGCAGCAAAAGCCGGAGTAGAGCAACCCTCTGTTTGCAAACCATAAATTTCTACCACTCTCATACGATTTACTTCTGATCTAAATTTTCTCACAGCATTGTCGTATAGCAGTCCTGTGTGGTCGTATAGATAGCAGTCCTGAGTGGTTTATCTCGGTCAAACGATCGATGTCGAACCAATCACTGCTATACGGCAACGAGTTTAGAGGACTGTGCAAAAACTGTTTTGTAACCAGTACAAGATCACCAGACTTTATTCTATATTTACGATTAGATAGATTTTCTTTTAGAACCATCCTCTGCCTCTCGGTGATCGGCCCTCCTTCGGACAACGTCTCACTTCCGTCATTTCCTTTATCATATTGGACACCTTCTCCACCGGTCTTCGCGTCGACCCAGAGGTTTTCCACTTCGGTGATATACTGACTCAAAATCTGTTCGTGCTTCGCTCCTGGTTACATGGATATGAGTAATGATGTTATATTAAAAAAAACTGTATTTTGATGTGCATAAGATCCTGCATGAAGGGCACCTCCCGATGCCAAAACAGAGAATGGAACATCCTATGAACATTGATTTAAAACATAAAATTTAGAGAATATAAATAATCCAAGATGAAAATTGTGGTGGTATGATAACTTGTATTTATTATTTCCAAACTAGAAAAAGGATGACTTATTCATAATAATAGTACAATTTAAATTATTATTATTAATATAGGTGTAAGATAGTGACTTTAAATTATATCTGTGATAATCATATGGTTTTAAACATGTGATTGAGAAATAATATTGTTTATAAATATGTTTATGTTTTTTAGTTTTTGCAATAAAATGTAAGTGTTCGGTTGTTATTTTAAATGATTTATTTCTAATCTTATACTGGCGACGAAAAAACAACTGAAAAATGAGTAGAAGAGGTGGAAACACTAGAAACAACGACAATACTTTAATTGATTCATTAAGATCAAAAATAGAAAGGTTTACATGCCAAAACTTTGATGAGTCAGACAATTGGGAAGACTATGAGGCTCACTTTCTACTATTATGCAAAGTTAAAGGAATAGGGGAGGAATCCCGTGAGGCAGAGGAAGCAAGAAGAGATATCTTACTGGCTTATGTAGGACCTAGCCCATTGCGGAAAGTTGCAAATTTTTTACTGCCATAAAAATACAGGAAGTTTCTTGGGATGAACTCATCAAAGGCTTCAGATCGGTTTACAGACCTAAGAAAACAATTTTTCAGCTAGATTAGAGTTTGAGAAGTGTGTGAGGGAAAATAAGGAAAGTTTCTGAGGTTTTGTGGTCCGTCTTAAAGATCTGGCACAATATTGTAAATATGGACATAGTTTTGATGAAAGAGTAAGGGACAGATTTGCAGGAGGAGTAAAGTTTCCCAAATTTGAAGTGGAAATTAGGCAACGATGGCCTGAAGGATTAAAAGAGGATGGAACAAAACTGAAATTAGAAAATTTGTTAGAATTAGCCGTATCAATGGAAAGAGCATGGAGAAATGGACAATGAAGTTTATAAAAAAGCCGATGTAACTAACATAAATAAAAATCTTGAGAGAAGTGACCAAAAGGAGTTGGAGATAAGAAAAGTAAATAAAAGACATGAGAGATATGGTGACACAATACAGAACCAGAAAACTACATATACAAGAAAGTATTGGAAATGTGGGTGGCCACACGAATACGGACAATGTTTTGCTAAACAAAAAAAGTGCTACAAATGCGGAAAAATAGGACACTACGCTAGGGTTTGCAAATTTAAAAAAGTAAATCAAGTGAGTAATCGTTTGGTGAGATGGGCTCTTGAGTTGAATCGATATAAATATGAAATCGAGTACAAAAAAGGAGAGGACAATATGTGCGCAGATGTTTTATCCAGACTTCCGATTAAAGAAGAACAAATGAAGGAAACCTGCATTAAGTTTTTGAATGTGGATAAAGTAAATACCATTATGTCTTATGAAAAACTAAAACAAAGAACATCTATAGATTCTGAAATCAAAGTAGTCAAAAGTTACGTTCTGAGAGACTCCTGGCCGACGTCTGTTCCTGAGAATTAAAAACCATATTCACAAAGAAAAGAAGAACTAGTGGTGGAAAATGATTTACTATTGTGGTTTGGAAGAGTTATTGTGCCTAAGTGTATGAGGAATGATGTTTTGAAAGTTTTACACTCGTGACATCCTGGAATTGCATCTATGAGATCAGCAGCGCGATATTACGTGTGGTGGCCCAACCTTGATCAGGAGATTGAATCCTTTGTGAAAAAATGCACACCTTGTCAAGAAAATCGAGATAACATAGAAGAAGTACCATTATACCCATAGAATGTACCTGATAAAGTTTGGGAGCGGGTACATATTGACCTAGCAGGACCAGTGAATGGGTGGATGTGGCTCGTGAGTATTGACGGTCTATCGAAGTGGTTTGAAGTTGAATGTTTGAAAACAACTTCTGCTGTCATAATACAACGTTGAAGATCATGGGTTAGTAGATATGGACTTCCAACAGAAATCGTAACTGATAATGGACCACAGTTTGTGTCAAAAGAAATTGAGGAGTTCTTTAAGAGAAATTCGTTAAACCACATTAAGACAACCCCTTACCATCCAAAAACTAATGGACTTGTCGAAAGGCTGATAAGAACATTAAAAAGACGGTATTATACCACCAAAAAGGAATTGGGGGATGGTTCATTAGCACTCCAAAATGTGCTTTTTAGTTATAGGAACTCACCACAGAAAACAACAGGGAAAGCTCCAGCTGAATTGTTCTTGGGTCGAAGGATGCCAACGATATTTGACAATATAAAACCTAACCTCCGAAAGAGAATGGAAATGAAAGTTTGGAAAGATCAAACAAGAGAAGAAGGAAAGCAAGCTAGAATCTTTGAAGGGGGGGAAGAGGTGTGGATCAGGAACGAAAGTGGTAGTGGATGGTCAGCTGGAACAATTAAAAAGCAAAATGGTCTGTACTCATATGAAGTTCTTTGTAGAAGTCTTTTAAAAAGGAAACACTCTGACCAAATAAGGAAACGTAAGGGAGCTATAGACGAAAACCCTGTATCGACTACAAAATAGATGGAGATCATTTAAGGGGAGAGAAGTGTAAGATAGTGACTTTAAATTATATCTGTGATAATCATATGGTTTTAACCATATGATTGAGAAATAATATTGTTTATAAATATGTTTATGTTTTTTAGTTTTTGCAATAAAATGTAAGTGAGTAAATGCATTAAACCCTCTGGATATGGAACTCTGTTTCCTAAATCATAGGCTAAAGCGATCACTTCTGACATTTTATCAAGTGGACCTTTAGCCTCTCGTGGCCTTTCAGCAGTAAACAAGCTCACTCTATCGCAATAAAAGAGAGGCGTCCCAGCGCATACCCTTCTTTGGAAGAACTCAACTGTTGATCGTGATGCCTCTCCTTCGGCCTCAAATCCAAGCTGTGAAACACTCTCAACGTCAAAGGCCATGTCCTTCGCTATTTCATCGTCATTACCATAATAAGCCATAAACATATCATCCCCCTGAACTCGCAGCGTCTGGAGGGTTGATATCCTCGGATTCGGGATCCGTCTCATCTGCTCGCAAATTCGCCCTATATTTTCCCCAATCAATCGGACTGTATGATGAACGGTCGTGTAAGCCAAACCTGAAGGGAATGTCGGGTCCTTAGTTGTATCGTACTGGACTACGTCTCCTTTCACCCTTGTTGATTGGGGTTGGAAATACGTCATCAAGTCGCTCATAAGATGTTGGAATGCAGTTACTACTCTCATTTCTCTGCGTCCATATTCCAACGTCACTTCGGTCATTCCTGTGGCATACGACAAATATCCATCTGGTAGACAATCACCAATGACTTGGGACGCAGAATCCAGGAAGAAGATCTGGGACACCATTTGGACACTGGCATCAAATCCGGCGACATCTAGGCCATTAAGCACCACCCCCGTCTCACTACTCCAAAATAAGTTCAATCTGATGTCGCTCATGTGTCCCTGCTGCTTCCCGGATGAAGCATGATAAAGAATTTTCTGCAAAATCTCATACACTCTAAGGGTAGGCAAAGATCCAAGCAACCTTGCATTATTAACTCCCGCTACTGCTCGCTGTCTTCTGCCAATCTGCTCCCGCTTTACTGCTGTGGTCGGATCAGATAAGATAGCTTTGAATGTAGTTCTCCTGTTTAATTCGTCCTGTTGAATATTATATGCTCAAATCCGCTTCTTGAATAACTGATTTACCTTTTGGCTGTACTCCGCCCTCGACTCCATTGTTACCTGCCGAAGAGGTTGTGAGGAAAGGAAGGATCTCTTTCGTCATATTCATTCCTTTGACCTGAGCTCGCCATTTCTCCGCAGCTCTCCTAAAATAAAGTAAGGTTGGGATAAACTGAGGAACACTCTCTAGATCGTAGTGAAGTCAATCGTGGCTTCAAAGTCCCGAGGACCCCCTGTGGCGTTTTGGGCAAGACGGCTGCATCTATTGTTAGTTCCAACAGCGACATAAAATACGTCCCATCGTTGGACATAACTCGACACACTTGGTACGCATCCTTTATCCGTTCCAAATCCCCAATTTGAATCTTCCGCTCTATCACTCTCACTATCTCCCCACTCAATTTCGACATGCGCTTTTCCCGGGCCGCTGGAAATGTCTCTCTTACTACGGGAGGCTCTGTTAAATCCTTGTTCTTCGTCCCCATTAGAAGCCCACCTATCCCCCATTCTGGTATTCTCTTCACCCCTAATTTGTCTAAAGCTTCTGGGATCCAATTTCTGCAAGCTTTTTGTGTGTCCAACTTGGTGTCCTGGAACTTCTCCTTCGCACAAGTGGTCCAGTGCAGGATAGCAACTGCGCAATCGATCTCCTCCATCACTCCACTCATCATCATTGTTCCTAGATTGGATGCGCCGAGGAGTAACAGAGGGAGAATCGACACCGCGTCTATCTTGACGTCCCATACTACCTTGCCGTCGGCTTCGTAGAAAGGCACTGCTGGTAAATCCCATAGTAGGCCCCTGATGTACTTTAAAACAATGTGATCCTTTCCTTTTAGGGCAGACACAGCTACGACCACGGTTAACACCTCCCTCCAAATTGACCCAAATCTGGTTTGATATCCTAATTTCCCGAGTAACTTAGCGAGAACCTTATCTTTTATCGTTATATCTTTCTCCTCCTCACCCTTTAGATCTCTAAGAAACTGACCAGCGTTAAAAGTTGGGATGTATTGCCAACTCGTTTCAGTGAAGCCTGCCTCACACTCTGAATAGATAAGAACGCCTGGGATGGCTGAAGGGGGTCTAGTTATCCAAGTTATCCAAGATAGTGACTTTAAATTATATCTGTGATAATCATATGGTTTTAACCATGTGATTGAGAAATAATATTGTTTATAAATATGTTTATGTTTTTTAGTTTTTGCAATAAAATGTAAGTGTTCAGTTGTAATTTTAAATGATTTATTTCTAATCTTAAACTGGCGACGAAAAAACAATTGAAAATGAGAAGAAGAGGTGGAAACAATAGAAACAACGACAATAATTTAATAGATTCATTAAGATCTACAGATCATTAAGTTCCATTATGATTTTTAAGATTCATTAAGATAAACAGTGAATTGATAAAGTTAAATTTAAAAGTAGGTTGTATCATTATAATTACCAAACAAAAAGCAAGGACCGTTATTACATTTATAATGATAATATTTAAGAATTTCAAAAATGAATTATAAAAACTGTATATGATAGAAAATATATGATGTATATGTGTGTGTCATTTATAAATTATGCTTAGTGCAGGGTTGTTGTTGGCAAAAACGGTGATCAGCCGCTCTAACGACAACCGCACATTCACCCAGGCTGGACGGTGGTCGTCGTCGGCTCTACATCCGGCCGAGCGCATTGTCGGACTCGCCAGAATATTAGAGTGTCATCGTCAACATCTGTATCGTCATCGTCGCTGACCGGCACTATGACGGATTGGTAATTTATTTTTATGTATTTACATGTAAAAATTTACATTTATTCTCCTTCCTTTCATCGCTGTGCATTTCATCTTGAAGCCCCCCGGGATACCAAATATCAAACAAAAAGTAAGGATTATTTTTTATATTTATAATGATAATATTGAAGATTAAAAAAACTATAAAAGATGTACATGATAGAGTATAAACATAACACATATATATAACATATATGATTTATACATACTACAGGGTTGTTGTTGTTGGCAAAAACGGTAATCAACTGCTCTAAAGACAACTGTATATTTCCCCATGCCGCACGATGGTCGTCGTGGGCTCTAACATCCGGCCCAGGTCCAACGCCTGCCGAGCGCATTGTCGGACTCGCCCGAATATTAGAGGGTCATCGTCATCATCTGTATCGTCATCGTCGCTGTCCGGCACTATGACGGCTTGGTCAGACGGTGGATCTGTCTGTAAAGATATAATTATTATAGTTAAATATATATTGTTACGGACCTACGGGTTCTAAAATAACAACGCTAGTGATTTGATAAACTAACTACTATCCATTAACTAAACAAGCTGTTACAAAGAGTTTATTCCCTTTCTAAACTTAACTAAGCCTATCTAACCTATCTAAAATACAATGGACTTAAATTACTACTTACAGCTAGTTATTCTAATAAGCTTATTCGGTACTGTCACAGAGCACTGTCACAAGAGCACTGTCTTTGAGCACTGTCACTGAGCACTGTCACTGGTCAATCGGTCGCAGTATGGGTGTTCATTAGGCTCATTCAGACATAGATTGGTGTACGAATTACTTTGTGATTGAAGTATGTCATTTTGCCCTCCATGAGGAGGTACGGATCACAAACGATCCAGCTAAAAAAGTGCGCATCCCACAAGAAACGGATCAGAGATGATGGAAACAACGACTTGGACCGAATATATACCGTGAAGAAATGTATCGGAGGTTTCGACTGTCCGTTATTATCGAAAAAGGATGAATTGTGGAAAGAGATCAATAGGGATGAACTAATCGAAATGTCACTGTTGATAAATGTCTTTTACAAATCTTACATGGATAGAATGCCCGCCTCAAAATTTGTCAATTGCTTTCCTAAAATAAATGCTTTACGGTTTTTTTTACGTTTTCAAGGGGTCCGATCCGAAAATCCAAGATCCCGATCACGTCATCGACCGTTATTTAGCCATGAGACCGTTTTCGAATTACAACAGTAAAAGTAAAAACCAATTGATGGTTCATATGGCAAAACGTTATGAAACCATCACACAGACCAACATCACTTTTCAAGCCTTTTCAAGGATCAAACGCTATTTGAAAATGAAATTTCCAACGTTATCGAAGAAAGAAGTCCATGATACTTGTTTTGACATCTTCTAAGATAATCAATCATTGTCTAACGTCAAGAACCAAGAAGTTGAAGAATAGTTATATAATAATGGTAATGTTACGAACTAAGGAATCAACAAAGGCTACTGGGAATTCATCCAGTTATTGTACAACATTCGAAAAGAGTTTACTTCTGCAGGGAAAAATAATTTGTCTTGTTTCCGATATTCAGAAATGGAGCGTCACATTTTACATACGATAGTTTTGAATTGTTCGAACTGTTACGAAGGACGGATCCAAAAAATGTCCCTGGATCGTGAAAACAGTTTAACGAAGTTAGCGCTGGAATCTACTGGAAGCGGTATTTCAATTGCCTTCCTGGATTCGGATATATCAAGTAGTCTACCCAGGAGGATAGAACCGGAAACAAGATGGCGGCCGTTTCCCGCCAAAATGTGATGTCACCGGAAACAAGATGGCGGCGTCTTTTCCCGCCAAAATGGTGGACATAACCTCACTTTTGGTTCCCGCCAAAATACATAACCTCACTTTTGGTTCCCGCTAAAACACATAACCTCACTTTTGTTTCCCGCCAAAATGGCGGACATAACCTATACCCATAGAGTATAACCTCACATTACATAGAGTGCTATAATATTATGTATGTTGGGTTTTGCGCGCCAAAATGGAAAAATCTATACTCATAGAGTATAACCCCATAGTATATAGAGTGTTATAATATTATGTCATGTTACGCTTATAAGTAAGATTAAATTGTGTCAAGGAAGGTAGTGTCTCGCGTAACAGTTTGTGGTTGTCGCGGCCAACAGTGTTGCCAACAGCATAGAGTAAAAAGCATATACTATAACAGGTATACACTATACTATAGTACATATAACATACTACGTCACGCTACCCCTATTACATACGTATTTACATACGTACATACTACGTCACGCTACCATATATTATACATTTATATATGTATAACGGTATATTATAATGGTTTATGGGTGGACATAACCTCACTTTTTCCCGCAGGCGGAGACATAACCTCACTTTTGGTTCCCGCCAAAATGCGGCGGGAAACAAGTAAGATGGCGGCCGTGGCCCGCCGTGACACCGTGGTGCCCCGCCCCCAGTGTTGGCAACTGTAGACGGTGAAAACACTATATCCCGCTATAGTGTTACTATATAAAGTGCATAGAGTATAAAAAAGACATATGGGAAGTATGTCGTCATTGTCTGTCACTCGCCAGTAGATGGAAATGGTTGGTTTGGCCCCAGCAGGGTGGTAGTGGTCGGTGACGTCACAGTGACGTCAGCCCCCCCCCGATGGGACCACACGAAGCCTCTTTTTTTTAGATAAAATTTTTTTTAATTTTTTTTTATTTTTTTATTTTTTTTTTTACTAAACTTACGTAATCCCCCCACCCCGATGGGACCACCCAGGAAGCCTCGTTTTTTTTTTTAGATAAAATTTTTTTTATTTTTTTTATTTTTTTTTATTTTTTATTTATTTTTTTACTGAACTTACGTAATCCCCCCCCGGCTAACAATAGATTTCTAGAAATAGCTAACCTAACCTAACCTAACTTAACATAACTTAACCTAACATTGATTCAGGACAATATTCTGTGCCAATTCGATGAACTTTTCTTCTACAGGACAAAAATGATGGAACGACATGAAGCAATACAATCAATATACCAAGCATATCCCGCTGCTGACTTAAATGAAATAGAAAGAGCTTTTGATGAGATGCACAAAAAGGCAGAGTACAACATTGAATATGTAGAATTATGGATATCATTCGGCGCTGATCAGTTGTACCTGCATGAAATCAATAAATACTGGTCAACGAAATAATACTTACCTTGAATCCTCTCCCTCCTTCATCAGCAAAATGCCCGTTTTTAAAGGGCACCATAAACTTTTAGATTAATTAGAAATAAGGCGGAATATGGCGCTCGCTTGCGGTCGTTCTGACAGCCTTCTGCCAAGAACAACTTCAGGTTGATGGCTTGTTACATCATAGTACTTAAGGGTAGGTGGCTTATCTAAATTAAAAAGTCTAAATACATGCCTAGCGAACACTACTTGCAACTAGGGAAAACAACCGGCAGAGTGTTGATTGATTCTGAGAGAAGGGTTTTCCAAAAGGGAAACTAGTAAGTCAACAAATAACTGTTTGTAAGAGAGAAAGTGACTAAAGATAAACATCGACAAATAGCTCGAGGTAGGATGAGATAATCAGAGGGATTGGTTAGACTTTCCTTGTGTTAGAAATAGCAATAACCTTCCACTAACGTCACGTGACCCCCCCCCCCTTGCGAAACATTAAGGAGTGGAGACAAAAAGGTGGTGGTGAAACGTAAAAGATTGGCTGAAACACCTGAGAGATGTGGAAAGTTACAAAATCAGAAATGAGGTTAACAAGACAAAATTAAACTGAGGAGTGTATTTCCGAGCAATGGAATGTGGACAAGAATGTACTAGAAAGCTAGACTGATCGGGGAAAGTCCGGCGCCGCTCACCTAACTGTGGAATGCGGTCAAGAAAGCTAGACTAATTGGGGAAAGTCTGGGTTAATGGTGAAAGTCTGACGCTACGTAGCTGCGCTGTGACCCCCCCCCCCGTGGTGAAATGAAAACGGTTGATGCTAGCGGTGACATGTAGCAACACACAGCCCAAAAATAAAAGAATTCGAAAATAGAACGCAGGTGTTCAGTTCCGCGAATTGACCGTGTGTCTACGTGAAGGAATATGGTCAACAAACAACCGCTTTCACTCCCCACCCCTACACACGGCGTCACCACCGCAGCGTTCGCATTATTCGCTGGCTAGTGACATACCGTGCGGACGTATTGCTCTCTCTGACTCAATACCGCAAGTGTTGTCGACTCAAGATGACTTTATTTCCCGTGAAACACTGTGCACCTGTCAAGATAGACTTGAAGTCGTGTTTGAACGCGGTTAAACCGAGTGCCCCGTATACTAAAATTACGGACCTCCGTGAAGAGTGTGGTTATCGTATTGTTCAACTGGATCGTGTCAACACACCGTATGGAGAGATAGTCATGGCTACGCTGGAAGGACAACTCGGCGAGGAGCACTATCTTCGGGTGTATCAGCCATGTCGTTTCATCGACTCCATCACGGACGCCATGATCGAGCAGTACAACGCCGGCTACGGGGACCGACTTCACATGGTGAGACGAGCGGCTGCTCCTGGCAGCAGATACACTCTGTTGGAGTTTATGTCAAAAGAAGAAGAATTTATGTTTTCATTGTAAAGCAAGAGCAACAAGAAATTCACTTAAAGCATTATAAATTTTGATAGTTTTTCATAAGCAAATATGTACAGCCACCTTTGCTGAACAATCTGTCTCTTTATTTATCAACCCTCATTCCTTGTTAGTTTATGTAAATTTATTTTAAGTTTATAAGAGTGATGGTAAAATGTTAAATTGTACTCAGTTCAATCCATGGACTTGAGGTGGCAACATCCATTTTCAGCTATTGTGAAGATGACAAGCTCACATATGAAAATATAAACCCCGCCGTTTTGGCGGGGTTAAGAGGAAATGAGAAATCGCCTGTTTTTATTAATGAAAGTGGTTTATATTCATTGATTTTATCATCGGAAAAAACGTGAGGCTAATGCTCTTAGAAAATGGGTCACAAAAGAAGTGTTACCTTTAATCCGTAAACATGGAGAGTACAAAACTAAAACAGCAGAATAGTGAACTGTTACAAACACTTACAAAGTCACTTGAAACCAACCAACAGCTGACTCTTGTGAATAACCGGCTGGAAACTACTACACACATATTGAGAAAGACTCTGTCTGAACAGTCATTGAAGGTCGATGATGGTAAAATGTTAAATTGTACTCAGTTCAATCCATGGACTTGAGGTGGCAACATCCATTTTCAGCTATTGTGACCGGACCTTCGAGTAAATCATATTTTGTTGCCAGATTTATCAAGCATTTATCTGGTCGTATTTATCTATTTATTCAGACGGTATACACAATTTAATCAATGTTTTAACAGATGCAAACAAATCATAATTATGAGAATTTTAAGATTTTTATTTATTATTTCTTTGGAATTGTAGCAAGCTCTGTAGGATCTTTACTAATTACCATCATATTTTATATAAGTTTAACATAAATAAGTTATAAATATAAACATGAAATCGCATGACTGATTGCTTATACATAAATGTATATTTAGTTTTAAAATAATTAAATATTTACATAAGACTAGGGACCCCATGCGCAAATTGCGCATTTAAAAATTATTATTTTTGTTTCTTGAGAAACTCGCCTACGATAAGAAGAAGTAAGAGAAATATTTACTAAACAGGCGAACACTATTTATATTAAAACTTAAATACCAAAACTCACTTCAAAGCCTGCAAAAACTCTCCTGTTTAACGGTCCTTTCATATGTGTTTTTGGGTTTTTGGGTTTTCAAGTTTTCTGTGCGTTACAGCTTTGAACTCGCCGTTATTACTTAAGTTAACCTTTCAACTGTAATTTAAAGGTCTGGCATAAACAAATAAAAGCTTAGCTGAAAAACACAAACACATTGTTCATCACCTTAGCATTAGGTATTTTAATTTGTCTTCTGGCACAAAAGTAGTATACTGGAAGTTTTTGTTCGCGTATTCATGCCCTAAGATCTTCTTTAAGTTGCTTCAAGTAGATAGGTGGTGCAGTGTCCCTCTGATGTTCTATCAGTCTTTGTCTCTCGGCAGTTCTCTGTGTTCTTGACAAAGGTTACGTATGTTTTTCGCTTATCTCATCGACTCGGTTTTCTCTTGCCTTCCACTTCTTTCTGCACCATTAAGAATGATTTTCCTTCCTCAATTAGTCTACAATTGTCAAAAGAGTGTCCCATTTAAGAATTAGTTTTCATCAAATGAATCAAATCTTGTATTCTTTCCAATTTTGTTTTCAATCTGACTTAGGTTAAAAATCGATCTAAAGGTAATTATCTGTTAAATTATAATCACATTTTAAAACCATGTTAATGCAAGTTGCTCAGCACTGGAGCGTTGAAAGCGCCCTCTAGAAATAAATCAAAGGCTTGGGGGTCAAAGCCGTAAAAGAAATGCCAATTTTAATTATTAGTCGCTGGTGCACTACATTATGAGCTTTAAAATGTCACCTCATTCGTCAAAATCGGTTAAGTAGGATGGGTGAAAAAGGGATCTAACAGAAAAAAAACCTTATTGAATTAAGTATATAGATTATTAATATTAAATCCAAGATAATTATTAATTTAGTTTATATTAATTAGGTTTATAAGAGTGATGGTGAAATGTTAAATTGTACTCAGTTGAAACCATGGACTTGAGGTGGCAACATCTATTTTCAGCTATTGTGACCAGACCTTCAGGTAATTCATATTTTGTTGCCAGATTTATCAAGCATTTAGATGTGTAACACCAAATTTAACAATATTTACTGACATTATTCTCCGGGTTTGAATCCTGGTTTAAGTGACAGTGGAAATATATATATATATACAAGGTTTACTGAACATGGAGGACTTTGATGGTACAACTACTTTGGTTATAGTGGATGATATGTTGCATGAAACATTAGCCACTGCCGGGTCCAACAGTATAGTGGATTTGTTTACAAAGGGGTCACATCATAAAAATTTAAGTGTATTTTCATAACTCAAAACATATTCCATCAAAGGGCGAGGTTAAAGAGACATTTCTCTAAATACACATTGTATCAGGATTTTTTTTTAAAAATCTTAGAGATCGGGCTCAGATAAACATTTAGCCCGTCAAGTGTATTTGCAAAATACTAGGTTTAATGAAGAGTCGTAATCAGATGGTATACACAATTTAATCAAAGTTTTAACAGAAACATATAGATCATAATAATGAGAATTAATGATTTTTATTTTTTTTTTGGAGTTGTAGCAAGCTCTGTGGGTTCTTTACTAATTACCATCATATAAGTTATAAATATAAACATAAGATTGTATGATTGATTGCTTATACATAAATTTATATTAATAACAAAAAATATATATATATTATTAATAACAAAAAAATTATTTAGTTTTATAATAATTAAATATTTACATTGTTCCCAGCTCCGCTGATTAGCTCTGCAGATGAAGTCCTTGAATCTAAACAACAAATAAATAATTTGATATGAAGTGTAAATGATGAGTAATAAGACTATCTTAATAAGCTTATTGAAAATTTTAGGATTTAATAAGCGGTATTAAGAGTTTAGTGAGTGTTATTAAGGTTTGCAATAAGCATGAATTTTATTTTTCCACTTAGGCTAACATTAACAAATATTATCGAATAAAACATTTATAATTTACATATATTTTTACTTATAAACAGACTGAAATATTTAATCAACTGATTACTGTTTTTTCTCAAAATCATCAAGGATTTGAGCTAAGAAACTTAGCAAATCCACAAGAACTAAGCTAATCTTTTTAGATTCTAGATATATTAAAAATTTTAGTTAATTTAAATAACTATGTAGACATTAAAAATGATCGTTTCATTACTGTTAAAAGTTTAATATTTTAAAACTATAAATATAACATGTTAATAATCAATATTAACAACAAAAATCCTCATTCACTTTAATAGTTGATTAAGCAATGAGAATTAATCTTTATTGAACTATGTTATTTCCATTGAGAATTAATCTTTATTGAACTATATTATTTCCATTGATTATAAGCAATATGCGTAATCCTTACTTGACATGTAATTAACGTTGGAAAATAATTAATTGTGTTACTATCCTCAAGTCAAACCTTGAGTTAAATTAAAAATCTGTAATTGGTTTATTTAATTAGACTGTGAAAGATATTATAAATATTTTGTTGTTATGAAATAACTATTTAGCACTCGAAACATAAAATTATTCTGTTTTAATTTATTATGATAAATTATACCATCAAGCAGTAAAAAAAATTATAACACAATGTTACTTAATAAAGCATCTATTGGTTTTATATACGAAATATTTATTAGAAACATAGTCTAAATAAACGGTATCAGGAAACTGACACATACTTTCTCCCTTCAAGTCATTTAGAACCAGAAAACATATATAGTGAAATAAAACAAATCAACAATTAATCATCACACAAATATCTACCAAATTTTTATCAAAATCGGTTAGTAAATAACGGAGATATCGGTTTTTGAATATTTGCCATAAGAATAACATTGGACAACGTACTGCATTTACCGTCAAACTAAAATATAAACTATCTTTGCAACCGGTTGACATAGACAAATGATTCAAGATACTAGATGATTTAGTTTTTAAAGCCAAATTTAATGGTTGCAAGTATATTTTCTTTTAAAGTTACAATTTTTATGTAATTTGAAAAACATGAATTTTTTAACACTTAAACCCCATAACTTACAGACAAACAGACAAACAGACACCATGCTGAAAACCATTTTTTTAAAATTTTTTTTATTCAGGGAGCACTAAAACGAATATATCCACTATCAACTCAAATTCGAAATTTTGACGAAAACAATACTATCTCCATATACTATGTATAGGGGGAGAAAGTAAAAAGCTTAAATTAAGCTAATATTTACTGTAAAATTACAACTCGACTTTTCTTTAATGATTATTAAATCAATTGATTTTTTATACTTTTTGTCTCGCACAAATAATGGGTATAGAGCCTAGTATTTTTAATAGAAATTAGTTAATATTTTCAATTATATTTTTACAAGCATCAGGTATTTTTAATATTTTTCAATTATATTTTGTAGACAACACATACCTAGATTAGTAAGAGTACACAGCAAGGTCTTGTCTAAAAGTTCACAAATATAGAAATGAAATCAAACAACACAACTCGATCAATTCTAGGTGCGGTGAAACTTCGGTTTAAGGTTTGGATATAGATCTAGTCAATTTTGTTGTATGTTTTCGTCTTCTGAGTTTGTGAATTTTTAGACAAGACCTTGCTGTATACTGTTATTAAATTAAGTATGTAATGCTCACAAAATATAATTGAAAACATTAAAGATATACATAAAAAGAATGTTATTCAGAAATAGAAATTAGTTAATTACCTATTATCTCCAGAGCTATAGCAGATGAAAATCAGTCGGAGCTGGAATACGGCACCATATCCGTAGTCGCAGGTTGTGCAGGCGGATTATCTGAATAAAAATTTCAAAATAAGCATTATTTATAACATCAATCATTAAATGTTATTACCCAAAGATTGGTCCTAGGTTTTTACTAATTCTTCTCACTTGAGGAGATTTAATTGATATAGACTGCATTTAACACACTCAGAAATCAATTTCTTAGAGATCAATTGACGTAATTGTTTTAAAGCTTAACTCAATTTTAATCTTTTAAAAATTAATAAACAATGGTAAAAACTTGAAAATTAATTTGTTTTGTCAAAAAAATCCCCTTCATAGATCAAACCAATCTTACTAATTTTCAAACTCGAAGTAATAAGTCTTGTTTTTTTACAAATAAAAAACCTTTTATATTAAACATAGATGAAAATTAAGAGTATTAACCTTCTTCCAACTCCACAATTACTACTCCTCCATTTGGCTGCTGCCAACGTGGTGGTGGTGGCGGCGGAGACCGTAGGCGATGCACATTTCTGTAGTGTTGCCTTAATTTGTCCGGTCGTGATAAAGTTTGTCGGCATATCCTACACTCATACCTTATTTTAAGGTGAATTGCCTGGACATGCCGACGGACTTTATCACGCCTCATCGAACACATGGAACACTCCAGAAATGCACAACACCACATACCGGTAGATGGATCGTAGATTGGCTCCATTTTCTACAACAAACATCAAAATTTAGTAATAACGTTAATTATGCATAACACTGCATCGATGTATATCTAAATCAATCAAGGAAGCTTTGGAGTATACAGAAAAGGCGAAGACACATTTTAATACAGTCTGATTGTATTAGACCATCTTCAAAATGCTGGTTTTAGTTTACCATCTGAAGGTCAAGGAATAACAGAAGCTATTACATAACTTAGAATTTGATGGATAAAACTCCATTGAAGAAAATAAATAATCCCTCTTATTACACTGAAAAAATCTATGGTAATAGGAATATGTAAGCTGGGAAAAAATCAGCCAAACACTACAGTCACTATTTAACCAACCAAACTGCAGTTGTTTTATTCATAACTTAAGGTTGAATTTCTCTGGTCAAGTAATCTACATAAAATACGTTTTTGAGTCATAAATTACTTATTTCCAGACTGAAGGAAATCCTCTGAGCTGTTTTTGAGATCGATGTGCAAATATACAAGCAATGCAAGATAAAGATTGCTCGTATAAGAGCATAGGATAACTTAGTTAATTTGAAAATCCATAAGTCAATGTCGGATGGTCATCTCTTGACTCTGAATTTTTGATAGCGTCCCACGAACGAGCAAATGTGACCAACACAGCAAAAAAAGTGGCAACCTTGACGGAAAGCTTTTTACAAATATTTGGTCAAAAAGTAGTGTTTTCAGACATAACATAGAGCTCAGTGGATATATTACCTGTGGCATAACTTTGTCTGGCATGATATAGAAAAAAAAGAAAGAAAAAGGTTAAATGTTAATAAATAAATTTGGTTATTTAATACAGCAGAGCGCCGATTATCCGAACTAATTGGGGACAAGGGGTGTTGTTATCAATCATGTTCAAAATATAAATTATTATGACGTTCGGTTACCAACGGTTCGGATAATCAGCACTCTACTGTAATTATGGAATAATTCCATCACATTGTGTGGAACAAAATCGATGCTATAAACATGAATCATAAAAACATGATTCAAACACTGAAAAAGTCACTTTCGCTCCTAGTGATGAATTAAATACTACTAATGAATCAATAATATATAAACCATTTAAAGTCATAGTAATTTATTTTGTCAAGCTTAAAGTAGTTTATACTTGAACATACAATTAAAATAGCAATTAATATTATGGAATTTGTAAAAACAACCTTAAGTGTTTGGTTAACTACTCCACAATTTTCATTTACAGTAGTCATTACCTTATTAAATTAACTTTAAGGAATACGTAAAAAAAACAACCGTAACTTTATGGTAACATGTATAGATATTTCATTTATATCATACAAATAACTTTGAAAACAAGGTTAACCTTAAAAATATTGTAAAAACAACCATGAATCTTAATAAAATATTTAAAAGTTCAATATTTAAGGAACAGGAATAAGTATGTCCTTGTAAGAAACAAATAAGAATTAAATATTTGATTTATAGTAAAGAAACATTCAAAAATAGTATTAAAACTTTCAAAATTTGTTTATCATTCTTAGTAAGATATTTTTAATTTTAATAATTAAGAAATAAATAGACATCATGGCTGCAACAAGGATTTTTTCCTGGGACATGTGAGAGTCTACATTGGCGCCTTTTTACTAAATTTATGTATCATTTACCCACCCCTCAGGGTGGATAAAGATATTATTTGCAAAGTTAAAAATAATATTTTGAAGTTACTGTGTTGAATTTTATTCTTTACATATTTAAAGTTTTTTATTAATGGATACGGATTTGTATTGTTGGATATATTGAGACAAATTAAATTATTTAAGTAAGAACAGTCACTCCACTAATCGAGCAATTCTTGCTTCAACTTAAAAAAAGAAAAATTAATTAAATTAGAGCCCATTCAAATTAAACCAATCTAAGAAGGAATATACTAAACGGCTAAAGAATGTCACAGTTGTTCGTTAATCGACCCATTTAAACCACTTGCAAAAAGTCCCTAAGTCTCTAGAAGTTTTCAGTTCCCCAGGTCTTGGTTTGAAATCTTAAAATTTATTTTCGCAAAATTAGTTTTAAAAGGTATTGCTAAAATAAAACTGTGGTAAAAACAGAACTCATTTATTTTGTTCATTACTGCAGCTACAATTTACATACCCAAAAATTTACATTTAGAGTTATTTGAAAACAATGATTACTCTACGGGCGTGGGTAAACAGTCATCAAATTAAAATGTTTGCAAGTTTTAATCATTTTTTAAAGATACCACAGGTGCTAGTATGCTACAAAAAAAGAAGCATTTTGCTCTTTGAATAGTTTGAAACGTCTCTACCGGTAAACGCTTCTTAAACTCACATTTCGCACCTTAATTAATTTAAAAATGACATCAACTCGATCATAGTGCAAATGAACGATTTGTAAATGTTCCCCGGGAGCTAACAAAACTCGCTAAATTACATGATTTACACTTTGAACCATATAAAATGCTCAACAAGCCCTGGTAGTTAGAGAACACTACATAAATTAAAATTTGGCAAGTTGAACAGTTTTGATACACACATTGAAGTCAGCTAACACTACAAAACATTAATTTAGCTCTTTAACTAATTAAAAATGCTCCACAGCCGCCAGAAAACGCCTCCGAGACGAATAATTTGCATGTTAAACAAAATTGGGAAATACTACTCGGATGTCAACAAAATTCACCAAAGTACATGATCAGCACTTTAAAGACTCCTCGGGTGCCGCTACAGACTCAACCCCACGCCCTCTCCCATGCGACCACATGTTTCGCATAGCCCTTGTCGCGGTCCTGATAGACATAAAAGTATGCATCCTTACAAGAAATAAAAATAAAAATTAAATATTTTTTTTAGCTAAAAAGTAAAAAACTTTACTAAATCAGGTGATAATTATCCATAGACATTTAAGCTATATGGAAAAATAAATTTCCTTACCTTAGTCAATCTCAAGATTTCTAACAGCGGTCAGATGGTTTGGTGTCAGATGGTGCTTGCAAGGACTGCAGTGGTAGACTCACGGCACAGTGAGGGATGATTGTACTAATAACGGTGCAGAAACACTTTCGACGTTCACACAAGGATTGATGTTACCCGTTATGTACAGAAATTGCAAGGTCTACATCCTTGTATAACCGTTAATTAGCTTTGCTTTCACCACCCCGAAATATCGGGGGTTGCCAAATACGCCGAGCGCTAAGCGGATTAGGACCGGCGTTCACCGTATAATCCTATAATGATCTGTCACCACTCGAGCATAGAGAGGAACTAGCGATTAAATAAAATTAGTATTGTAAAAGTAGTTAAATTTCTTTTTTTACTAATTTATTATGATAAATTAAAACAAAATAATTTTATGTTTCGAGTGCTATATAGCTATTTCATAACAACAAAATATTTCTAATATTTTTCTCAGTCTAATAAATCAATTACAGATTTTTTTTAAATTTTAACTCAAGGTTCGACTTGAGAATAATAACACAATAAAGAGAATCAATTAATTTCCAATGTTAATTTACATGACAAGTAAGGATTACACATATTGCTTTCATTCAATGGAAATAATATATTATTAAAGATTAATTCTCAATGCTCAATCAACTATTAAAGTGAATTTAATCTGATAATTAGAATGTTAATAATAAGTAAATGAGGATTTTTTTGTTACCAATGTTTATTAACATGTTATATTAAGCTTTTAACAGTAATGAAATAATAATTTTAAATTTTTACCTAGTTATTTGAAGTTAACTAAAATTTTTAGTATATCTAGAATCTAAAAAGAATAGCTTAGTTCTTAGCTCAAATCCTTGGTGATTTTGAGGAAACTGTAATCAGTCAATTAACTATTTTAATCTGTTTATAAGTAAAAATATATGTAAATTATTAAATGTTTTATTCATTGATATTTATTAAATCAATTAATATAAACATTATTAATGTTAGCCTTGGTGGAAAAAGTAAGAATAATGCTTAATAATGCTTATTGCAAACCTTAAAAACCACTCACTAAACCCTTAATATCGCTTATTAAATCCTAAAACTTTCAATAACGCTTATTGAGATAGTCTTATAACTCATCATTTACACTTCATATCAAAATGTTTTATTTGTAGATTAGATTCAAAGACTTCATCTACAAAGCAAATCAGTAGAGCGTCGATTATCCGAACACCCCTTGTCCCAATTAGTTAGTACGTAACATACTAATTAGTAAGTAATTAGTTAGTACTATGTAACGTAATTCTTAATAGTAAAAAGGCTAAAAAATGATCAAAAAAATTAATCACTTAATGTTATTTATGAAATCTATCAAAATACATTGATATCCTAATGCAATGGGAGTTTTGGTTGGCTGGTTTGCATATTTTATTTGCTTGAGAATCATGTTCAAAATATGAATTATTACAGTGTTCGGTTAACCGACGTACTGAAATCTTATATAACTATTTGTTTTAATTATTATATTTTTTTTCTTGTACTATAACTTAAAATTTTATTTTAATTAAAGAAAAACTGCTTACATTCAATGGAAATAATATAGTTCAATAAAGATTAATTCTCAATGCTTAATCAACTATTAAAGTGAATGAGGATTTTGCTGTTAACAATGATTATTAACGTGTTATATTTATAGATTTAAAATATTAAACTTTTAACAGTAATGAAACAATCATTTTAAATTTCTACCTAGTTATTTAAAGATAACTAAAATTTTTAGTATATCTAAAATCTAAAAAGAAAATAGCTTAGTTCTTGTGGATTTGATAAGTTTCTTAGCCCAAATCCTTGATGATTTTGAGGAAACTGTAATCAGTCGATTAACTATTTCAGTCTGATTATAAGTAAAAATAAATGTTTCATTCGATAATATTTATTAATGTTAGCCTTGGTGGAAAAACTAAGATTAATGCTTATTGCAAACCTTAATAACACTCACTAAACCCTTAATACCGCTTATTAAATCCAAAAATTTTCAATAAGCTTATTAAGATAGTCTTATTACTCATCATTTACACTTCATATCAAATGTTTCATTTTGTTGTTTAGATTCAAGGACTTCATTTACAGATCTAATCAGCAGAGCTGGAAACAATGTAATCAATCTTATGTAAATGTTTAATTATTTTAAAACAGTAGTGGCGAGGTGGCGTTTCTGGCCCAATCAAACTTTGACAGCCAGTCAATTTTTTGACAGCTACTTCCGGTCACGTGACCGGAAGTAGCTGTCAAAAAATTGACTGGCTGTCAAAGTTTGATTGGGCCAGAAACGCCACCTCGCCACTACTTAAAACTATATATATATATATATTTATGTATAAGCAATCAGTCATGCGATTTCATGTTTATATTTATAACTTATTTATGTTAAACTTATATAAAATATGATGGTAATTAGTAAAGATCCTACAGAGCTTGCTACAATTCCAAATAAATAATAAATAAAAATCTTTTAATTCTCATAATTATGATTTGTTTGCATCTGTTAAAACATTGATTAAATTGTGTATACCGTCTGAATAAATAGATAAATACGACCAGATAAATGCTTGATAAATCTGGCAACAAAATATGATTTACTCGAAGGTCCGGTCACAATAGCTGAAAATGGATGTTGCCACCTCAAGTCCATGGATTGAACTGAGTACAATTTAACATTTTACCATCATCGACCTTCAATGACTGTTCAGACAGTCTTTCTCAATATGTGTGTAGTAGTTTACAGCCGGTTATTCACAAGAGTCAGCTGTTGGTTGGTTTCAAGTGACTTTGTAAGTGTTTGTAACAGTTCACTATTCTGCTGTTTTAGTTTTGTACTCTCCATGTTTACGGATTAAAGGTAACACTTCTTTTGTGACCCATTTTCTAAAAGCATTAGCCTCAAGTTTTTTCCGATGATAAAATCAATGAATATAAACCACTTTCATTAATAAAAACAGGCGATTTCTCATTTCCTCTTAACCCCGCCAAAACGGCGGGGTTTATATTTTCATATGTGAGCTTGTCATCTTCACAATAGCTGAAAATGGATGTTGCCACCTCAAGTCCATGGATTGAACTGAGTACAATTTAACATTTTACCATCACTCTTATAAACTTAAAATAAATTTACATAAACTAACAAGGAATGAGGGTTGATAAATAAAAAGATAGATTGTTCAGCAAAGGTGGCTATACATATTTGCTTATGAAAAACTATCAAAATTTATAATGCTTTAAGTGAATTTCTTGTTGCTCTTGCTTTACAATGAAAACATAAATTCTTCTTCTTTTTACATAAACTCCAACAGAGTGTATCTGCTGCCAGGAGCAGCCGCTCGTCAGTTGAGTGCACCCGGGTAAATCTCCCTGTAGGCACAGGTGGTACCCGTAGGCACCCCGGCCTTTACAACAGTTTTGATGAGGAATGTAAGGCTAGGAAAGGGATTGTAGTTATTAATAATAATAAAGACAACTTGTGCCTTCCTCGTGCTTTAGCTGTGGCTATAGCAAAACTAAATAATGACCCCCAGTACAATCTCATTAGAATGGATAAAGGTAAAAGACAAACTATAACGGCCCAAGAACTTTGCCGTAGAGCTAGGGTAGAGATCCCAGAGAGTGGGGCTGGCATCCCTGAGCTTGAAAAATTTCAAGACTTGTTGAAAGACTTTAAAATCACCGTGTACAACTACGATAATAAAGACCGTGATGTTTATTTTGAAGGCAACGTTGAAAACCCAAAATTCAAAATCAACCTGTTGTTCCACAATCGGCATTACAATGTGATTAACAGTGTGACCGCGGAATTTGTGTGTCATTATTGTAGTATCATTGTTTTAGTCGTTATCATAGTAAAGATACGGCAGATTACATAAACAGCTGTAAATCATGCAACCAGCGTAAAGCCACAAATAAGGTAATTGCATCTTTGGGGACATTCAAATTGACGACTCAACCAATGGAAATATGTGCCGTTGATATTGTAGGTAAATTGCCAACAACAAGAAAAAATAATTCATTTCTTTTAACGTTCATTGACTTTCACTTGAGGTACATTGACACAGTACCCTTACCCGATCAAAAAGCGAGTACAATAGCTAACGCGTTTGTAACATGCTTTGTAACGCGATATGGTTTGCCTCTAAAGTTGCTATCTGATAGGGGTACTAACTTTATGAGCCATCTATTTCAGGAAATGTGTAAAATTCTAGGAGCAAAGAGAATTCAAACCACGAGCTACAATTCAAAATGCAATGGATTGTTGGAGCGGCAACACGCTACAATCGCGAATATAGTTTCGCATTATGTAGATGCTTACGGAACTGACTGGGATAACTATGTTAGTTTCGCGTTGATGAGCATGTAAGGGAGTAAATGTGCAGCTATTGGAGCCACTCCATATTTCCTATTTTACGGGCGAGAAATGAATATCCCAACAGAAGAACATTTCAAGTGTTTAGAGGAAATGAGCCCTTCAGGCGAAAATCTGGTTAAAAAGCTGACTGAGGCTTATGAGGTAGCCGGCAAATGTACGGAGGAGTTGCATAAAAAGAGTAAACATTGTTACGATCAAGGGAAAAAGCTTGTGGAGTATCAAATCGGCGACAAAGTATATGTTTATCAACATATACTTTTTTTTATATGAAATGTGTTAATAAAAAAATATTTAGGATGTGAATAAAATAACTAAAAATAAAACGTAAATAAGAGTATGTATTAAAATAACTAAAAATAAACTCATATACTTAAAACAGAGGAAAATCATTACATAGTAGATACATATAGAAATTTTCAATATTATGACATCTCATAATATTGCATTTTAAAACAGAGGAAAATCATAACATAGTATTGCATTTTAAAACAGGAAAATCATAACATAGTATATATATAAATAATTTTTTTATTTCATAAAATTAAACATTCGAATCATAGCAGACCCATAAAAAATTCAAATTAGCAGTTAAAAACAATCATTATCGAATTAAAACATTAATACATTCGGATTCAATTTTACATAATTGTTCCCTATCACTTCTCAAAAAATATTATTCTCGAAAATATTTCCTCGAAATAATTATTCCGTATCACTCCCCCCCCTCTCCCTTGAAATAATTATTCCGTACCACTACCCTTTTGTCCATCAAAATATCATGCCAAGAAATATTTCCGTGACAGAGTCATTAAATCTTAACTTCCCTTTTGTCCATCAAAATATCATACTGAGAAATATTTCCATGGCAGCGTCGTTATATCTTAAGTACTCTACCAATGTTATTCTAAAACCATCATTATAAAGAAGCTCTAGAAATATATCTATTGCAGATTTCATATCCGGATCATTCTGTCCAAATACAAACTTTAGGAAGTTGTCTATCCTTAGACTATTCTTCTTCAAAATATCGAAGGCATATTTCCTTAGGGTTGGATCCGACATGGTTTTCTTATAAAAAAAAACCTCTTCTCGTCCCAAGTCAATTTTTCTTTGGATGTAGAAGCAGTCATGGTGTGTAGCTTGCTTCCAGACGGCAACATCGATTTTTCTTTACGTTTAGATAATTTATGCGCATGGGATCGTTTAGTTGCTGGTATACCTGCGAAATTATTTTTAGAAAAGGTCGCAGGAAAAGTAGTAGTCTTAGGAGATGTTTCAAGAGCAGAAAAAGATGTTACCGCAGTGACATTGTTGGCGTTTCCCAAAAGAGGTTTTTCTGAAGAGGAAAAAGAAACTGTGGCGACTGGAGCGGAAAAAGATACTGATGTGATTACATCATTGACGATCCTGGAAGAAGTATCAAAATTCTTTGATGTATTTTGTTCCAAGTTCACATCATTGACGATCCTGGAAGAAGTATCAAAATTCTTTGATGTATTTTGTTCCAAGTTCAATCTCTGACTCTGATCATCTATCACGGGAGCCGTCGGTGACAGCGTTGTTACTGTCGATTGTATCGGTGGCACTAATGGTCTTATTTCAGGACGCATTTCAGATAAATCGTTGGGATATTGTCCTATATGGTCACGTCCGGCTGATTCAAACATGCTCGGATATTAAAAAAAATCTCTGTTGCTCGGACCGTAGATTTCTCTGTTGTTTTGATTGTAGATTTCTCCGTTGTTTTGATTGTAATTTAACGAATGTTCCGAATTGTTATTTTGTCTATAATTGCTATTTTGTCGATTGTCGTTTTGTCCATAATTGTAGACTTGTACATTATTTTCCAATATTTTGTACACCAATCTTGAGTCTTGTTCTAAAGTATCGTTTTTATACGGTTTCATCACTCCTTACCTAAAATCAGAGAAAAAAGAGTGATTAATTAGACTTTATATTAAGAGTGATTTATTAACTTACGTAATATAGCAAATCAAAAGAGGGTAATTGTAATAATTATTCTTTCTACAAAAACGCGCAGGCATACGTTAATCGTAATAATAAATTTTAATCATATCTTGTAATGTAAAACGATTCGTACATATTAAAAGACGTTTTTTTTCTACAAAAAACGAACAGGCTTACGGTAATCGTAATAATAAAAGAGGGAAACATGTCCGAAACATATCAACCGTTTTACTACAGGGATATTTATCAATTACCTCTTTGTAAGTACAGTATAAAATTTTTGCGTACAGTTAAAGATGAGCAGTAGTATAGAAAGGGGGCCGTCACGACTATGAGCAGGGCAAGAGGGCGAGCGGATTAAATTCCCGGAATTCCCGATCACGTGACTTAATCAACGTGACGATCGCTTAATCAACGTGACGATCGCTTAATCAACGTGACGATCGCTTAATCAACCTCATTTTCCTTTACATAAGTAAGCAACAAGCAATCGATTAAATCAATCCTTTAAGAGATATGCCATTATTACTTGAGGAATACATTGTAAACATTTTTCAAATAAGCAATGCGAAACCACAGATTTTTAACATAAATCGCCATCTTACCTCCCTTATAGCCTCAACTGAATATAAAATTGTCACATAGATATAAGTAAAGTTATACAATGTACTTATACCCTCTACCAGAAATCAAATATATAGCACAACAAAATAATGAAATTGCTCCAAGAGAATAAAATCAATCCATAAATTCACAAATAATCAAATCAATTAATATAAATGCACAAAATAACACAATTAATTAATGAAATGCACACAATATCATACTTGAATAATGTAATGAATGAAGCAAAAATAAGTACTGCACATTAGTAAACACTATAATCAATTGTTAGCATCATCAATATTTTTTTATATTAATTATATCTCTTTTATGTATTTTTTTATAAATTTTTAACTAATAATCCCAATAACATTGCTACCACAAATGTGCCAACTTCTACACTATCTCAGCCCTAACATCTTAAACCAAGCACTGATTATTGCCTTCCTTTTAACTGAACTTTACATTTAAAATTACAAATTCGAAAAATACACAATACAATATTAGGTTCCCCATGTCATTTCTCTGCCAATCCTTCAGCAGTCCAGATTCAACAACACTACACACCCACTGTAATATATATATATATATATATATATTGATTAAAATATACTTGCTTTTACGACACGACACAGTATCCACATTGCTCCATGGATAAGCTCGAGGAAGAATAATAGTTTCCTGTATACACTAATGCACAATCCAAACTATCCCTTTGTTAAATCATCAATTAAAATAATTTTGCAATTGGTAAAATAATTGGATACCAAATCACGTCTCAAATAATACGTGGGGAAAATGTTTTAAATGAAAAAATTCTTGCAAGTTCAAAAAACATTAATATTCACCGGATGTCAAAATTACAAGCCAATAAAGTTTAATGTTAGACAATATTACATTAACATTGAAATAGTAAAAAAAATTAACCATACGTATACTATAAATACAAGACTATACAATAAATAATTTGAGCATAACAAGAAATCACAGTTCATTACATGAGAAAAGCATGATAAACATAACATGATATCAAATACAAATCTGTCAAGTTAGAAAGAGCAAAAACCGCCACAAACTTTACAAAGATCTTTTTTTTTTATTGACAAAAACAGATATCAGAAAAAGTATATCAGTCTCAAATATAGTTAAAAATAGCAAAACGCTTTACACAATTATGGTCATGAATGATTAAACAATTTTGAAAATCATATTCCCATTGACATACCCCCAATATTAATGTTAATTTATTATAAATTGTCGACATTATTAAAAAAACCATTCCGAAGAGAAGACGAATAGTAAGCGTTGGACCGGCAAAGTTCACATAGAGACGGAGCAAGAGTGATCTACTTCTTCCCGCGACCACGTTTTGTAGGATCGAACTTCTTCTGACGCTTGGCTGATGGAAGATTCCGCCACGTTGGATGACGAAGCGGACTACCCCGACCTGGGACAAAGCTGGGCGACATCCTTCTCGCCGCTTGTCGCGCCGCTCGGCGGGTGTAGTAGGCAACTACCCCCGCATCTGCAAGAAGACCTTGGGATGAAGTATTCGGAACGTCGACACCACGTGAGAAGGAGGCACCAGACGCAGAATCGCGCTCCGAGGGATGAGCAGAACGCTCCACCTCCTGCTCGGCGCCACCATCAGCAAGTCCAGGGTCGTTAACGTCTCCCGAAGACTCACCACCATCACCAGATGTGCAGGACGATGAATCAGAATCAGATTCAGAGCTCGTCTCTGATACAACAGGAACAGAATGATCTCCCTCAACATGGGTAGAAGGCTGAGGATCGCCAGAAACCGGAGCACTGTTCGAAAGTGATTCCTTTTCAATAGGCGGAACGCGTAATTCCAAAGGTGAATCCGACGATGCCTCCAAGTTGGTTTGGGAAGAACCATGACCGACTGACTCGATAGGTGGAATGTCCAAAGGCCGGTTCGCATCGCCATCAACATTCTCACGAAACAACTCGCTCACGACCGACAAGCCAAACTCCGACGGAGCAGCATGGGTTGACCCAAAATGTACAGAGACGGCGTCTTCACGCCCAGACAAATCATGGGGTGAATCGGGATCACCAGACTTCAAGGGACTACTACGAAGCCCGTCAGAGGGAGGACACGACGGTGGACGGCCTTCAACGACCTCTTCGGCAGGTAACGCCTGTTCCGAGGAGCCAGCCATAGTGTTGACGACTGTGAGTAGATGAGAATCGCCAGGGCCCAATTCGCCAACCTCTACGTTGTCGACAGTCGATATGATGAGTTCGCCATCGGGAACGGCATTTGGATCAGATATGGGAGACAAAATTAACACCTTCGTAACACTGTCACCAACATCATTTGAACTCTCCCCAGCTGGAATGTTAACGGCCCTCTCAGTAGCGTCGGTTGTAGTAAGAACAGCTCCCAAGAGTACACACGTTTCCATGACAGTCGGCGAATCAGCAAGCTGGCAGGAAGCCTGGGCACTAAGGCTGGAGGAAATGGAGCCAACAGGTTGACTAGATGACGAAGCATTGGGAGACATGGACTGCTCCATAAAAGAAGAACTGGGAGGCGCATCCCCGTAGGAAGGTGCAGACTCCGTCGTCTGACTGGACTGATTGAATGAACTGTAGCCCAAATCGTTTCTCTCCGTTAATGACCGCTCTGTGGTGCCACCCAACCTAGCCACCTGGATCTTTAGTTGCATGATCTCGCTGTGAGCTAAGCGTGTAGCACGCTCAGCGTTCTGGCGAGCTACAATTTCTACGTTAAGACGTCTGTTCATGTAATCCACGATGGCGGAGGCAACGTCGGGGAACCCCTGGGCAACAGCATGAAAGTTGCCGGACACAAGGTGAGAAGAAGCCTCGACGAGGTGATAGTCGACGGCGGACGTCACCTTGGCATGGAGCTCGGTGTCACTGTCGGGAAGCAATTTGCGCTTTTTGACTCTGTTCCTCTCATCTAGAAAGATTTTCGAAAGACTGTTCAAAATGTCACGCTTATTGTTCTCCATTTCCCTTATCAACTGGCTGGACTTGGCAGACAATTCGCCGAGGTTGTTCATATACTTCTCCCTCAATACCTTCAACTCCATGGTGAGGTTATGAACTTCACGTTGACGATCAGACAACTGTTGTTGCAGGACTTGGTTTTCAACTATCCGTCGGGCCAGCTCCTCCTGCACGACAAGCCGATCACCACCGGCAATCAACGTCACAGTTGAAGAGGCACTGCTAGATGACGCAACTTCTGACGACGGCGCTTGAACAGTACTCAAATCCACAGGTCCACGGGAAGGCGCAATAACGGGAGGTGGCGCAGAGGACTTGGAGGGTCGATCGACGAAGTCCGTCTCCCAAACCAACGCCCGTCCACGTCCACGGTAACCACCACGGAAAGAAGCACGCGCAGTTGGAGCCGGCAACACTCCACGGCCACGACCCCTCAGGGGCAATTGCAGTTGGCCTTGACATTGATGATCGGCGATGTCCATAGGCTCGACATCCGCCACTAGGGATTGGGTGGCTTCCAGTGACAAAACATCGGATCCGCCGGAGGAAGGACTAGGGGGTACTCTGTTTACACGTTCCCGCGAAGTCGCCATTGTGGCGAACGCCATCAAGGGATTTTCTTCCGAACCATGTTCCAGACGGTGTGGACGATCAGGGAACACCCCTTCACGTGCAACTTGATTGTCATGTGCCACTTGACGCACACCATTTCCTTTTTCTTAGTCGACTTCCATGGCGTTACCATCATTCCTTGGACGTTGCACCTGAACTTCCATGTCTACATCAACATTACGATCCACAGGCAAGGGCCTAGCAAGTGGTACATTGAAGAACCTGACACCCCGGATGATGGGGACTCCATATCTGCGTCTGGTGCCGACAACCCATAAACGCCCATGATCGTTGGCATGCTTGATGGTGCACACTCTGTCAGGGAGATGCGGCAACTGATACCGCGGAGGCAGAAAATAGCCGAAAAACTCGATCCATGATCTGTATGCTCGATGATTGGCAGGGTAAAACTCACGACGAGAATTGTTAATCAATACCCTATGTTGATACAAGCTCAAATGAGCACCATCGACCGGATCAAGAGCCCAAATAGTCCAGCAAAAGAAACGCTGTGCATCGAAATCTTGAGTTTCTTGATCTTGAAGCTGACTGACGATTTGATTCATTTCATACGCAGGAGCCCAAACTACGTCACGCCACTCTACGTGAAAACCATAGTTGCGGATATGATATCGAATGGTATGCTTGGACACAGCCAAACCACAATTGTACACATAGGAAAGAAGGACTGATAGTCCAACAGGATCAAAGAAACGTTGTGGCACTGGGTAACCCCAAACAAGGACTATGTCATCTGGATGCTACAGGGCGTAGATTTCGAAAAGAGCAAGATAGTACGCTCTGAGGCCGGACGTTAAAGCTTTCTTGCACTTGTCCCTCCATACTTTACAATACATACTTTACAATTACATATATACATATATACATATTTACAACTCCATACTTTACAATTACATATATATTGTTTTATATATTTTATTTTATTTTTTTAAATTTGTTTTTTAATTAATTTTCCAACATTTTTTTGATTTTTAACATTTTAAAAAGCAAGCACAGCTATTTTTACTGCAATACTCTCTCTCTCTCTCTCTCTCTCTCTCTATTACAATCACCCCCACTATCTTTTTTTACAATACACTGTAGCACTTAATAATAACCTTATTAATATGTCACTTATAATCAAGCATTGATACGATGTGATACACGAGTTTAAGCCGTAATAAACTCCAGAAGTGTACAGCATCATAATTTGTTAGGTATTTAGCATTACAATAATACAATAATACATTAATAGATAATAATAATAAAATAATAGATTACACCAAATTTCTCATCCCAGTGTTAATTTATAAAATTAATTCACTTTTGACAAAGCGTCCATAAGAATATTTGTCTTCCTCTCGGTCACACATATCTCGATTATCCATTCGTGTTATCGTATATACCGTCATCCTATACCTGTGCCATCTTATGTTATTACAAACAATTAAAAGAAGCTAATTACACGCAACACATTGACTTAAACTACAGAATGTGATATAATTCTAAGTGCCCTGGGTCAGGTTATATGTCACGATTAAAAAATACAAGTTTAATCACTAATTCACACGTCTTAAGTATGCACATTTTCAAATCATAATCTAGTCATTTTTATGCCTTAAATATCGTTTAGGTTATCCTTCCGTCAACCATAGCCATATTCCTTTCTGTAAATATTTAAATAGCGATATTTAAACAATTCAAAATAATGATATTTAACACAACAGTAACTGACACACGCCTATTACTCATATTTGTTGTAAAATGCGTCTCACTCCTTAGCAAATTCCGTGATGCTTTTAAAATTAATTAATCAATAGTTCGAAAGTCCAAGTCTCTTCCCAAACCAAGTTTCTGATCGTAGGCAATTATTTTTACTCACGATTCGCAAATTATCTCTGCCAAAATTGAAGTGATTTATCGAGACATCACATCCGGGAACCTTGGCGAAATTAACAAGAGGCATGGGAACGGCCGGACACAGGTACGGGACCAATCATATTGGACGAGTGATTGGTTATCGTGGATAGAACGAGACATTTGATTGGCTATCGCCGGGAGGCCCGCCTTAGTTTCCGGTGTAATAAATACAGGTACAGTACGCACGGCGCGCGGATTCTCCCAGATGTCCCCGTCTTTGGCTGCGCGCAGTATCTACTCGGCACGAGGGTCGTCTTGTACTCTGTAAGTTGACCACGTACTATCCTTTTTACCTGTCCAGCTCTTTATACCCAAGTCCGGGCCATAAATGTTAAATATTAAACTCTTAAGCATAATGTAGGGGGACGATAGATGACTTGTCTTGAGAACCTCTCTAAAAGAACAATACCTCCTTTTTAAGTATTTCGATAATGTAACTATGCACTTTTAAATAATAAATTAATAGTTTGTTGCCCACACACTCGGCGTATAATCATTTATCATCCTGACTCTTCTAGGACTAGTTAATAGATTAGTAATTTAATCGGTAAAACCGCTACTTATAACATTTTGGTGTCAGAAGTGGGATTAGACAAAATGGCATAGTCACAGAGGTAATTGCCAACAAGAGAGCGATGACAAGCATCAGCAATTTGTGGCAGATAGTAGAATTCACCATCATAGACAAGATCACCGTTGAGCCGACCAGAGACACAAAGTTTTGTCGTTACATTGTGGACTTGAGCAGGAGTAGTAGTTACAAAAGCTATGGTAGACATCTGTAAAGTTTTTGATATAGGCAAATAAAAATTCAGCTTAAGTTCAGAAACACCGAGAAAACCTGTAGGTATGAAAGTTACATTGTGCAAATAGATTGAAGTAGTGTCACCAACAATGAAGTAACCAACAGGAAGAAATTTTTGAAGTGCCGTGGTGTTGAAGAGGTCTCTCTCAATGGTCAAACCGTGAAACGCTGCGAAAAGAGCATTATAAAAGTTTTCATAATGAAGGCGCAGTCGAAGCTTATATTGCATTATTGATTGAACGATACCGATCGCATAGCTAGCAGAAGCCACACAGTCGATCTCGACAGACATCTGCTGAACAATATGATTTGTGTTACGCATTTGATTTATTAAAGAAAGCGTAGTGGTTTGCAAGTTGATGATAGCATCATGCTCAGCAAGTGTACGTTTGTCAATAAGTGCAAGTGATGCAGTCAAGGTGTTAATGGAATCACGGTTTGTATCGACCATTTTCTTAACAGACTCGAAAGTTTGCTTCACACCGAGGAGATTAGCATAGCATTCGCCACCAAGACTCTTCATAAGAGATGAAATGAGAGGAAGGCCGCATGCCCAACCCGAGTCCCACTTCAAACTACGTGAGCTAAAGCGAGAACCAGAGTAGACATCGGCCGCAGCAGGCAACCCATAGAGATTATCATCAATGTAGGTGTCAGAATCAGAAGAAAATTTTACAAGATTATTAGTTACGTTGGAGATAAATGAAGAGTATGCACCGACAACGCCATTTGGAAAGTATGTTTTATACGCAGTCTGGTCAACAGCGGCATCACTATGGAATGTATCATCAACAATTTGTGGAGTCAAGTAGGTGATATAAAGCCAAGCGTCAATAGCAGAGCGGGGAGTATGATATACACCAAGGAAATCAGTCCTGAAATTTGAAAAATCAATGACGCAGTCATAATTGATAAGAGAACGTGGAGAGGTAGAGTTAAGAGCGGTGTTTTGTTGAGCTGTGCAAGTAGTCATTGGTGTATGGCCAGTATAATAGGATTTGAGCTTATCCAAAACAGGAGTAACGCCACTGATAAAATTTTTAGTAGGATCCTTACCATGTTTAAAAGCATAAGCCATAGCGACAAGGTTGTAAGCAAGATAGCCAACATTAAAAGCAGAAAGTTGACGGTAAGTGGTGACGCAGAGAATGGACATAAACAGCGCAGCAGCACTGTCATTAGGCAAGCCTTTGTCCAAACTCATCGACTGCAGACACTTTTGAAGATTAGGAAGTCCAGAAGCAATGCTGGAGAAAGGATAACCATAAAGGACATCATCAGCAAGATAGTAAGTGAGTGGCTGTGTAGTTTGATCACTAAAGGCATTGATTCCCTGACTGACAACATTGCGCATAGCAATACAATCACGCATGTTAGGTTGGTAGACATCCATATGATTCAGAAAACTTGACCAGAAATGACGATAGATTGCAACTGAATTTGAAGTGAAGTTTGTGGTATACTGGACAGGAAGAAGATCGTCATATATGGTAATGTTATGTTTTAGAACGTTGTATTGCAGATTTTTCATATCATAAAGACCCAAATTTGCTTGTGCGGATGTTACTGAAGTTAGAATTAGAAGGATGAGGATAGGATTACTGAACTGTATAGTAGGTTTGTGCACTTTTCTTGTTGGGATCTGAAAGAGTTTCGAGAATGGCAGTTCGGACAGCAGCGAGAAAGGCGTCAATCTCATGAGCAAAGTCATCAAGTTTGTCAGGAGCAAGAAGGATTTTAGGTTGTTGAAGGTTTTTAGCAGTATACACGTCATGAGCATTGAAAGGCTGAATGATTGGGGACTGCACCTGCACGAACATGGTGAGTGAGGAACCGCGGTAGTTGCGCTTGAGTTCTGGCAAGTCATTTGGTGTGAAGACTGTAGGGCGTTCAAAGACTGCGTGGAAGAATCTTTGGACGAGTGGTACAGCGGCCTGAGTTTGGATGACAGTTCCGTGCAAGTGCCGCCAACCGACAGCAGGAAGCAGTCCAGATGGGTGTGGAGGGTACGTGTGGAGACGGGGAGGTTTTCCGCTGCTCTCATTGTCTGCTGCTTCCTGCGTTGCACCATTGTTGACGAGGACATGCGTTTGACGCCCAGCTTGAGCCTGTTTTTCTCTTGGAGGTTTGATATTAAGTGCAAAACGTTTGTTATTGTTGCGCTTTGCCTTGGGTTGGTTAGACTGCTGGGATTGCTGAACTGCACCCGCAGACGGGACTGCGTTCTTGTTTGGCCTCTTTTTGCGATTCTTCGCGACTTGTTGGTTAGAGGCAGGTTGTGTACTAGTGTTTGGCATTTTGCATGCATGAAAATGAGTTATCTATAAAGATTTCCTCTAATCGTATTGAATATAATGTCAGCAGCACACGCCATAGTAGAATACGGCGCCACTGCGTTTATCATTCGTGTGAGAAGTTGTTTACGATAGAAATCCAAATCGACATGTTTACACTGGAAGATTTGTGAATTTATAGAAGAGTGCAAATAAATTGATGGTTCATAACCTGAGAAGATTATGTAAATTTCTGAATTGCAAGGTTTTGAAAAGTATGGCTTGTAAAAGTGAACGGACTCAAAGCATGAGAACAGTAAAGCAGCACCAAAATCGCTATGCAATTCCTGCGGAATTGCTTTCACAATCATAGTGTCACCCACTTCCAGATTCAGTGTCAATTTGACAAGTGAAGAAATTTCATTCATTGCAGAGATTTGTTGTGTATAATCTATTGGCTCTGTTGCAACGTCGACAAGTATGGTGTCAAAGATAAAATCAGAGACATCACACGTAGCCAGAGTCGCATCCTGGATTTTGTACCGCTGACATAAATTCAAGGGATCAAACACGCAACCACGAAGGTCTGCCAAAAGAGTGATTTCAGTTGCATGGAGGAGTGTAGCATCTGTTATGTAGGTAAGTTTAGCACGAGGGTCGGAGACACTGTCAAAAGATGGTAAACCTACATTTTCATGCTGTGATTCGTCGATTAAGACCACCACAGGTTTAGGTCAAATGGTGTAACTGCATGTACATTTGCACCAATGTCGAAGAGGAGTTGTGTTACGTGTCCAGGAGCATTCCCGATTTCAAGAGTGTTGCGCGGCCTAATTGAAAAGAAAGTGAGGATCTCAGCAAATTTCCAATAGGCGCGATTTTCATGGCCAGTTTTCTTTGGGTACTTGCAGTAGAGTTTGTGATGATGCTCATACATATCTGCACTCATGCCAGATATATAATTCTTGAGAATTGAAAGGTTCTGATCATAATTGTCGACAGTTGTTTCAAAGTGTTTGAAAACTAGCCGATTGAGCAATTGTTCGATGGATGCTTGATGAAAATTTTGAAAACATGTGCCCAGTTCAAGAGGGAAGAACAACAGAGGCTTGTTTTTACCCGTTGGCCAGGTTCTGAAGATGGGCACAAAGCTGGAGTTGTAGACTGAGACCTGATTTGTTGCCAATGAATCAAATTCGACTTGTGAACAAGAAGGCACTGACACACCTACGGGTAAACGGTAGTAAATTTTGATGTTGAGAGGTTCTTTAGCTGTGAAAGGTCTATAATACCGGGAGCCATATCCATTGATGACTGTGTCATCATGGCAAACCACGATAGTGAAAGCAATGATAGGCTGCAAAAGAGAGCAAAGTAGTGCGAGTGCATCCTTGTTGTCGTGGTAGATCAGGTATGGCCGTGTAACACGTGTAGCATTACATTTCATGACGGTATCAAAACCGGGAGGAAGATTAAGACTAGTGAAATTTATTGGGAAACCATCAGAAATTTGGTAGTCAGTACCATCAGGACAGATGTGTAGGGTTGCAAAGAGTGCAAGCAACTCACGTGCAACCCGAGAACACTACAAAAACTTAAAAAGTACAAAAACAAAAACAGTACAAAAACAGAGTACAAAAACTTAAAAACTTAATAGAGTTACCATAGAGAAAAAATGTTACGTGTCGGGGTCACGGATGCAAGTTATATGTTCGGGGAACATAGTGAAAATATGTTACGTGACGGGGTCACGGGTGCCAGTTGTATGTTCGGGGAACATGGTGAAAATATGTTACGTGACGGGGTCACGGGTGCGAGTAATATGTAATATGTTCGGGGAACATAGTGAAAATGTGTTTCGTGACGGGGTCACGGGTGCAGTGTGTTGCGTTGGGAACGCGGGTGCAATTAGCCGTGGGGGATACGGCGAGACCGGGGATAGGTCGTGTGTTGAGAGGTTTATTGATAGCGACGGGGTCGCTCAGGTTTGCAATGAGGAAATTGCGTGGTCAGGAGAGGACCAAAGGAATATTTGCGGAGGAACCGCGAGCTCGGTGATGAACGAATGTGAAAGTTACGGTGTTTATAAGGTCATATAGAGATGACGAAATAGTGGATTTATAAGATGGTGGTTTACAAGCGGATTTCTTAAATGTGCTCTGGGAGTACACGTACACTAAGTCATAGTTCGTCCTAAGGTCGTGGTAGTCACACCTTTAGACAGGCTCGTAGCAGTGAGTTTACTTGGGGATTAAACTGTGGCTTTGTGGAGCAGTGAGCTGTAATGGTTTTGGTAGAGACATTTCCTAGAGGTGATTTATGGTGATGCATTGTAATCGAGGAATAATGTATGAATGCATGTCGTGTGGTTTGAAGTTTTGTGGTTTAAAGGTTGAGAAGAGGTAGTTGGTGAAGCTTTTGGATGATTTGATGAAAATGCGAGGTTCTTTGAAGAATATGAGAATATGTGTGAATGTTGAGAGTATGAGGTTAATTTGATTTTGAGCCTATCTTAAAGTTGGAAGGTTAAACTGCACAGATATGGACAAGACAGGGAATTGATTCCTGTAATTTTCAGTTGAGAATTAGTAAAAGGGTTATTTGTAATGGGAAAAAGTAAAACAAAAGGCAGCAATATTACAAGTGGTGAGTAGGAGTTTAAGTAAAATAAAGTGAATAGAGCAAATAAGAGAAGAGATGGGAAATTTGAGAATGACACTGGGGATTGTATTTTATCAATTTTAAGAGACGGGTTGAGTTTGTAACCAAAGAAGGAAAAATTATTGATTTATGAGTTTTATTACGTAGAGGAAAAGCCGTGAAAGGGGAATGGAATTTAAAGAAATAAAATATTAAAATGATAAGCCTATAAAATGATTTGTTGAATTTAAATTTATGGAGCTAAATCAGTAAAAAAGGGTGTATAATAAGAATCTGAGTAAATAATGAATAGAACTGGTGAAGTATGCATGGCGCTGTAAAATAATGCTGAAAGGGGTGTGTAAAATTAAAAAAAACATTTGCTTGAGTTCTTGTAGGATAGGGATATCATAATTGATTTCTTGTAAAATATTTCTTTTGTATTTAATTGTATCGTTTCACAGTGGATAATGTTCATTGGTTGAAATGTAAGTTTATTGAATTGAATATATGTAACGTAAGTATTGATTTGATTCTGCTGCGTGTATTTTGGATTTGATTGAAATCATAGGTTAGTTTCACTCTGAATTTGGTATATATATTTCTATATATTTTGCTATATATTTATAATTTTATAAATAGTTCCACTCAAATAACTTGTATTGTTTTTAATGGAATTGCTTTGAATTTAATACGTTGTATGTGCATTTGATTTTAACTCTTAGCTGCAACAGGGAACACTGGGGAAATAATATGTTGGGTTAAATTATACAAACAAACAAAAATTTTAAGAGTATATAAAATACAAAAAATAGCCTCTGCAAGAAAATAATAATCGCTTAAGAATAAGAAAATGGATTTCGCTTTAATAACGCTAAAGAGAAAAATATATAATCAGCCAGATGGTTAAAGAAAATTATGTTAAAATGGTTAGTTAAATTTGTTTTCCTATGATTATTGAAATATTAACTAATTTGTTTTTTTAACTGTTACTATTAAAAACAAATTCAAATACAATTATTGATGATGTTGCATTTAAGGTTCGTACTGAGGTCTAACTTTAAAATAACAAAAACTTTGGAACTAAATATAGTGTTATAAAATTAAATGTATATCACTAAAAATAATTTAGGTGATAAAATATAAACTAAAACTTACTACGATTAATGGACATTTTTTGTGATCAGCAAAGTTCAATCATTGAAAAAGAGGAGGAACAAAATTACAATGAAGAAAAAGTAAACTTGGTTAGTCAGAATTAAGATATTCTCAGTGGTTTACAAATTTAAAATCTTTATGTCGGAGTATGGCTGGGATTGGAAAAGTAGGGAATGAATGGAGTAATGAGAATTAATGCTCAAAGTTCTAAATATATTTGTATGAACAACTTTAAAAAAAATTGTTATCAATACATAATTGTACACTCTTACAATAACAATGAAATGACAATAACAATGAATAACAATGAAATGACAATGCACCAAATAGACCGTAATATTTCGAATTAGTATTAATTACTTTTTTATATACTGAAATGTGACCATACCTTAAATTTTGCAGCGACTGCCTCGGGCCCAGCACTCGTGGTCGACACACACTTTACACATGTTCATTATAAATTTTGAATTTGGAAAAATCACACATTTAAATCAACAATTTGGAAATATACCCCCCAATTACCAAAATTTAATACAACTTATTATTATCAGCCAATTCTTTCCCCGGCGCGATATACCAGGGGGTCTCTTACCCCTACCGGCTGTTAGCGGAGAGGGCGCGGTGGCACCGCCCTACGCCGCGGCCTATTGCCTCGGCCCACCGGTATCCCTGGGTCTTCATCACTTGAGTCAGTGGCTGCGGGTGCTGGTACTACAGCGGCCTGAGCAATGGCCCCGCGGGGTCGCGGCATCAGCCCTCGCTCAATGGCCCAGCGGGGCGGCCAATTTCCACGTCCCACTGGCACCAGTTCTTCCTCACTCGATACAGGTGATTCCGGGGGGGGGGTCGGAGGAGGGACCTCAACCACACGCCAGGGAACTAACTCCCGGCCCCACACTAATCGTTCATCAGCTATGGACCTCTGCCAGTCCCACCGCAAGAACTCCTGCGGGGGCGGCAGCACGTCCACGGTCCTCCTCCGAAGCTCCATCAACGCCTGCCGCCTCCCCCTTGACAGGGGTCTTCCCAGCAGGGGACGTTGCTCATAGATAAAGTGCCAAACTGTGGGGTGCACTCCTACCCCACTCAACGACCATACTTCTCCCCACAGCCACACGCCCGGCGGGCACGGGGGTGCCACCACTTCGGGATTGAAAAAGGGGTGGGACACTTCCCACCTCCCCCCCTTGCCCGCTGCCCTTCCCGAATCGCCAGCCGCCATACTTTCGCAAACTCAACTACGGAACTCGCACGGTGTCGAACGCTGGTAGCCCGCCGCTCGACTGACTACTAGTTCCCGCAACTATAGAAACCTCAGACCACCCCACACCTGACACCACATGTGAAATACGGGGCCACCCCCTTACTCAACAGGTGAATGCCCCGTATAGGCCAAGGAGCCCAGGGGGTTGGAGGAATCCCCTAGCTACTCCAACGACCTTTTACTCTGGGAACGTGGTCTGAGGGTTGATGGAATAATTACTCAGAGACATGAGGTTGATAAACGGTTTATTATGACTCAATTGACTCAAGTTACAGTTACTTTACCACCAGGTTGGCTCTAGGTACCACAGGTATACCAATGATGAAATTACATGAATCACTTATTGGATTACTTAGAACTTACTTTTAGAACTACAAAGTGATTGATTGGAACTATTACATTTATAGGGAGGGTGGAGACCAAACTAGGAAAAGGAACTGGCGAGACTTACAGAAAGTAGTGAGGCGCATGTTGCGTCACGACGACGAACGGACGTGCGGACTGGTTGATGCGCTGGTCCACGGACAGTGAATACCACGCCCAATTTCCCGGGGTATATATTGCAACCGCCGATATCCGGTCAGGCCCACGGCGACTAATGAGAAAGCCGTATTTTGCAACAAGACCAAATACGGACAAATTCGCAAGTTCCCGGTTGTCGCGGTCAGCCCAGCCCGCAGATCCCGTTACACGATTTTAGAAAGCGACTTGCGAATTTTTAAGCAAGCCCAGCCCAAAACTACCGTTTGGGGCCGTATACAACAAACCTGTTAAGTTTTAACCAAACTGCTTTGTTTGAATTTTATTTTGATACATAAAATTATTTTACTTCAAACCCATCAAATGCTTTTTATTTTAGTTTAGCTACTTTTTGACACAAGTTTTCAATTAGCTGTGAGAATGAAATTTAGTATTATTAAATTAGTGTTTTATTACTCACCGTCGGCTTGAAGGCTGAATATATCCGTCTTTCGTGGCTTAGTTCCCCGGTTCCAGCTCCATAGCTTCATTAATAAAGTCTTCCATAGCGCATGGTGTTTGGACTTCATTTTCGAGATTGACGATGTTCCCAAAGCCATTTAAATGTGTAACTTGGGCTAATGGTAAACACCAAAATATATTTTCCGATTTCTTTGCTTGCTCTTCAGTTGTTGGGAATGTGTTCGTTTTCTAGAATGTCAGTATTATATTTTTGACTAGGCAGTCCGTATACGCTATTATATTTGAATTTTTTTAATGTTAATTCCAAATACCATGTACAAAGAGATAATTTATTATTGAAATTATTTCAAACATATTCAATAGATGACCATAATTCTTGTGGACTATTTCTTCCAAGGCATTTTGCTGCGATCTCGCCTCGAGCATGAGACTAATCTGTGGATCGACAGTTCTTTTCCTCGAGATCTCGGCAATTTGGACATAAATAATGTTGAAAAAGTCATCAAAATAGCTAAGAATGGGGGTTTGAGATCATTGGCCAAGTTGATGTTGAACAGTTTTCGGGGTAAATTTGGACGGAGGGAGAACCAGACTAAAGCGACAATCATCAGGGAATCCAAAATTCTGTTCGACATGATTATTAGTCCGGAAATTGAAGTTAACCGAGTCCAAATTGTAAATGAAGAAGTGGTCATTGTAAATTGGCAGTATAATGAAGAGGTCGAGGAGCCCCTCAGCAATGTCAACGTCGTAGTAGCAGCCTTTACCACTGCCCAGGCGAGGTTAAAATTGTACGAACATCTGGATGCTTTGGGGTGTCAGGTGTGCTACTACGACACTGACAGTGTGGTCTACTACTTCTGGGGAGGACTTTACAGAGTGCCTACAGGGGATTACCTGGGTGAAATGACTGATGAGCTTGCAGAGTATGGACCAGGTTCGTATATTGTAGAGTTTGTATCTGGGGGACCTAAAACCTATGCCTACATAGTTTGGTCAACTAACAAGCAAGCCCTTGTCTCAGTATGTAAAATAAAAGGATTGACATTAAATTGTAAAACTTTCAAGACCCTAAACTTTGAAAAGTTGAAAGAAATGGTTTTAAGTGAAGCAAAGCAAACATTGGAAATTGAAGAGAAACGAATCAGGAGGACTAAAGACAGAGACATTGTAACAATCAGTGAAACAAAAATATTTAAAATCACTAGACCTAAGAGGAAAATAGTTGAAGACAACGATACAGTGCCGTTTGGATATAAATTACAAAAACTCACTACCTAATCCCACCACTCAATCATCCTACCACTCAAGTTTATACAATTGTTTTTTTATAGCTTCAATTGTCCCTTATACGAAAACTAAAAAAAAACTCATCACTGTAGAGGCTACCGCTGCTCTCCCATTGGCTCCCCCCACTCTACAGCGGGCGGAGCCAGGAGGCGTAGCCCCTACCTATCTTATCTTACTGCTTTGGTTCAGCCATTTGTAGCTGTATTTGTAACTTTAAAAAAATGTTTTTATCAACTTTGTAAATATTGTTGAAAAATGTAAAAGAAAAAATCACCCCACTGTGTGTGTGTGTGTGTGTGTGTGTGTATGTATGTGAGAAGTTAGTAAGGCTTAGTCTTGAAAGCTTCTGTTCTGTGGACAGACACCCACATTTTGGCTGGGCTAACCCCTGGTGAGTCCATATGTGGATGGCAAGTTGGCTTAATTGCCGTAGAAAATGATTTCTTGCGTCTGCCACAGACAAGGACTTGATGTCCGGTGTGAATGAAGGTCACTGGCGCGGTGTAAAAATCCTTAAACCTGAATGATGGTCACTGGCGCGGTGTAAAAACCCGTAAACCTGAATGGTAGGGCAAAGTTAATAGTTTGGCTCAGAACTTGGCTGGGTCATTCAATTAATATGCCCGGTTGGGTGACTAAAAAAACTTTAAAAATACGGAGGAGGCAACAAGTTTATTTATGGTAGGCATCCACGAGCCATGGCGGTGGTGGGGCCATTGGCTACATAAAAATAATAAAAAAAACCTCTGTCCTTTGTTTGCTAAAAGGGAGAGGACATTAGTTCATACTGGGTGAAAGCGGGAAAACTGAGTGAAGTTTTTCTGGACTCCCCATGTGTAAAATAATGTTTAACCTGGGTGTGTAAACACGAGTGGTCTCAAACCCCACTCAAGCAAACAGAAATAACTGTAACTTACTTATTCAGAGTAACCGGGATTCATGACAGCATTGACCGGGTTCCGATGAGGTAACGGCGGGGGCCTATCGATTATTTCCGCGTACTCTGGCTCCTGTGAGGTTGGTGGTGGTGGTGGCGAGTCTTTAAAAACAAGCGAGCGAAAACCCGAAACACTGCACTAAACACCACATTGCGTTCAAGACTGACTCAGTATTGATTCAGCTATCGACAGGAAGTACGGTATCCTGTTTGGTGGTTTTGTTGACTGATATGCTATTTGTTCTTGCTGTACTTTAAGCTTGCATGATATTTATTTAATGTGATACAGATGTAAGTGCATTGAATAACTCTATAAAACTAATGTTAAAGGATTAAAACCCATCATTTATAAAATGGATGGAAAGAGGGCAATAGTTGAAAAGCTACACAGACCCGCGAGGAAACATTATCCTAGACGTAAGATGACACTAAAAGGAATTAATGACCTTTATCAGGCAGATCTCGTAGAAATGCAGCATTATGCCAAAATTAATAAGGGCTTTCGGTATATTCTTACTATGATCAATTGTTTGACGAAATTTGCTTTTGCTATTCCCTTAAAAGACAAGTCAGGGCCTGAAGTAGCCAAGGCGTTAGAACCGATCTTAGCTAAACATAAAATGAAAAACTTTCACACCGATCAAGGTACTGAATGGTTCAATAAACATATAAATGGCCTTATGAAAAAGTACAAAATCAATCACTATCATACGTTTTCCGAACTTAAAGCGAGTATAGTAGAAAGGTTCAACAGAACTTTGAAGACACGTATGTGGAAAGAGTTTACAGCTAGAGGTAGTTATGAATGGTTGAGTATATTGCCAGACATTGTAAAGCCCTACAACAACACTAAACATAGAACTATTGGAATGAAACCAAAAGAAGTCAAACACAAACATGTTAAAGATATTTTGAAAAAATTTATTAAGTCAAGAAAAGTAAAAAAGTTAAAAAGCAAAGGTTTAATTTGGGGGACAGTGTTAGGATTAGTAAGGCTAAAATGGTTTTTAAAAAGGGTTACCTCCCCAATTGGACCGAAGAGACTTTTAAAATATACGCGATTAAACCTACAAGACCCGTGACATATATACTACAAGACTCTAAATTCTTAAAGGGGGTTTTTATGCTGAAGAAATTAGCAAGTCCAAGACAGGTGATTTATTCTTGGTTGAAAAAGTGTTACGGAGAAAAGGTTCTAAATTACTTGTAAGGTGGAAGGGGTATGATAGTAGTCATGACTCTTGGATTGACAAAAAGGACTTGGCTTGATCCTACAGAGGAAAACTACAACGCCCAGGGAAAGTATATATCACGTTGTAGATTAGATATTGTAATCATTAACAATGCGGATCGAGAAGCAGGAAGTTGAATTCCCTGTTAGAAACTTTGATGGGTATATCAGATCAGGCATGGTTAAAAAGAATAAACACGGTAATTTATTACCCGACTCTATACGTTGTATTATTTGTGGGCCAAGTTCTTCAGGCAAAACAAATGTACTGTTTAATTTATTATTCGGCACAGAGACAGAGACAGCACCGCCGCCGCCGCCGCCGCCGCCGCCACCGCCGCCGCCGCCGCCGCCGCCACCGCCGCCACCGCCGCCGCCGCCTCCGCCACCGCCGCCACCACCGCCGCCGCCGCCGCCGGCGCTGTCTCTGTCTCCAGGGAGCCTACAAGCATATATTGTAACCACTTTACAAATAGTTATTTTAACAAGGGTTTTTAAAAAGCATACAAGATTTTTTCCATAAGTCAATGTACAATCAATTATATGTACACTTTGATAAAATTTTGACTTACTTTCATTAGTCTACTAAATAGTTTTTTATTTTAGAAAAACCAAGTGTTCAAAGTTAACCAAAATTCCATGTTAAATTAAAAGAATATATTTTTTTATAAATATCAATGACATAAATTGAAATCTTTATCAGTACATAGCTAATAGGAAAGGAAAGAAAAAGGTTCTATACTCAAAGATCCCAGGGGATTTTTAATATGATCTTATATTCCAAACAATAATTTTTTACTAACAGTTAGTATTAAAAGAACTTAAGTTAGAACGAAAAATTAATCAAGCTTTTAACCCCATAGTAGATTAAGCTTAGCTGCTAATATTCATGTTAAAATACTTACAATATTGTGGATGGTGTTTTTTGTATATGTTTAAAAATTTCATCCTCCCCGCCTTTACTCCGGTTTTCGACATTTTTTTTAAATCTAAAAAAAGAACAATTATGACTTTTTAACAATAATTATAACTATACATATGTCTTTGAAAATTATATCTAACACTCACTTTTTCACTTCACACACTCTGATCTACAGCGGAAGAAACAACCCGAAAAATATTACTATCCATTAACAAATATAAATTATTAATAACTAGTTCCACAGCAATATATCATTTCAATTATACCCTAAATTATTAATAACTTTAAGACAAACTCTAACCAAATAATTACTAGGTAAAATATCTCATAATATGTGCTCGAAGTAGTATAAATTGACGGGTGTCACTGCAACGAGCAGTACGAGGAGTATGAGCGGATTAAATTCCCGGAATTCCCGATCACGTGATTTCCCGGAATTCTCGATTACAGGCGGCCTTAACCTAACTTAAAACGCCTTATTTAACCTCACCTAGGTTCCTTAACGAGCATATTTAACATAAAACCGCGTTATTTACCGTTATTTTTTTGCACCTATCCCCTAAACAAACCTATTCTCGGTAATAGTTTAACAGGATACGCTTACCCGAATAAATGATATGTTAAAAGCATTAAGATGTTGAAAAAAATACAATTGTTTTAAAAAAAATCCAATATACATCGCATAAGCCGCTTTGTCAAGAAGTCTGAGCAATATCGATTAAGAAAGTATTATAAACTCGTCTTTAACAAAAATCATATTGGATAACAACAAATCTTTATCGCGCCATGTACAAAGGCGGATTCGAAATCATCTTTACACGAGCCGAAGATAACGACGCCATCTATCGTTGGAAAGAGGGGACCGGCGTGACGGAAAAGACGGTGGTCGAGGGTAAAATAAAAATTACGAACTTCGTCTTGAGAGTTCCGCTGGTCGATTATAATCCGGTGAAAAGAGCGCCGCTCATAGAAGGACTCAAGAGGTTGAGCGATAAAGGCGATTTACAATACAGATATTGTCAGTGGCAGTGTCGAAGACCCAACGTTTAAAGTTGCTCGCTACGGGTAACCTCGACGAAAATATCAATTCGTATAATCCGGGCTCGGATACGTATACTTCTAAGCCTTTATTGTGCGATAAGGGGTGGGCCCCGATTTGGGGCCCACCTATATCGGCTAGATTTCTCTTGTAACGATCACTAACATGCATTTGCAAGGCTTTTTTTAGATTAGAATATCCCAGTATTTCGGCTACATCCTTACCCTTAAACCACGGGTTATGATCGTCATCGAAAATCACTGTAATCTCTCGATGTTTAAAAACGAATTTACTCGCGCGATAAGAATTTCTCGCTCGCTAATGTTTCTGTTCTAGCCGTGTTTATAATTGCTTTTCATCAATAATATACATTATTTATTCTAAGCGGAAATACTTTTGTTTTTAATTAAAATACTCATTTTTCCTAATAAACGCGGTATATTTTAGGCTAAGAACAATTTGTTATAGTCATTTATTCGGGTAAGCGTATCCTGTTAAACTATTACCCGGAATAGGTTTGTTTAAGGGATAGGTGCAAAAAAATAACGGTAAATAACGCGGTTTTATGTTAAATATGCTCGTTAAGGAACCTAGGTGAGGTTAAATAAAGCGTTTTAAGTTAGGTTAAGGCCGCCTGTAATCGAGAATTCCGGGAAATCACGTGATCGGGAATTCCGGGAATTTAATCCGCTCATACTCCTCGTACTGCTCGTTGCAGTGACACCCGTCAATTTATACTACTTTTAGATATTTTTTTTTAGACTATTGTTAAAGTCTCTTTATACAACCTATGATTAAGCAACTTCTTTAACGTGTATTTTCTTCAAAAATCTTCTTATGATGAAAGATTCTTTTTTTATACCGCACAACCTATCCGTTAGTGTTACAAAGTCGATATTTTCCAGATTTAATCTGTAGAATCTCGTGTTGAAATAATCCTCGTTGCCGGCAATCAGATATCGAAAAATCTTATAATTCAAATCGGATACGTCACATTGGTTGTAGTCCAGTATGATATGTTCCCTCAGCGAATGTATGTTGTTGGCGTCTTTCAGAGTCGTCTGGAAGAGTGTGAGAAAGGGTAGTCTTTCGGTCGTGCTATAATCATTGATGAAATGTATATGTCTGATCAAGTCTTCCGGCGTTCTGTATCCTTCGACGTACTTATTCATACACAGTTTCAATATTCTGTATAATAGACCGGCCAACATGTCCATAGCGTTGGAAGTACATTTAGACTGTATGAAAAAAAATTTGTCATAAGTCGGAGGAGGATCATTTATGTATTCGTAATATGCTTTAGAGTCGACCACCGTGTCCAAAATAGAACGATCTACAGAAAACAGAAAGGAAACCAAAAAGAAAATCTCCCTCAGACTCTTACAACTGGGGACTATGTTGTTGTTCCTACGTTTTTCCAAAAGGTCGCTGTCCACGGAGGACAGTTCGGTTCTGTTGCCCTGCAAAGCGATATCGTCCAATATAAGATCTTCGATATGGTCCTCCTTCAGCATGAGTTTACCGCGCTTTTTAACTTTACGCAACATAATCAACAACAGTTTGATATAAAACATGGTGAGAGCGTCGCTAATGACGAGGAAAGTGAATTTGTCTTTTTCGAACTCTTCCATATCGATGGTTTCATAATCCTCGAGAATAGCGTCTTTGATCTTTGAAACAAAATTATGATTTTCAAATATCGAAAAATTAGCGAAAACCCCCTTGTCGAACGCGGATCCGTTTTTGATCTTAATATGGTCTTTCAAAGTTTTGTATCTCTTGATGCGATCGATATGCCTTTTATTCAATTTCGGAGGTGCGAAATTATTACTTTTCTTGTTGTATTTCCAACTCTTCTTGGCGGATCTTGTCTTCAAGTTGAAAAGAGCTTTCAACAAGATTTTTTTATCTTTACAAAAGTGTTTACAGACCAAATGTCTGCCGCACAGCTTTTTCTTTTTTGCACAAGTCTTACATTTATTACATTTTACACACTGTCTAGATTCGTAACTGTCGGATCTTTCTTCTTCAGAAGAACCGCTCGTATCACTATAGTCGCTTTCGTCGTTTTCGTCCATATTCTCGCACAGACTGAGAAGAATGATAAATTGTTTATACGCCGAAGAAACTTTTAAGATAAGCACGGCCGTAGTGCTCCGAGCCGATATCTTATCTCTTGTATTTGTCCTTGTTTATTCATCTTTATCTGGACAGCTCTCGTTTTATTATAATCTACCACTTGAGAAATGTAGTCAGTCTTAGTTTGACCGACGGCTTTAAAACATCGTCTTCGTGTTGTTGTTTTTTCCCATTGTCCGATTATTTAGTTTACTTTAAAAAAAGTGAGTGATGTATATAGTATCTTTCTTCATATCCGAATAGTATGCAAGTGGAGGGAAGTTTTTTTTTACCGGAATTTATACTATCTTTTACCGACATCTTTTTTCGAAATATTGTAGAAAAATTAATAGAATTAGATGTTAAAAAAAATAACACTCTAGTGGATTTTGAAAAGAATAGAATAGACATCAAAGAATATTATCTACATGTGACAAGTTGTTGCTGTATCAGTTATTTAGTGGAAATCGTCTAATATCGTAATCGATCCAGATAATGGTATTGATGTTTTTATAATCAAAAAATGGAGAATCACGAAAGTGGGAACATGCATAAGAAATTTCTAACACTGCTGTCGATGCTGTTTCAACTGACCGGTAGATCCGTACTAGATGATGCGGCTAAGAGGTTCGCGAAAGGTGCGAGGACGGAGGCGTTGAACTGCTACGTGGAATGTCTGCGACTCGCTTTGGGATATGACGGCTCTTCGCGAGTGGACAAATTCAAAAGAGAGATTTTGGATTCGTTCTTTAAAAAAGATCCCGTAATGAAAAAATTGTGGGAAATAATTTTTCCCTATATCAATTGTGATAAATTGGTTAATTTGTATGCTATAAAAAGACTGATCTCTGTATGCAGAAGCGACACTGTCGGAATATGCTTGTCCATCATGGCGTTTGACGGAAATTTCCGTTTGCGTTTTGTAGAGATTCTCAAAATTTCCACAAACCACATTCCGACCGGTGAAAGTCATCTGGCCGCTTTAGACGATTTTTCAAAGGTTCTGTGTAATTTTCTAAATAGAAAATTCAACACGCTCTGCGTGACACTCACTAAATCTATAAGTTTTACAAGTGAGCGGAGAATTAGAAAAATTATTGAAATTTTTCGTATTTCATAAGAAAACGAAAAATTTCAATAATTTTTCTAATTCTCCGCTCACTTGTAAAACTTATAGATTTAGTGAGTGTCACGCAGAGCGTGTTGAATTTTCTATTTAGAAAATTACACAGAACCTTTGAAAAATCGTCTAAAGCGGCCAGATGACTTTCACCGGTCGGAATGTGGTTTGTGGAAATTTTGAGAATCTCTACAAAACGCAAACGGAAATTTCCGTCAAACGCCATGATGGACAAGCATATTCCGACAGTGTCGCTTCTGCATACAGAGATCAGTCTTTTTATAGCATACAAATTAACCAATTTATCACAATTGATATAGGGAAAAATTATTTCCCACAATTTTTTCATTACGGGATCTTTTTTAAAGAACGAATCCAAAATCTCTCTTTTGAATTTGTCCACTCGCGAAGAGCCGTCATATCCCAAAGCGAGTCGCAGACATTCCACGTAGCAGTTCAACGCCTCCGTCCTCGCACCTTTCGCGAACCTCTTAGCCGCATCATCTAGTACGGATCTACCGGTCAGTTGAAACAGCATCGACAGCAGTGTTAGAAATTTCTTATGCATGTTCCCACTTTCGTGATTCTCCATTTTTTGATTATAAAAACATCAATACCATTATCTGGATCGATTACGATATTAGACGATTTCCACTAAATAACTGATACAGCAACAACTTGTCACATGTAGATAATATTCTTTGATGTCTATTCTATTCTTTTCAAAATCCACTAGAGTGTTATTTTTTTTAACATCTAATTCTATTAATTTTTCTACAATATTTCGAAAAAAGATGTCGGTAAAAGATAGTATAAATTCCGGTAAAAAAAAACTTCCCTCCACTTGCATACTATTCGGATATGAAGAAAGATACTATATACATCACTCACTTTTTTTAAAGTAAACTAAATAATCGGACAATGGGAAAAAACAACAACACGAAGACGATGTTTTAAAGCCGTCGGTCAAACTAAGACTGACTACATTTCTCAAGTGGTAGATTATAATAAAACGAGAGCTGTCCAGATAAAGATGAATAAACAAGGACAAATACAAGAGATAAGATATCGGCTCGGAGCACTACGGCCGTGCTTATCTTAAAAGTTTCTTCGGCGTATAAACAATTTATCATTCTTCTCAGTCTGTGCGAGAATATGGACGAAAACGACGAAAGCGACTATAGTGATACGAGCGGTTCTTCTGAAGAAGAAAGATCCGACAGTTACGAATCTAGACAGTGTGTAAAATGTAATAAATGTAAGACTTGTGCAAAAAAGAAAAAGCTGTGCGGCAGACATTTGGTCTGTAAACACTTTTGTAAAGATAAAAAAATCTTGTTGAAAGCTCTTTTCAACTTGAAGACAAGATCCGCCAAGAAGAGTTGGAAATACAACAAGAAAAGTAATAATTTCGCACCTCCGAAATTGAATAAAAGGCATATCGATCGCATCAAGAGATACAAAACTTTGAAAGACCATATTAAGATCAAAAACGGATCCGCGTTCGACAAGGGGGTTTTCGCTAATTTTTCGATATTTGAAAATCATAATTTTGTTTCAAAGATCAAAGACGCTATTCTCGAGGATTATGAAACCATCGATATGGAAGAGTTCGAAAAAGACAAATTCACTTTCCTCGTCATTAGCGACGCTCTCACCATGTTTTATATCAAACTGTTGTTGATTATGTTGCGTAAAGTTAAAAAGCGCGGTAAACTCATGCTGAAGGAGGACCATATCGAAGATCTTATATTGGACGATATCGCTTTGCAGGGCAACAGAACCGAACTGTCCTCCGTGGACAGCGACCTTTTGGAAAAACGTAGGAACAACAACATAGTCCCCAGTTGTAAGAGTCTGAGGGAGATTTTCTTTTTGGTTTCCTTTCTGTTTTCTGTAGATCGTTCTATTTTGGACACGGTGGTCGACTCTAAAGCATATTACGAATACATAAATGATCCTCCTCCGACTTATGACAAATTTTTTTTCATACAGTCTAAATGTACTTCCAACGCTATGGACATGTTGGCCGGTCTATTATACAGAATATTGAAACTGTGTATGAACAAGTACGTCGAAGGATACAGAACGCCGGAAGACTTGATCAGACATATACATTTCATCAATGATTATAGCACGACCGAAAGACTACCCTTTCTCACACTCTTCCAGACGACTCTGAAAGACGCCAACAACATACATTCGCTGAGGGAACATATCATACTGGACTACAACCAATGTGACGTATCCGATTTGAATTATAAGATTTTTCGATATCTGATTGCCGGCAACGAGGATTATTTCAACACGAGATTCTACAGATTAAATCTGGAAAATATCGACTTTGTAACACTAACGGATAGGTTGTGCGGTATAAAAAAAGAATCTTTCATCATAAGAAGATTTTTGAAGAAAATACACGTTAAAGAAGTTGCTTAATCATAGGTTGTATAAAGAGACTTTAACAATAGTCTAAAAAAAAATATCTAAAAGTAGTATAAATTGACGGGTGTCACTGCAACGAGCAGTACGAGGAGTATGAGCGGATTAAATTCCCGGAATTCCCGATCACGTGATTTCCCGGAATTCTCGATTACAGGCGGCCTTAACCTAACTTAAAACGCTTTATTTAACCTCACCTAGGTTCCTTAACGAGCATATTTAACATAAAACCGCGTTATTTACCGTTATTTTTTTGCACCTATCCCTTAAACAAACCTATTCCGGGTAATAGTTTAACAGGATACGCTTACCCGAATAAATGACTATAACAAATTGTTCTTAGCCTAAAATATACCGCGTTTATTAGGAAAAATGAGTATTTTAATTAAAAACAAAAGTATTTCCGCTTAGAATAAATAATGTATATTATTGATGAAAAGCAATTATAAACACGGCTAGAACAGAAACATTAGCGAGCGAGAAATTCTTATCGCGCGAGTAAATTCGTTTTTAAACATCGAGAGATTACAGTGATTTTCGATGACGATCATAACCCGTGGTTTAAGGGTAAGGATGTAGCCGAAATACTGGGATATTCTAATCTAAAAAAAGCCTTGCAAATGCATGTTAGTGATCGTTACAAGAGAAATCTAGCCGATATAGGTGGGCCCCAAATCGGGGCCCACCCCTTATCGCACAATAAAGGCTTAGAAGTATACGTATCCGAGCCCGGATTATACGAATTGATATTTTCGTCGAGGTTACCCGTAGCGAGCAACTTTAAACGTTGGGTCTTCGACACTGCCACTGACAATATCTGTATTGTAAATCGCCTTTATCGCTCAACCTCTTGAGTCCTTCTATGAGCGGCGCTCTTTTCACCGGATTATAATCGACCAGCGGAACTCTCAAGACGAAGTTCGTAATTTTTATTTTACCCTCGACCACCGTCTTTTCCGTCACGCCGGTCCCCTCTTTCCAACGATAGATGGCGTCGTTATCTTCGGCTCGTGTAAAGATGATTTCGAATCCGCCTTTGTACATGGCGCGATAAAGATTTGTTGTTATCCAATATGATTTTTGTTAAAGACGAGTTTATAATACTTTCTTAATCGATATTGCTCAGACTTCTTGACAAAGCGGCTTATGCGATGTATATTGGATTTTTTTTAAAACAATTGTATTTTTTTCAACATCTTAATGCTTTTAACATATCATTTATTCGGGTAAGCGTATCCTGTTAAACTATTACCGAGAATAGGTTTGTTTAGGGGATAGGTGCAAAAAAATAACGGTAAATAACGCGGTTTTATGTTAAATATGCTCGTTAAGGAACCTAGGTGAGGTTAAATAAGGCGTTTTAAGTTAGGTTAAGGCCGCCTGTAATCGAGAATTCCGGGAAATCACGTGATCGGGAATTCCGGGAATTTAATCCGCTCATACTCCTCGTACTGCTCGTTGCAGTGACACCCGTCAATTTATACTACTTTTAGATATTTTTTTTTAGACTATTGTTAAAGTCTCTTTATACAACCTATGATTAAGCAACTTCTTTAACGTGTATTTTCTTCAAAAATCTTCTTATGATGAAAGATTCTTTTTTTATACCGCACAACCTATCCGTTAGTGTTACAAAGTCGATATTTTCCAGATTTAATCTGTAGAATCTCGTGTTGAAATAATCCTCGTTGCCGGCAATCAGATATCGAAAAATCTTATAATTCAAATCGGATACGTCACATTGGTTGTAGTCCAGTATGATATGTTCCCTCAGCGAATGTATGTTGTTGGCGTCTTTCAGAGTCGTCTGGAAGAGTGTGAGAAAGGGTAGTCTTTCGGTCGTGCTATAATCATTGATGAAATGTATATGTCTGATCAAGTCTTCCGGCGTTCTGTATCCTTCGACGTACTTGTTCATACACAGTTTCAATATTCTGTATAATAGACCGGCCAACATGTCCATAGCGTTGGAAGTACATTTAGACTGTATGAAAAAAAAATTGTCATAAGTCGGAGGAGGATCATTTATGTATTCGTAATATGCTTTAGAGTCGACCACCGTGTCCAAAATAGAACGATCTACAGAAAACAGAAAGGAAACCAAAAAGAAAATCTCCCTCAGACTCTTACAACTGGGGACTATGTTGTTGTTCCTACGTTTTTCCAAAAGGTCGCTGTCCACGGAGGACAGTTCGGTTCTGTTGCCCTGCAAAGCGATATCGTCCAATATAAGATCTTCGATATGGTCCTCCTTCAGCATGAGTTTACCGCGCTTTTTAACTTTACGCAACATAATCAACAACAGTTTGATATAAAACATGGTGAGAGCGTCGCTAATGACGAGGAAAGTGAATTTGTCTTTTTCGAACTCTTCCATATCGATGGTTTCATAATCCTCGAGAATAGCGTCTTTGATCTTTGAAACAAAATTATGATTTTCAAATATCGAAAAATTAGCGAAAACCCCCTTGTCGAACGCGGATCCGTTTTTGATCTTAATATGGTCTTTCAAAGTTTTGTATCTCTTGATGCGATCGATATGCCTTTTATTCAATTTCGGAGGTGCGAAATTATTACTTTTCTTGTTGTATTTCCAACTCTTCTTGGCGGATCATGTCTTCAAGTTGAAAAGAGCTTTCAACAAGATTTTTTTATCTTTACAAAAGTGTTTACAGACCAAATGTCTGCCGCACAGCTTTTTCTTTTTTGCACAAGTCTTACATTTATTACATTTTACACACTGTCTAGATTCGTAACTGTCGGATCTTTCTTCTTCAGAAGAACCGCTCGTATCACTATAGTCGCTTTCGTCGTTTTCGTCCATATTCTCGCACAGACTGAGAAGAATGATAAATTGTTTATACGCCGAAGAAACTTTTAAGATAAGCACGGCCGTAGTGCTCCGAGCCGATATCTTATCTCTTGTATTTGTCCTTGTTTATTCATCTTTATCTGGACAGCTCTCGTTTTATTATAATCTACCACTTGAGAAATGTAGTCAGTCTTAGTTTGACCGACGGCTTTAAAACATCGTCTTCGTGTTGTTGTTTTTTCCCATTGTCCGATTATTTAGTTTACTTTAAAAAAAGTGAGTGATGTATATAGTATCTTTCTTCATATCCGAATAGTATGCAAGTGGAGGGAAGTTTTTTTTTACCGGAATTTATACTATCTTTTACCGACATCTTTTTTCGAAATATTGTAGAAAAATTAATAGAATTAGATGTTAAAAAAAATAACACTCTAGTGGATTTTGAAAAGAATAGAATAGACATCAAAGAATATTATCTACATGTGACAAGTTGTTGCTGTATCAGTTATTTAGTGGAAATCGTCTAATATCGTAATCGATCCAGATAATGGTATTGATGTTTTTATAATCAAAAAATGGAGAATCACGAAAGTGGGAACATGCATAAGAAATTTCTAACACTGCTGTCGATGCTGTTTCAACTGACCGGTAGATCCGTACTAGATGATGCGGCTAAGAGGTTCGCGAAAGGTGCGAGGACGGAGGCGTTGAACTGCTACGTGGAATGTCTGCGACTCGCTTTGGGATATGACGGCTCTTCGCGAGTGGACAAATTCAAAAGAGAGATTTTGGATTCGTTCTTTAAAAAAGATCCCGTAATGAAAAAATTGTGGGAAATAATTTTTCCCTATATCAATTGTGATAAATTGGTTAATTTGTATGCTATAAAAAGACTGATCTCTGTATGCAGAAGCGACACTGTCGGAATATGCTTGTCCATCATGGCGTTTGACGGAAATTTCCGTTTGCGTTTTGTAGAGATTCTCAAAATTTCCACAAACCACATTCCGACCGGTGAAAGTCATCTGGCCGCTTTAGACGATTTTTCAAAGGTTCTGTGTAATTTTCTAAATAGAAAATTCAACACGCTCTGCGTGACACTCACTAAATCTATAAGTTTTACAAGTGAGCGGAGAATTAGAAAAATTATTGAAATTTTTCGTTTTCTTATGAAATACGAAAAATTTCAATAATTTTTCTAATTCTCCGCTCACTTGTAAAACTTATAGATTTAGTGAGTGTCACGCAGAGCGTGTTGAATTTTCTATTTAGAAAATTACACAGAACCTTTGAAAAATCGTCTAAAGCGGCCAGATGACTTTCACCGGTCGGAATGTGGTTTGTGGAAATTTTGAGAATCTCTACAAAACGCAAACGGAAATTTCCGTCAAACGCCATGATGGACAAGCATATTCCGACAGTGTCGCTTCTGCATACAGAGATCAGTCTTTTTATAGCATACAAATTAACCAATTTATCACAATTGATATAGGGAAAAATTATTTCCCACAATTTTTTCATTACGGGATCTTTTTTAAAGAACGAATCCAAAATCTCTCTTTTGAATTTGTCCACTCGCGAAGAGCCGTCATATCCCAAAGCGAGTCGCAGACATTCCACGTAGCAGTTCAACGCCTCCGTCCTCGCACCTTTCGCGAACCTCTTAGCCGCATCATCTAGTACGGATCTACCGGTCAGTTGAAACAGCATCGACAGCAGTGTTAGAAATTTCTTATGCATGTTCCCACTTTCGTGATTCTCCATTTTTTGATTATAAAAACATCAATACCATTATCTGGATCGATTACGATATTAGACGATTTCCACTAAATAACTGATACAGCAACAACTTGTCACATGTAGATAATATTCTTTGATGTCTATTCTATTCTTTTCAAAATCCACTAGAGTGTTATTTTTTTTAACATCTAATTCTATTAATTTTTCTACAATATTTCGAAAAAAGATGTCGGTAAAAGATAGTATAAATTCCGGTAAAAAAAAACTTCCCTCCACTTGCATACTATTCGGATATGAAGAAAGATACTATATACATCACTCACTTTTTTTAAAGTAAACTAAATAATCGGACAATGGGAAAAAACAACAACACGAAGACGATGTTTTAAAGCCGTCGGTCAAACTAAGACTGACTACATTTCTCAAGTGGTAGATTATAATAAAACGAGAGCTGTCCAGATAAAGATGAATAAACAAGGACAAATACAAGAGATAAGATATCGGCTCGGAGCACTACGGCCGTGCTTATCTTAAAAGTTTCTTCGGCGTATAAACAATTTATCATTCTTCTCAGTCTGTGCGAGAATATGGACGAAAACGACGAAAGCGACTATAGTGATACGAGCGGTTCTTCTGAAGAAGAAAGATCCGACAGTTACGAATCTAGACAGTGTGTAAAATGTAATAAATGTAAGACTTGTGCAAAAAAGAAAAAGCTGTGCGGCAGACATTTGGTCTGTAAACACTTTTGTAAAGATAAAAAAATCTTGTTGAAAGCTCTTTTCAACTTGAAGACAAGATCCGCCAAGAAGAGTTGGAAATACAACAAGAAAAGTAATAATTTCGCACCTCCGAAATTGAATAAAAGGCATATCGATCGCATCAAGAGATACAAAACTTTGAAAGACCATATTAAGATCAAAAACGGATCCGCGTTCGACAAGGGGGTTTTCGCTAATTTTTCGATATTTGAAAATCATAATTTTGTTTCAAAGATCAAAGACGCTATTCTCGAGGATTATGAAACCATCGATATGGAAGAGTTCGAAAAAGACAAATTCACTTTCCTCGTCATTAGCGACGCTCTCACCATGTTTTATATCAAACTGTTGTTGATTATGTTGCGTAAAGTTAAAAAGCGCGGTAAACTCATGCTGAAGGAGGACCATATCGAAGATCTTATATTGGACGATATCGCTTTGCAGGGCAACAGAACCGAACTGTCCTCCGTGGACAGCGACCTTTTGGAAAAACGTAGGAACAACAACATAGTCCCCAGTTGTAAGAGTCTGAGGGAGATTTTCTTTTTGGTTTCCTTTCTGTTTTCTGTAGATCGTTCTATTTTGGACACGGTGGTCGACTCTAAAGCATATTACGAATACATAAATGATCCTCCTCCGACTTATGACAAATTTTTTTTCATACAGTCTAAATGTACTTCCAACGCTATGGACATGTTGGCCGGTCTATTATACAGAATATTGAAACTGTGTATGAACAAGTACGTCGAAGGATACAGAACGCCGGAAGACTTGATCAGACATATACATTTCATCAATGATTATAGCACGACCGAAAGACTACCCTTTCTCACACTCTTCCAGACGACTCTGAAAGACGCCAACAACATACATTCGCTGAGGGAACATATCATACTGGACTACAACCAATGTGACGTATCCGATTTGAATTATAAGATTTTTCGATATCTGATTGCCGGCAACGAGGATTATTTCAACACGAGATTCTACAGATTAAATCTGGAAAATATCGACTTTGTAACACTAACGGATAGGTTGTGCGGTATAAAAAAAGAATCTTTCATCATAAGAAGATTTTTGAAGAAAATACACGTTAAAGAAGTTGCTTAATCATAGGTTGTATAAAGAGACTTTAACAATAGTCTAAAAAAAAATATCTAAAAGTAGTATAAATTGACGGGTGTCACTGCAACGAGCAGTACGAGGAGTATGAGCGGATTAAATTCCCGGAATTCCCGATCACGTGATTTCCCGGAATTCTCGATTACAGGCGGCCTTAACCTAACTTAAAACGCTTTATTTAACCTCACCTAGGTTCCTTAACGAGCATATTTAACATAAAACCGCGTTATTTACCGTTATTTTTTTGCACCTATCCCTTAAACAAACCTATTCCGGGTAATAGTTTAACAGGATACGCTTACCCGAATAAATGACTATAACAAATTGTTCTTAGCCTAAAATATACCGCGTTTATTAGGAAAAATGAGTATTTTAATTAAAAACAAAAGTATTTCCGCTTAGAATAAATAATGTATATTATTGATGAAAAGCAATTATAAACACGGCTAGAACAGAAACATTAGCGAGCGAGAAATTCTTATCGCGCGAGTAAATTCGTTTTTAAACATCGAGAGATTACAGTGATTTTCGATGACGATCATAACCCGTGGTTTAAGGGTAAGGATGTAGCCGAAATACTGGGATATTCTAATCTAAAAAAAGCCTTGCAAATGCATGTTAGTGATCGTTACAAGAGAAATCTAGCCGATATAGGTGGGCCCCAAATCGGGGCCCACCCCTTATCGCACAATAAAGGCTTAGAAGTATACGTATCCGAGCCCGGATTATACGAATTGATATTTTCGTCGAGGTTACCCGTAGCGAGCAACTTTAAACGTTGGGTCTTCGACACTGCCACTGACAATATCTGTATTGTAAATCGCCTTTATCGCTCAACCTCTTGAGTCCTTCTATGAGCGGCGCTCTTTTCACCGGATTATAATCGACCAGTGGAACTCTCAAGACGAAGTTCGTAATTTTTATTTTACCCTCGACCACCGTCTTTTCCGTCACGCCGGTCCCCTCTTTCCAACGATAGATGGCGTCGTTATCTTCGGCTCGTGTAAAGATGATTTCGAATCCGCCTTTGTACATGGCGCGATAAAGATTTGTTGTTATCCAATATGATTTTTGTTAAAGACGAGTTTATAATACTTTCTTAATCGATATTGCTCAGACTTCTTGACAAAGCGGCTTATGCGATGTATATTGGATTTTTTTTAAAACAATTGTATTTTTTTCAACATCTTAATGCTTTTAACATATCATTTATTCGGGTAAGCGTATCCTGTTAAACTATTACCGAGAATAGGTTTGTTTAGGGGATAGGTGCAAAAAAATAACGGTAAATAACGCGGTTTTATGTTAAATATGCTCGTTAAGGAACCTAGGTGAGGTTAAATAAGGCGTTTTAAGTTAGGTTAAGGCCGCCTGTAATCGAGAATTCCGGGAAATCACGTGATCGGGAATTCCGGGAATTTAATCCGCTCATACTCCTCGTACTGCTCGTTGCAGTGACACCCGTCAATTTATACTACTGCTCGACCACCTGACAATTCAACAGAACCACTGCAGCAATTAGAATGTATGATTCCGTGTAGACATATTTTATACACTTCTTGGGAGATTTTTAAGACCCCTATTGTAGAACACCAATAGGATAAATATTTTCTTTGGGAAAAGTTAAAATAAATTTATTTCAAGATTTTTCTTTTAAATTTTATATATGTAGCTGAATAAATTGCTTCTTTATAATTTCTTAGACATTACACTCGGATTTCTTTTAAAAGGATAAGTCTCGATAGTAACTGTATGATGACCGGCTCTCAGTAAAAACATTCTATTTCATAATATAAAATGTATAAAGTACACAAGAAGAATAGGATAAATATTTTCTTTAAGTAAAGTTTAATAAATTTATTTTAAGATTTGTACTTTTAAATTGTATTAGCTGTGTAACGGTTGACTCTCAGTAAAAACACATTCTATTTCATAATATAAAATGTATAAAGTACACAAAAATAGGGTAAATATTTTCTTTGAGAAAAGTTAAAATAAATTTATTTCAAGATTTATCCTTTTAAATTGTATTAGCTATGTAACGGTTGACTCTCAATAAAAACATTCTATTTCATAATATGAAATGTGTAAAGTACACAAAAAATATGAATTAAACATTATTCTTTAATAAGCTTCAGAATTTATTATACTCGATAAACACAAGAGTTTGTAGCTAGTTTCTCCATACCATAAGTGTTAACAATATACTTTTTATATTTTCACTACTTGACAATATCATCTAAAGCTCACAGTTTGTAAAGAAAAATGAGTACAATTTAATAAATTGTATAATTTTTATTCTAAAAATTTTTCTTTTAAATTGTAAATGTAGATGAATAAATTGTTTCTTTTTTCTAATAATTTCTTAGGCTCGGGTTTCTTTAAAAAAAGATAAGTCCAGGCAACAGCGGCAGTAGCTGTGTAATGGTTGGCTCTCAGTAAAAACACATTCTATTTCATAATATAAAATGTATAAAGTATACAAGAAAAATATAGATTAAACTTTATTCTTTAATAAGCGCCAAAATTTATTATACTCGATAAACATGAAAGTATGTAGCTAGTTTCTCCATACTGTGCAAGTGTTAACAATATACTTTTTATATTTTCACTACTTGATAATGTCATGTAAAGCTCACAATTTGTAAAAAGAGATATTTTACAACAATAAATAATTTTCGCCAACTGATTATTATTATTTTCTTTTACCCTAGTTTATAACTTTAACAATAGAATTACTTACCCCAAAGGTGCAAGATGAACCGCTGACACCGCTGAACTCTAGTTTATAAATGAATCTAAAATCTAGAACACACAATTAGGCGCTCGCACAAGAGAAACCACACGCCGATAACAATAATTGTGGTTGTCGCCACACCACCACACTGATAAGCCCGCCGACCACACAACACACCTAAGAACAAAAATTAATCTTTATATGTCTATGAATATATAAAAAGTACTCTAAGGTACAACTGTCACGCACAGCACTACCTTCAAGAACACAGTTTACCTATCATATGTCTATAGGAGATAACGTGACATAAGCACTCTAAAGTGGAACTATCACGCACTACCACCATAATATCATATAAGAGGTAGCATGACATAATATTATAGCCCCATTATAAATAAGAGGTACATAATAACACTCTATGGTTAAGTTTTATACTCTGTACACTCTAAGGTGCAACTGTCTACCTCCCCCATAGGTAACATGACATAATATTATAACACTCTATTTACTATGAGGTTACGTTTTTCCCAGTCTTATAGATATTACATTATTTTATGAGTTATTACCTCCTACTATTACATGTCTATGAATATATATATATATATCCATAGGAGGTAGCGTAACATGATATTATAGCACTCTAAGGTTTTATGCAACTGTCACACTACACCCCACAGTTTACTCATCATATAAGAAGTAACATAAACACTCTAAGATACAACTGTCCACCCCCAAAGTATCATATAGCATGATATTATAGCCCCATTATAAATAGGTGGTACATAATAACACTCTATGGTTACGTTTTATACTCTATACACTCTAAGGTGCAACTGTCTACCCCCCATAGGTAGCGTGACATAGCACTCTAAGGTGCAACTATTTACCCCATAGGTAGCGTGACATAGTCCCATTATAAATATATAACAAGAGGTACATAAACACTCTATGGTCAGGTTTTATACTCTGTGTACTTGTGAGGTTAGGTTTTTCCCACACTTTAAGACCGTCATCTTGTTTCCGGCAGGCCGACGCGGGGAAACGCAACCCATATACATATGTCTTTATACTCTATATAGTAACACTATGGCGGGATATAGTGTTCACACAGTTGCCGGGGACGGGGGACGGGGGACGGGGGACGGGCGAGTGACAGACAATGACGACATACTTCCCATATGTCTTTTTTATACTCTATGCACTTTATATAGTAACACTATAACGGGATATAGTGTTTTCACCGTCTACAGTTGCCAACACTGGGGGCGGGGCACCACGGTGTCACGGCGGGCCACGGCCGCCATCTTACTTGTTTCCCGCCGCATTTTGGCGGGAACCAAAAGTGAGGTTATGTCTCCGCCTGCAGAAAAAAGTGAGGTTATGTCCACCCATAAACCATTATAATATACCGTTATACATATATAAATGTATAATATATGGTAGCGTGACGTAGTATGTACGTATGTAAATACGTATGTAATAGGGGTAGCGTGACGTAGTATGTTATATGTACTATAGTATAGTGTATACCTGTTATAGTATATGCTTTTTACTCTATGCTGTTGGCAACACTGTTGGCCGCGACAACCACAAACTGTTACGCGAGACACTACCTTCCTTGACACAATTAAATCTTACTTATAAGCCCACACACAATAATGACATAATATTATAACACTCTATATACTATGGGGTTATACTCTATGAGTATAGATTTTTCCATTTTGGCGCGCAAAACCCAACATACATAATATTATAGCACTCTATGTACTGTGAGGTTATACTCTATGGGTATAGGTTAGGACATTTTGGCGGGAAACAAAAGTGAGGTTATGTGTTTTAGCGGGAACCAAAAGTGAGGTTATTTCCACCATTTTGGCGGGAAAAGACGCCGCCATCTTGTTTCCGGTGATGTCACATTTTGGCGGGAAACGGCCGCAATCTTGTTTCCGGTTCTATCCTCCTGGGTAGACTACTATTAATGTCAAGTTGTTTATAAAATTTTAGTTCGTCATCTTAGGTCTTAATTTCAAGTGTAGATAGATATTGACGGAATGCTTCAGGAACTTAAAGAAGTTCAATTCCATAACTTCTGTAGCGCTTTGAGCCTGGACGTAAGGCTCTTTGGAGATCTTGAAGGGCATCAAGACATAGAAGCCAACGGAACGGTGATCCGTTGCCAGTAGTATTAGTGCTCAAGAACGTTTTGGACGTAAACCTGTCCGTGTTTGTTTTATCTGTACCAGTTTTGTGGAGGTGTGAAACCCATAAAATTCAACATTAGATTTAAAAAATAATTTTGTCCGGAAATTACCCCACTGCGCGACGGCCCGCCATCCAACCCATTTGGCCAGAGTTTCAGATGGTACATGAATATAACATCAGATAACTGTATTTGTCATGAGAGGAACTGTCTATATACGTACCCCGGAATATATCTGTGTAACTAAATAAAATTTTGTTTGTAGTTTGTTGGTTGTTGTTGTTGTTGTTTTTGGTTTGTTAGTTTGTTTTTATTGTATGAACAATTTTAATATTTTCAAAAATTAAATGTTAGATATGATTTAAAAAACTACTCACATAATTTTACCAGCGTTCTCTGTTCGTTAGGGTCGGGAACGATGGTGGCGTGTTGTCGACATATGTCGGACAAATTAGATCTAACCGTTCCCGCACCTCGATTAACGTAGGATGGATCGTCGCCGTTTCGTGCAGGACTCGTGCTAAACCACCCGCCACATCCGACGACGGGTGGTAAAGATCAAGTTTAAAGTTTGCGTTTTTTATGATTTTCACGATAGTCATAACAATGCCTACTTTTTCATCGCGTAAAACGCGCAAGATGGGTTTTAATGTTTCTTTATTCGTGGGCGGGAGTGCGGCGAACCCTACCGTCAAAATAAAAAATTCACGTATAATGAATTTGATGGCTTCGTGCCGTAAAAGTGAATTAACGGGTGAGACGGGGCGGTAGCGGTCCATATTAGAGACAATATGTAAAAAAAGGATCAATATTAAAACTTTAAAGAACGGTAGAAGTGGACGAAGTCAGACGAAGCCGCGATAACAACTGAGGGAGGCCGTGCATTACGCTGCCTTATATCACTCTAGATGGACACCAGAGTTATTTGCGGGATAAAAATCCCTTTCTAGGTATTTCGGGGCCTTCGAGGGATTGAAAAGGGATCGAGGGATAAATAGAGATAATCAGCGAGATTGAGGGATTTATTTTCTTTTCTAGGGATTTCGGGCCTTCTCAATATAAAACTGAAATATTGCTGCAATAACGGATTTTGACTGTATTTCAGCAACATTTAGCGACTTTTTTAATAAGAAAAAAATAGGTACGACATTTTTCTTAACAAATACCATAATATACAATATGTCGATCTGGTATATGGGACGATGGTTGTTATTAGCTTCAAAATCATGTAATTCAACCATAAAACTCCTTTGAACTAAAAAATTTACAATTCAAAATGCAAAATATAATTTCTACTTTTATTGTGATGAATGATAAGCATGTTCAGTTCTCAATATCTGATCATTTAATTTTTTTAATGGCTATTGTTTCCTGGTCAAATAAAAAATAAGGTTTTTACTTCATTGCTAATAATCTTTGTTTCTAAATTTCTTAAATGGATTATTTGGTTTGAAATTTGGAGACTTGAATAATACCTCGAAACAACTTTCAAATGAGCCTTCTATTTAATTTTAAATTTAAATTATTAACCTTTAAAGGAGTAAGCCCATCTATATACTTTCATTACTTAATTTTAATTAATCTAGTTTTATACTCAAATACCCAGTTGGTTAGTGCTAACTAAAAAACCGATTGCCCCCTAACCAGGTAAGTAGGTCAATTTAGCACCTACTATCTTATAAGGTTAGGGGGGCACTTCGAAGTTAGTTGAAGTGAAGTTGTTACTGGTAACTAACTTAATGGGTTAAAAATCTAATCTTTAAATTTAAAAACTCAGAAACAAAGAAATTCAGAAAGTCACAAAGAAATTTAAAAATTTTCAATTCATAAAAAGATGAATAAATGAAACAAATCTACTAAATTTCATAAATTTACACCATTGTTAGTTAATAATTATCAAACAATTAATTCCACAAACAATGAATGGAGCGTGAAAGCAAGCGCTTATCTCCGCAGGAAGCGAGTCCGATAACACACTGCAGCCGTTCTGCGCGGCAAGCCAACAGCTGACTCGCGGCCACGGTCAAGGCCGTCTGACGTCACTTGTTTACACCGCCCAGCTGTGCCAGACGGAGTCCGATAACACACTGCAGCCGTTCTGCGCGGCAAGCCAACAGCTGACTCGCGGCCACGGTCAAGGCCGTCTGACGTCACTTGTTTACACCGCTCAGCTGTGCCAGACGGAGTCCGATAACACACTGCAGCCGTTCTGCGCGCCAAGCCAACAGCTGACTCGCGGCCACGGTCAAGGCCGTCTGACGTCACTTGTTAACACCGCTCAGCTGTGCCAGACGCCAACCTTCCCCCTTTTCTCAAAATAGCGCAGCGGCTATCGGCCTCGGAACCCACATCCCAAAATAAACAATTCTAAAACTAACCAACATTATTCCTCCCCAATACCGGCTTTACTAATAAATTTCCCCTTAAACAAATTTCTTAATATCACAATAACCAATTATTAATAAAACTATAAATTACCTATGATAATTTATGATAATTTGTAATAATTTATCTCTTTATACCTTTAAAATTCGGCTTTGAAACCCTTAAATTTTGAAACCCCTTTTTTAAGATCTTGGAATACGCGCTCAGATAAGCAGTTGCTTTCCTGCCCGCTTTTAAATATTACACCGCACACCATAAAATAACTATAGACATTATCTTAAATTAGCGAAACAAATTACTAGCTACATTACCAAAATCCAGGTTTTAACTCTAATCTTTCCTCATAAACTTCCAACCATTTGATTATATCAAGAAAACAGACAAAATCACTTAAAACATGCCTTAAAATAAATTATGAGAACACAAACCACACGAAGAAAACACAACAAAAAATTTTTTAAATCTATTCTACCCATCCCCTCACCGCTAAAATATTTACATAGTATAACACTTCTTTTTCACTTCTTGGTAGTGTCCATGTATTTTCACGTTCCCCAACGTCCATTAATTAATTATTTTTTTTAATAACATACCACCCACGAATAAGATATTTAGTAAAGTTAAAAGATAAAAGTAATCGAATTATACTAGTAACAATAATAACGGTAGCAAGGCTACAAATAACAAATTGTCCAAAATTCATCCACGCAAATTAAGCCATATAGGCCAAAATACTTTCTTAATCTAAAATATTTCCCTTCTCAACAATCGAACACCCTAAACTGATTGTGTCGAAACATTACTAAATAACATAGAAGAGAAATAAGAGCAAATTAAATTGAATAGAATAGAATTAAACGAAATTCAGAAACCATAAGAGGCCGTTACGAATAAAGAATATTTACTATGTAAAATTACCAACCAGTTAGTTATTCAAATAGATTTAAATTTTGGACTTTTTTCTATGGCATACTTCCAGGACGGACTTTCATTTGTTTGTTGTGATTCGTTTCTTTTGAATTTTCCCGAATGCAATAACACCCCAATTTGGAATTTGGAAAATAAAAATGTCCCCTTTAAAAACAAACAAACAAAAGAACTGCTTCAATTTAATCAGTTATTTATCTATTTTTCAAAATATTGTGGTGGGTGGTACCTTTTTCCCGATGGTCACTACCACTCGTCATCTTCCGCAGGTTCCGCTGCCTCCTCGGCCGCGGCCGCCCGCATTCTGTACACCCACAAGGTGTCCCGGGGTGGTGGCGGCTCCTCCTTTTCAGCTTCCATGGGGAAGCGCCGCATCAGTATGCTGCCGTCCCCGGTCTCCCTCAAGGCCACGAGCTGCCGGCCCAGCGTCACTCGAGCGTTGGATACTGCAGCTTGGTCCCGGACGCGGGCCCACCTGGCCCGTCCCCTGCAGCTCGGCGGCAGTCCTTGCAGAAACGCCGCCGGCGCCGTCTCCCGCAGTCGTCCCATCTTCAGGAGAGCATCCCGCTCCCATGGAGTGAGTCTGCGGCCGTAGGCCGCCGTCTCGCCGTAGACCCGGACTACGGACTCCCCAGTAGTAGTCAAGATCCATGTCTCGCCGCTGTCTCGCCGTAGACCCGGACTACGGACTCCCCAGTAGTAGTCAAGATCCACGTCTCGCCGCCGTCGCGCCGTAGACCCGGACTACGGACTCCCCAGTAGTAGTCAAGATCCATGTCTCGCCGTCGTTGCGCCGTAGACCCGGACTACGGACTCCCCAGTAGTAGTCAAGATCCATGTCTCGCCGCCGTCTCGCCGTAGACCCGGACTACGGACTCCCCAGTAGTAGTCAAGATCCATGTCTCGCCGCCGTCTCGCCGTAGACCCGGACTACGGACTCCCCAGTAGTAGTCAAGATCCATGTCTCGCCGCCGTCTCGCCGTAGACCCGGACTACGGACTCCCCAGTAGTAGTCAAGATCCACGTCTCGCTGCCGTCGCGCCGTAGACCCGGACTACGGACTCCCCAGTAGTAGTCAAGATCCATGTCTCGCCGCCGTCTCGCCGTAGACCCGGACTACGGACTCCCCAGTAGTAGACAAGATCCATGTCTCGCCGCCGTCTCGCCGTAGACCCGGACTACGGACTCCCCAGTAGTAGTCAAGATCCATGTCTCGCCGCCGTCTCGCCGTAGACCCGGACTACGGACTCCCCAGTAGTAGTCAAGATCCATGTCTCGCCGCCGTCTCGCCGTAGACCCGGACTACGGACTCCCCAGTTGTAGTCAAGATCCATGTCTCGCTGCCGTCGCGCCGTAGACCCGGACTACGGACCCCCCAGTAGTAGTCAAGATCCATGTCTCGCCGCCGTCTCGCCGTAGACCCGGACTACGGACTCCCCAGTAGTAGTCAAGATCCATGTCTCGCCTCCGTCGCGCCGTAGACCCGGACTACGGACCCCCCAGTAGTAGTCAAGATCCATGTCTCGCCGCCGTCGCGCCGTAGACCCGGACTACGGACTCCCCAGTAGTAGTCAAGATCCATGTCTCGCCGTCGTCGCGCCGTAGACCCGGACTACGGACCCCCCAGTAGTAGTCAAGATCCATGTCTCGCCGCCGTCTCGCCGTAGACCCGGACTACGGACCCCCCAGTAGTAGTCAAGATCCATGTCTCGCCGCCGTCTCGCCGTAGACCCGGACTACGGACCCCCCAGTAGTAGTCAAGATCCATGTCTCGCCGCCGTCGCGCCGTAGACACGGACTACGGACTCCCCAGTAGTAGTCAAGATCCATGTCTCGCCGTCGTCGCGCCGTAGACCCGGACTACGGACTCCCCAGTAGTAGTCAAGATCCATGTCTCGCCGCCGTCTCGCCGTAGACCCGGACTACGGACTCCCCAGTAGTAGTCAAGATCCATGTCTCGCCGCCGTCTCGCCGTAGACCCGGACTACGGACCCCCCAGTAGTAGTCAAGATCCATGTCTCGCCGCCGTCTCGCCGTAGACCCGGACTACGGACCCCCCAGTAGTAGTCAAGATCCATGTCTCGCCGCCGTCTCGCCGTAGACCCGGACTACGGACTCCCCAGTAGTAGTCAAGATCCATGTCTCGCCGCCGTCGCGCCGTAGACCCGGACTACGGACTCCCCAGTAGTAGTCAAGATCCATGTCTCGCCGCCGTCTCGCCGTAGACCCGGACTACGGACTCCCCAGTAGTAGTCAAGATCCATGTCTCGCCACCGTCGCGCCGTAGACCCGGACTACGGACTCCCCAGTAGTAGTCAAGATCCATGTCTCGCCGCCGTCTCGCCGTAGACCCGGACTACGGACTCCCCAGTAGTAGTCAAGATCCATGTCTCGCCGTCGTCGCGCCGTAGACCCGGACTACGGACTCCCCAGTAGTAGTCAAGATCCATGTCTCGCCGCCGTCTCGCCGTAGACCCGGACTACGGACCCCCCAGTAGTAGTCAAGATCCATGTCTCGCCGTCGTCGCGCCGTAGACCCGGACTACGGACTCCCCAGTAGTAGTCAAGATCCATGTCTCGCCGCCGTCTCGCCGTAGACCCGGACTACGGACTCCCCAGTAGTAGTCAAGATCCATGTCTCGCCGTCGTCGCGCCGTAGACCCGGACTACGGGCCCCCCAGTAGTAGTCAAGATCCATGTCTCGCCGTCGTCGCGCCGTAGACCCGGACTACGGACTCCCCAGTAGTAGTCAAGATCCATGTCTCGCCGTCGTCGCGCCGTAGACTCGGACAACGGACTCCCCAGTAGTAGTCAAGATCCATGTCTCGCCGTAGACCCGGACTACGGACTCCCGAGTAGTAGTCAAGATCCATGTCTCGCTCCACGTGAAGTCGTCGTGGCTGTATTCGCTGAATACGGCCGCTGATATTACCAGGCTATTATAGTCCATGGCTGACGGTGGCGGCGACTTGACTAACTGTCTCATCGCCGCACATCCCTTTATATGTTCTCCGGAAGTGGTAACCACCCGTCCCACTTTAATTTTATTTATTAAATCCCATTGTTTTTATCCTATTGTTTATTTATACTTACATTTTATTAATTAAATCAATAAAATATAGTTCAATAAACATAAATATTAAAGAAATTTGACAAGTTCTTAACGTTTACCTACTAAAATTATATTCCTTTTATTTTCGTTTGATTACTAAAGCATAATGAGAATTCAATCCTAAGGTAATATTTATCCAAACCATCCCCATAATAGCTAACTAATAAAGAATTATGTCAAAATTTAGCTATATTATTTATACAGAGTATTTTTAAATTCAAAAATAAAATAATTTATTACATACCTTATGAGGTAGAGGCAGTATATATAATAGCGGAGACCGCCTGTATAAACACCTTCCGCCGTTTTATGAACCGTAGTGCGTGTTTTAAAAACCGCGGCTCACAACACTGACAGAAAGTAACGCTAGTGGCCGATCTGTCTACCACCCTGATGATAACTTGGCCACCTCGTCGGACGTGCATCTGCACGACCAACATTATGTGTCCAAGTTCCCCGACCCGGTGCCACCGATCAAAATTGATGGTGCTCGGAGGCTTCATCGTGGTATAATAAAAAGGATTCACACAGAGCATTGATAAGAAATTACAACCACCAGTTATCTCTTTATTATCTGAACCGTTTACGGCAAAAAGGAAACAACTGACCCAGCCAGTGGTAGAGCTTTTCTAACTAATATTTTGCCGGCACTCTGTCACATATAGTTTTTATATTTCTAAAATCAAAGATAAAAGGAACATCGATGGAGATTACTGTCAAAGAAGAATATAGCAAACGTATAAATATGTCAGGTAATTACAATATTTGGACACAGCCAGTAGAGGAATTACTGATGTTGTCACCCTGACTCAAAGCTATCCCGCTCCAACAGGGAAAACATAAACAATTATACCAAAGGCAAAGAATAAATAAACGCGACCGAGAAAAAAATACGTAAGCTGATACATAGCCGGAGCCAGTAACTGATCGCACAATTTTAAGACACAGGCAAATATCCCAGGGTGACCAGATACCCGGCTAAGGGAGGATATGTCCTCTTTTTTAACACTTGTCCTCTTATCCCCCAGGCTTTCAAAAAATATGTAAAATATCTGGCTTTTTACAAAATCCAAGACAGGTATTTTAAAGACTATACCTACCATACATAAATAGACTACTGCTGTTGTAAAATCTGAGGATGGTGCTGCTTTAAATGAGCACATAGTTGTATGGTGTACTTGTCGCGTTGTATGAGTGTGACACTATGCTGATTTACAAGCATAGTGTCACACAGACTCAACCCAGAAACTTAGAAACTTTTGAATTATTCTCAAAACAATTGAGCAATAATAACTTACAATTAAACATACATTTTCAAGTTGTCATGTTTTTAATTATACAATAAACATTAACTTCCGAGAAAATATAGGCAGGTCTGATCATTTAATGTGTAAACAAGTTATTACTATGCACTGATTTACCCAAAATACATGTCTAAATATGTTTTTAGACACATGTTTGTAAATAATCAAATATCAAAAGTTATAGGGTCCAAAAGGGCTCTTTTATCAAAGAAAATAAAAATAAAAACACCCTGTCATTGAATTGCAGCATAAAAACTAAACAATTTACCAACAAAAATGTGACACTGTAATCTAGGGAGGTTTAACTGTCAAATTTGGCGATTTTAGGTCTATAAGGGTAACTTAAGCCAAATTGAGTTAGGAAAATAATAAACACTATATAAACTTTTATTATTTACTTAAACAATTTTTGTTTTTTTAGTAATCTTTTTGACTTTCCTACTTTAATTTTTGTTTTTCTCTGTTTTAATTTTATTTGACTTTGGCCACAGACGGTGTACCTGCCTGTGGCCAGTATTACCTCTTTTTTCTTCTTACAGGTAAAACAATCAAACAAATAGATGTTTTCTATCGTTGTCGCATCTGGATCAACAAGGTCCATACCTGATAAAAAATCTTAATTATAATCCTTAATTAATTATAACATATTTAAATAATTATACCAAAAATAATTAAGAACATTATTTTGTATTTCATATTCTAATTTTATTAAAACAAAAACAAACATGTAAACAAATCAAATCTGATTATATTATCAGCTGATAGCTGATATTTAAACTATTCTATAACATCTCCCTCTTTTTGATTTCTAAGTTTAACTTAGAAGGAGGACGAATCTTCCTTGTCGGTCTAGTTTGGGGAGGAGGAGTATTTGAATTGGTTGGTTTACAAGAACCGGCAGGCGTACAAAGATCATATCTTGATTTTATTCTTTTTCTTATATGTATTTCATTTCTTCTTTTTACTCCACCATCTGCCAATTTAACTAAGTAGGATCTTGGTTGTGGTAATTTCTCCACTATTATTCCCTCATGCCAAGTTGGAATCTGTTGGAATGAGTTTGAAGTGAGTGAGGCAAGAGGCGTGAAAAAGCAAAGTTCGTAAACCATTTCGCACGTGATGTTTTTCCGTCAGTTGCGGCCTCGATCCAACGTTTCACGGCATAAGCATCATCCCTTAAGTTTCGAGGGGTGTAGTTAGCGGGCATGATAACATCAGGATTCTGTAGCACCGCTGCTCGATTGAAAACCGCCCCCGGGATGGAATTTCTCATCATGAAATTTCGCCGAGTATCAACGGCGGTACGTGGATTGGACAGGCTCACAACTACTTGTCGTAGGTTGGTAAAATGGACAGTTTCTGGCGTTGGAACGACTTCTCTATCTCGTCCAACAACATCAGCTGGAAACAATGGAACGTATCTAACCTCTGCGAAGGTGAAAGATGCGACAGAGCGCAACAAAGCACCAATCTGCTGGAAAGTCAGGTTCAAACTTGTAATCACATCCTTAAAATCTTCAAACTCTTCAGCCGAGTACCAACATTCCTGATCTTCTAGTCTAGATGAAATACGGTTATCAAATACTTTTCTTTCAATCATTGCTAGCATCACACGATAAATTTGATGAATTGACACGGGTGGTATTCTTTCCCGATTGGCCTGAATGGACATCACTTTATTGTAGGTATTAACGACAGATATGCCAACGGCTCTAGTACTGACTGGGACTCCAAGATCATGGTAACAATTCTCATATCTTTTAGCTCTCATTACATCTTCCATCGACTCGAATCCGCAAAGTAATGATTTCTTTAAATCTTCATGATAACTTGATAATACTTCAGCGCCCTTCTTTCGGCGGAAGTTTTCCTCTTTCTCCTTCTGATATCTTTGATGCGATTGAGATGGCTTTCCGTGTTGTTTCGGTTTGCCAGAGGAAGGAGGTGGGCCTCGCCTAGAATTGGCGTAGTAGGCTTCAGCTCTTTCAAGATACGGCTCCCTATAGCCGTGAGCTGCCTCACCACCATAAGGGAGATGTTATAGAATAGTTTAAATATCAGCTATCAGCTGATAATATAATCAGATTTGATTTGTTTACCTGTTTGTTTTTCTGCTAGTTCTGTTGATTTGCACAAGTTGACAATCTTTTCTAGTGAAACATCCTCTCGTAGCAAACGTGCCTGTAGGTCTTTTGAGTTAATTCCTAAAACTATTAATGTTTTTAAAAGTTTTTCCTCTTGATCACGAAAGTTACAGGGCTTGATAAGTTTCTTTAGGTCAGCATAAAATTTTTCAAATGGTTCATGCTTGTCCTGCTTTCTAGTAAGAAGCTTATAAATATCCATTGTGATATTTTGCTTTGGAATACAGTGTTTTTCCAATAACTGCAATATATATTCAACACTTTCAACTGCCTCTCCATCGTATAGGGTTTTGTACAAGCTGAGTCCTTCTGAACCAAGCAAATTCTTTAATCTTGCTATCTGAACCTCTCTAGGCTTCTTGTTTGTTTCTGTTGCAGTCAAATATATGTTTATTTCTTCCTTAAATTGCTGAAAATTTTCAGCCACATTTCCCCTTAGGCTGAGAACATTAGGTTTATTGAACTCCATATTGTTTCTATACTGTTATATTTCCATTGACTTTTAAAATAGTTATTATTTTACTTTATCCATGGTATATTTCATTGACTGCGCCATATTTAAATAATTATACCAAAAATAATTAAGAACATTATTTTGTATTTCATATTCTAATTTTATTAAAACAAAAACAAACATGTAAACAAATCAAATCTGATTATATTATCAGCTGATAGCTGATATTTAAACTATTCTATAACATAACACAAAAATTTTATTTACCCTATTAAATTCAACATTATAAACACTGCATGTAGAGTAGGATTCACATAAGTTGGCCAAAGCATGTGGGCACTAGCGGCACCGCCGCGCTGGCGCAGTGGTAGTCGAGTCCACGTGACCTCCCGCGCCGCGCTGGCGCAGTGGTAGTCGAGTCCACGTGACCGCCCGCGCCACGCTGCGTCAGCAGTCCCTGGGGGGAGGTTACGTGACCTTCGTGGGTGGTCCGCTGGAATAATCGAGCGTGTGACGTAGGCAATTATTAATATTTTATCCTGACTACTCTAGCGTTTTTGTGGCCTTAGAAAGGCCGTTTGATGGTGGTAAAGGTCAGGTACACTAGTTGTAGATATGCACCTGAACCTCTACAAATGACTGATGATGGCGTACTTTATCATCGATCCAGTCAGCAATCCTTGCCAGCTCCAATCGATCAAGTCTCATTGGCTCCATGTCCATCTCGATCAATCGCCCAAATTGGTAATATTTCATAATTCGGACCACAACTGTTGATCCATCCTCCAAATGATCCAAATATGGTCCATCCAGGAAACCACTTCAGAGGTACAAGTGAATTTGGCGATGTAATGGTCACGAGCTACTGGTACGGGCATCTTGTCGCTCTGAATGTTTCCTGCAGTCTGAAGCGCAGCGCGTCTGATCGCGACAAACTTTCTAACTTTCTAACAACGGTTCAACAACAACTCCAGAAATTCGGACCAATTTAAAGGCAATTCCAACTATTTCTCGAACAAAGAAAAATTTTAGAGTATCATTTGCACAACACATTAGGTTCAATATTATTTTTCAATAAAGCTTCACCCGTCGTTAAACTAGTGAATTGCCCGATTTTTTACGCTTGTTATTCATGTCTTTGGCTCTACTCTTTTAATTCGTTTACCCATCACCTGTTAGTAAATATGCGTGATCGTCTTTTTCGGAGCTTAGGAATCCATTCGAGCCCGATTCTTGGAGAGAATAGAGGATGGCTTCCCCATCTTGGAGGGGATGAGATTCCATTATCTGACAAACTCCAAAGATTTGTAGCTCTCGAAGGCAAAATGCCCGGGATAGTACCCTCTAAAATATGGAAGACTGGTGTTATTTTAATATTTTCAAAAATTAAATGTTAGATATGATAAAAAAAACTACTCACATAATTTTCCCAGCGTTCTCTGTTCGTTAGGGTCGGGAACGATGGTGGCGTGCTGTCGACGTAGGTCGGACAAATTCGATCTAACTGTTCCCGCACCTCGATTAACGTAGGATGGATCACCGCCGTGATCGTATTTTTCGGAGCTTAGGAACCCATTCGAGCCCGATTCTTGGAGAGAGTAGAGGATGGTTTCCCCGGACAACAACCACAAAACCATCCACCAAGTAGTCCCAGCAGTCGTCCATCCAGGAATCTACATCGGAGGTGCATGTGAATTTTGCAGTACAGGGATCACGGGCTACTGGCACAGGCATGTTGTCGCTTCGGTCGTTTCCTTCAGTCTGAAGACAGGCGCAGCGCAGCGCAGAGCGCCGGCGTCCCCATTCCTCTGAACTGGGCTTTGTTTCCTAATGTAACTGTCAAAACCCAAAATAAAGTTTTTCCATAAAAATGGATTCTTCCGATTTTCTACCACGTTTAGTCCCCAGATTTCAATTAAATAAATACAAGCCTACCCAATTAGCAACAAAATAAATATAATATCATCAGCAAAAAGGCAACCATTGAAACCTGTTATATTAGTGTTAAAAATAATTCAACTTTTTTCTTTTGAGATAGCCAAATCAATTATCTTTACTTCTGACACCAAAATGTTATCTCGAGGATGGCTGAGTTGAAATTTAATTGATTAAATAGAACATAAAATTAGAACATTATTTATTTATTGAAATTCCTTTATATATATATATATATATATATATATATATATACATAGTGTATAATAATAAAAAATTCAAATTTATAGACACAAGTATTAATTAATCATACCCCGAAATTTTGAAACTAATTAATAACCCAAAGCAGACATAACCCATCCACTTAAAAAATTGCAATATATTTAACTACAGAAACACAAACAACATACAAAATTCAACATTTGAAAATTAACCTTACTTGCTCACACAAAAAATGCAATTGATTATATACAAAGTATACCCCCTGGTCTCTTATTTTCAGCGTCCATGATTTATTATATACAAAGTATACCACCCCCGAATTAAATCATATATAAAACTGTTCACATAAGCGACACTACAAAATTAAATGATAATCCAGCAAACAACGCTCTTATATTACTGATACGCCTAACCATACCACCAATTTAATTGACACAACGCTTATCTTTTTATAACGTTATAACGATATATTTTTGTCACGCGTCTGTTACACTTTCTCACGACTTTGTGACGAATATTGTTATCATAAGAGTCGAAATCGACATCGCTAACGATATGATTATTGTGTGGGTAAAATGCCATAATATTGGTGTGGTCAACTGCGGTTTACTACCCATTTCATCACTCATTCTGTAGGCAAAGTAGTAGAGAACCAACATTTCTACCGTGTGTCTAACGAAACAGTTAATTTTAATCAACAACTAATCTGAATTATCTGTTTCTTCATCTAGTTTCAATATGCGTCTGAAACTAGAAGATGAAAACATAACTGGGAACTCCTTTTGTGGTTTCATTTCCAGTTCGACAGCCTTTATTTTATGCGTTAAAAAGTTTGGAGCAGAGGCCAGGTGCTCCAGGGTGTGATGACATGTGTAATGGTGCAGACCAGCAGCTTTCATGGCCATACCGAGAAGCGTAACGCAGTTATCAATTCCAACGAATGTTTTACTATAGTTAAACTGAGTGTTGTTATCTTGAAGGTAGTTTTTCTTCCAAAAGACACATGTGAATATAACAAAAAACATAACTCAGCTTAATTATTAAACCCCCCAATCCATCTTCTATAAATAGTTCGGCCACACACTGCACCAGAGTAACTAAGCGTCCAATCGTGCAAGGACCCAAGAATGGGTCCTGGTATGCAATAGTGGTACCATACCAAAAGGTGAAGAGTCACCCTTGCAACCCAAAAAAGGGTTGCAACAAACTCCACTCAGATCGAGCGGCCAATAAAAAACACCACAAAGTCATCACAGTCCTGCACCTTGAATAGAACTGACAAATCATACAACACACAGGGGCTGTGATTTAATCGTGCCTACACTTCCGCAAAATAAACATTACTCAACTACCAGTTTGATAAAATTATATCTACCAAAAATATAAAATTTTACTCACTCGTCTTTCTCGTGACCGCACTCCCGTGGCGGAGGATGCCGGTCCCACACTTCCGTACAATGTAGGACGTCCTCAGCGCAGGTGCAGCAGATCTCCCGCCACTCCCGGTCGTGCCCCGTCTTGGCAATGTATGTGCACGACGCCACCTTGCCGCACGAATAGCAAGTGTCGAAGTACAGTGGACAAGACGCCACCTTCCTGCACGAATAGCAAGTGTCGAAGTACAGTGGACGCGCCCTTTCCATGATGTGCAGATGAACTGGAAAGAGAGCGTAATCTAACGGAAGTCCCGTTTCGATAACCCCACCACTAACAGTTCTCTCTCTTTCTCTGGACAGAAATTAGAAAATATTTTTCAAACCCATTAAAGAGAAAACGGCCTCTTCCAAACAACATTTTAGCGACATGAATATTCAGCGCTAAAAGCCGACATTCAATTTCGGTGTTTGATTGCCTAACATTAAGCAGCGAATTAAATTTCCAGCGCTAAAAGCCGACACTCAATTTCGGCGTTTGACTGCCTGACATTAAAGCCGGTTTTTCTTCGTGGGCTAATTAGTTGAGATTCCAAAGCGCACGCGGCCCGATTTCTCCGACTGCGGTGTTGGCCTTGTGTGGCGACCTGGTCTAATTTATAGTAAAACCTTGAGCCCGAAACATTTTGGAAAGTAATGTTTTACTGCAATAAGTTATTATTATTGTCAATAAATAATGATCGAACAAATCCATCATGAATGGAGCGCGAAAGCAAGCGCTTATCTCCGCAGGAAGCGAGTCCGATAACACACTGCAGCCGTTCTGCGCGCCAAGCCACAGCTGACTCGCGGCCACGGTCAAGGCCGTCTGACGTCACTTGTTTACACCGCTCAGCTGTGCCAGACGGAGTCTGATAACACACTGCAGCCGTTTTGCGCGCCAAGCCAACAGCTGACTCGCGGCCACGGTCAAGGCCGTCTGACGTCACTTGTTTACACCGCTCAGCTGTGCCAGACGCCACCTTCCCCTCTTTCCCAAAATAGCGCAGCGGCCATCGGTCTCGGAACCCACATCCTAAAATAAACAATTCTAAAACTAACCAACATTATTCCCCCCAATACCGACTTTACTAATGAATTTCCCCTTAAACAAATTACTTAATATCACAATAACCAATTTTAATAAAACGATAATCTACCTATGATAATTTATGATAATTTGTAATAATTTATCTCTTTATACCTTTAAAATTCGGCTTTGAAACCCTTAAATTTTGAAACCCCTTTTTTAAGATCTTGGAATACGCGCTCAGATAAGCAGTTGCTTTCCTGCCCGCTTTTAAATATTACACCGCACACCATAAAAATAACTATAGACATTATCTTAAATTAGCGAAACAAATTACTAGCTACACTACCAAAATCCAGGTTCTAACTCTAACCTTTCTTCATAAACTTCCAACCATTTAATAATATCAAGAAAACAGACAAAATCAATTAACTAAACATGCCTTAAAATAAATTATGAGAAAACAAACCACACGAAGAAAACACAAATTTTTTTAAAAATCTATTCTACCCATCCCCTCACCGCTACGACATTTACATAGTATAACACTTCTTTTTCACTTCTTGGTATTGTCCATGTATTTTCGCGTTCCCCAACGTCCATTAATTAATTAATTTTTTTGTTAAATAACATACCACCCACGAATAAGATATATTAGTAAAGATAAAAGATCAAAGTATTAGTTATGCAAATCGAACAATACTAGCAACAATAATAACGGTAGCAAGGCTGCAAATAACAAATTGTCCAAAATTCATCCACGCAAATTAAGCCATATAGGCCAAAATACTTTCTTAATCTAAAATATTTCCCTTCTCAACAATCGGACACCCTAAACTGATTGTGTCGAAACATTACTAAATAAGAGCAAATAAAATTGAATTGAATAGAATTAAATTAGAATAGAATTCAGAAACCTTAAGAGGCCGTTACGAATAAAGAATATTTACTATATAAAATTACCAACCAGTTAGTTATTGAAATAAATCTAAATTTTGGACTTGGCTCTACGGTATACTTCCAGGACGGATTTTCATATTTGTTTGTTGTGACTCGTTTCTTTTGAATTTTCCCGAATGCAATAACACCCCAATTTGGAATTTGGAATATAAAAATGTCCCCTTTAAAAACAAACAAACAAAAGAACTACTTCAATTTAATCAGTTATTTATCTATTTAACAAAATATTGTGGTGGGTGGTACCTTTTTCCCGATGGTCACTACCACTCGTCATCTTCCGCAGGTTCCGCTGCCTCCTCGGCCGCGGCCGCCCGCATTCTGTACGCCACAAGCTGTCCCGGGGTGGTGGCGGTTCCTCCTGTTCAGCTTCCATGGGGAAGTGCCGCATCAAGATGCTGCCGTCCCCGGTCTCCCTCAAAGCCACGAGCTGCCGGCCCAGCGTCACTCGAGCGTTGGATACTGCAGCTTGGTCCCGGACGCGGGCCCACCTGGCCCGTCCCCTGCAGCTCGGCGGCAGTCCTTGCAGAAACGCCGCCGGCGCCGTCTCCCGCAGTCGTCCCATCTTCAGGAGAGCATCCCGCTCCCACGGAGTGAGTCTGCGGCCGTAGGCCTCCGTCTTGCCGTAGACCCGGACTACGGACTCCCCAGTAGTAGTCAAGATCCATGTCTCGCCGCCGTCTCGCCGTAGACCCGGACTACGGACTCCCCAGTAGTAGTCAAGATCCATGTCTCGCCGCCGTCTCGCCGTAGACCCGGACTACGGACTCCCCAGTAGTAGTCAAGATCCATGTCTCGCCGCCGTCTCGCCGTAGACCCGGACTACGGACTCCCCAGTAGTAGTCAAGATCCATGTCTCGCCGCCGTCTCGCCGTAGACCCGGACTACGGACTCCCCAGTAGTAGTCAAGATCCATGTCTCGCTCCACGTGAACTCGTCGTGGCTGTATTCGCAGAATACGGGCGCTTATACTACCAGGTTATTATAGTCCATGGCTGACGGTGGCGGCGACTTGACTAACTGTCTCATCGCCGCACATCCCTTTATATGTTCTCCGGAAGTGGTAACCACCCGTCCCACTTTAATTTTATTTATTAAATCCCATTGTTTTTATCCTATTGTTTATTTATACTTACATTTTATGAATTAAATCTATAAAATATAGTTCAATAAACATAAATATTAAAGAAATTTGACAAGTTCTTAACGTTTACCTACTAAAATTATATTCCTTTTATTTTCGTTTGATTACTAAAGCATAATGAGAATTCAATCCTAAGGTAATATTTATCTAAAACATCCCCATAATAGCTAACTAATAAAGAATTATGTCAAAATTTAGCTATATTATTTATATAGAGTATTTTTAAATTCAAAAATAAAATAATTTATTACATACCTTATGAGGTAGAGGCAGTATATATAATAGCGGAGACCGCCTGTATAAACACCTTCCGCCGTTTTATGAACCGTAGTGCGTGTTTTAAAAACCGCGGCTCACAACACTGACAGAAAGTAACGCTAGTGGCCGATCTGTCCACCACCCTGATGATAGCTTGGCCACCTTGTCGGACGTGCATCTGCACGACCAACATTATGTGTCCAAGTTCCCCGACCCGATGCCACCGATCAAAATTGATGGTGCTCGGAGGCTTCATCGTGGTATAATAAAAAGGATTCACACAGAGCATTGATAAGAAATTACAACCACCAGTTATCTCTTTATTATCTGAACCGTTTACCGCAAAAAGGAAACAACTGACCCAGCCAGTGGTAGAGCTTTTCTAACTAATATTTTGCCGGCACTCTGTCACATATAGTTTTTATATTTCTAAAATCAAAGATAAAAGGAACATCGATGGAGATTACCGTCAAAGAAGAATATAGCAAAGGTATAAATATGTCAGGTAATTACAATATTTGGACACAGCCAGTAGAGGAATTACTGATGTTGTCACCCTGACTCAAAGCTATCCCGCTCCAACAGGGAAAACATAAACAATTATACCAAAGGCAAAGAATAAATAAACGCGACCGAGAAAAAATTACGTAAGCTGATACATAGCCGGAGCCAGTAACTGATCGCACAATTTTAAGACACAGGCAAATATCCCAGGGTGACCAGATACCCGGCTAAGGGAGGACATGTCCTCTTTTTTAACACTTGTCCTCTTATCCCCCAGGCTTTCAAAAAATATGTAAAATATCTGGCTTTTTACAAAATCCAAGACAGGTATTTTAAAGACTATACCTACCATACATAAATAGACTACTGCTGTTGTAAAATCTGAGGATGGTGCTGCTTTAAATGAGCACATAGTTGTATGGTGTACTTGTCGCGTTGTATGAGTGTGACACTATGCTGATTTACAAGCATAGTGTCACACAGACTCAACCCAGAAACTTAGAAACTTTTGAATTATTCTCAAAACAATTGAGCAATAATAACTTACAATTAAACATACATTTTCAAGTTGTCAAGTTTTTAATTATACAATAAACATTAACTTCCGAGAAAATATAGGCAGGTCTGATCATTTAATGTGTAAACAAGTTATTACTATGCACTGATTTACCCAAAATACATGTCTAAATATGTTTTTAGACACATGTTTGTAAATAATCAAATATCAAAAGTTATAGGGTCCAAAAGGGCTCTTTTATCAAAGAAAATAAAAATAAAAACACCCTGTCATTGAGTTGCAGCATAAAAACTAAACAATTTACCAACAAAAATGTGACACTGTAATCTAGGGAGGTTTAACTGTCAAATTTGGCGATTTTAGGTCTATAAGGGTAACTTAAGCCAAATTGAGTTAGGAAAATAATAAACACTATATAAACTTTTATTATTTACTTAAACAATTTTTGTTTTTTTAGTAATCTTTTTGACTTTCTTACTTTAATTTTTGTTTTCTTCTGTTTTAATTTTATTTGACTTTGGCCACAGACGGTGTACCTGCCTGTGGCCAGTATTACCTCTTTTTTCTTCTTACAGGTAAAAAAATCAAACAAATAGATGTTTTCTATCGTTGTCGCATCTGGATCAACAAGGTCCATACCTGATAAAAAATCTTAATTATAATCCTTAATTAATTATAACACAAAAAGTTTATTTACCCTATTAAATTCAACATTATAAACACTGCATGTAGAGTAGGATTCACATAAGTTGGCCAAAGCATGTGGGCACTAGCGGCACCGCCGCGCTGGCGCAGTGGTAGTCGAGTCCACGTGACCTCCCGCGCCGCGCTGGCGCAGTGGTAGTCGAGTCCACGTGACCGCCCGCGCCACGCTGCGTCAGCAGTCCCTGGGGGGAGGTCACGTGACCTTCGTGGGTGGTCCGCTGGAATAATCGAGCGTGTGCCGTAGGCAATTATTAATATTTTATCCTGACTACTCTAGCGTTTTTGTGGCCTTAGAAAGGCCGTTTGATGGTGGTAAAGGTCAGGTACACTAGTTGTAGATATGCACCTGAACCTCTACAAATGACTGATGATGGCGTACTTTATCATCGATCCAGTCAGCAATCCTTGCCAGCTCCAATCGATCAAGTCTCATTGGCTCCATGTCCATCTCGATCAATCGCCCAAATTGGTAGTATTTCATAATTCGGACCACAACTGTTGATCCATCCTCCAAATGATCCCAAATATGGTCCATCCAGGAATCCACTTCAGAGGTGCAAGTGAATTTGGCGATGTAATGGTCGCGAGCTACTGGTACGGGCATCTTGTCGCTTTGAATGTTTCCTGCAGTCTGAAGCGCAGCGCGTCTGATCGCGACAAACTTTCTAACTTTCTAACAACGGTTCAACAACATTCAAGAGAACTCCAGAAATTCGGACCAATTTAAAGGCAATTCCAACTATTTCTCGAACAAAGAAAAATTTTAGAGTATCATTTGCACAACACATTAGGTTCAATATTATTTTTCAATAAAGCTTCACCCGTCGTTAAACTAGTGAATTGCCCGATTTTTTACGCTTGTTATTCATGTCTTTGGCTCTACTCTTTTAATTCGTTTACCCATCACCTGTTAGTAAATATGCGTGATCGTCTTTTTCGGAGCTTAGGAACCCATTCGAGCCCGATTCTTGGAGAGAGTAGAGGATGGCTTCCCCATCTTGGAGGGGATGAGATACCATTATCTTACAAACTCCAAAGATTTGTAGCTCTCGAAGACAAAATGCCCGGGATAGTACCCTCTAAAATATGGAAGACTGGTGCTCGTGTCTGTCCGGACAACAACCACAAAACCATTCTCCAAGTAGTCCCAACAGTCGTCCATCCAGGAATCTACATCGCAGGTGCATGTGAATTTTGCAGTACAGTGATCACGGGCTACTGGTACAGGCATGTTGTCGCTTCGGTCGTTTCCTTCAGTCTGAAGACAGGCGCAGCGCAGCGCAGAGCGCCGGCGTCCCCATTCCTCTGAACTGGGCTTTGTTTCCTAATGTAACTGTCAAAACCCAAAATAAAGTTTTTCCATAAAAATGGATTCTTCCGATTTTCTACCACGTTTAGTCCCCAGATTTCAATTAAATAAATACAAGCCTACCCAATTAGCAACAAAATAAATATAATATCATCAGCAAAAAGGCAACCATTGAAACCTGTTATATTAGTGTTAAAAATAATTCAACTTTTTTCTTTTGAGATAGCCAAATCAATTATCTTTACTTCTGACACCAAAATGTTATCTCGAGGATGGCTGAGTTGAAATTTAATTGATTAAATAGAACATAAAATTAGAACATTATTTATTTATTGAAATTCCTTTATATATATATATATATATATATATATATATATATATATATATATATATATATATATATATATATATATATACATAGTGTATAATAATAAAAAATTCAAATTTATAGACACAAGTATTAATTAATCATACCCCGAAATTTTGAAACTAATTAATAACCCAAAGCAGACATAACCCATCCACTTAAAAAATTGCAATATATTTAACTACAGAAACACAAACAACATACAAAATTCAACATTTGAAAATTAACCTTACTTGCTCACACAAAAAATGCAATTGATTATATACAAAGTATACCCCCTGGTCTCTTATTTTCAGCGTCCATGATTTATTATATACAAAGTATACCACCCCCGAATTAAATCATATATAAAACTGTTCACATAAGCGACACTACAAAATTAAATGATAATCCAGCAAACAACGCTCTTATATTACTGATACGCCTAACCATACCACCAATTTAATTGACACAACGCTTATCTTTTTATAACGTTATAACGATATATTTTTGTCACGCGTCTGTTACACTTTCTCACGACTTTGTGACGAATATTGTTATCATAAGAGTCGAAATCGACATCGCTAACGATATGATTATTGTGTGGGTAAAATGCCATAATATTGGTGTGGTCAACTGCGGTTTACTACCCATTTCATCACTCATTCTGTAGGCAAAGTAGTAGAGAACCAACATTTCTACCGTGTGTCTAACGAAACAGTTAATTTTAATCAACAACTAATCTGAATTATCTGTTTCTTCATCTAGTTTCAATATGCGTCTGAAACTAGAAGATGAAAACATAACTGGGAACTCCTTTTGTGGTTTCATTTCCAGTTCGACAGCCTTTATATTATGCGTTAAAAACTTTGGAGCAGAGGCCAGGTGCTCCAGGGTGTGATGACATGTGTAATGGTGCAGACCAGCAGCTTTCATGGCCATACCGAGAAGCGTAACGCAGTTATCAATTCCAACTAATGTTTTACTATAGTTAAACTGAGCGTTGTTATCTTGAAGGTAGTTTTTCTTCCAAAAGACACATGTGAAAATAACAAAAAACATAACTCATCTTAATTATTAAACCCCCCAATCCATCTTCTATAAATAGTTCGGCCACACACTGCACCAGAGTAACTAAGCGTCCAATCGTGCAAGGACCCAAGAATGGGTCCTGGTATGCAATAGTGGTACCTCACCAAAATGTGAGGAGTCACCCTTGCAACCCAAAAAAGGGTTGCAACAAACTCCACTCAGATCGAGCGGCCAATAAAAAACCTCTATACACCACAAAGTCATCACAGTCCTGCACCTTGAATAGAACTGACAAATCATACAACACACAGTGGCTGTGATTTAATCGTGCCTACACTTCCGCAAAATAAACATTACTCAACTACCAGTTTGATAAAATTATATCTACCAAAAATATAAAATTTTACTCACTCGTCTTTCTCGTGACCGCACTCCCGTGGCGGAGGATGCCGGTCCCACACTTCCGTACAATGTAGGACGTCCTCAGCGCAGGTGCAGCAGATCTCCCGCCACTCCCGGTCGTGCCCCGTCTTGGCAATGTATGTGCACGACGCCACCTTGCCGCACGAATAGCAAGTGTCGAAGTACAGTGGACAAGACGCCACCTTCCTGCACGAATAGCAAGTGTCGAAGTACAGTGGACGCGCCCTTTCCATGATGTGCAGATGAACTGGAAAGAGAGCGTAATCTAACGGAAGTCCCGTTTCGATAACCCCACCACTAACAGTTCTCTCTCTTTCTCTGGACAGAAATTAGAAAATATTTTTCAAACCCATTAAAGAGAAAACGGCCTCTTCCAAACAACATTTTAGCGAAATGAATATTCAGCGCTAAAAGCCGACATTCAATTTCGGTGTTTGATTGCCTAACATTAAGCAGCGAATTAAATATCCAGCGCTAAAAGCCGACACTCAATTTCGGCGTTTGATTGCCTGACATTAAAGCCGGTTTTTCTTCGTGGGCAAATTAGTTGAGATTCCAAAGCGCACGCGGCCCGATTTCTCCGACTGCGGTGTTGGCCTTGTGTGGCGACCTGGTCTAATTTATAATAAAACCTTGAGCCCGAAACATTTTGGAAAGTAATGTTTTACTGCAATAAGTTATTATTATTGTCAATAAATAATGATCGAACAAATCCATCATGAATGGAGCGCGAAAGCAAGCGCTTATCTCCGCAGGAAGCGAGTCCGATAACACACTGCAGCCGTTCTGCGCGCCAAGCCAACAGCTGACTCGCGGCCACGGTCAAGGCCGTCTGACGTCACTTGTTTACACCGCTCAGCTGTGCCAGACGCCACCTTCCCCTCTTTCCCAAAATAGCGCAGCGGCCATCGGTCTCGGAACCCACATCCTAAAATAAACAATTCTAAAACTAACCAACATTATTCCCCCCAATACCGACTTTAATAATGAATTTCCCCTTAAACAAATTACTTAATATCACAATAACCAATTTTAATAAAACGATAATCTACCTATGATAATTTATGATATTTTGTAATAATTTATCCCTTTATACCTTTAAAATTCGGCTTTGAAACCCTTATATTTTGAAACCCCTTTTTTAAGATCTTGGAATACGCGCTCAGATAAGCAGTTGCTTTCCTGCCCGCTTTTAAATATTACACCGCACACTATAAAATAACTATAAACATTATCTTAAATTAACGAAACAAATTACTAGCTACACTACCAAAATCCAGGTTCTAACTCTAACCTTTCTTCATAAACTTCCAACCATTTAATTATATCAAGAAAACAGACAAAATCAATTAACTAAACATGCCTTAAAATAAATTATGAGAACACAAACCACACGAAGAAAACACAAAAAATATTTTTTTAATCTGTTCTACCCATCCCCTCACCGCTACGATATTTACATAGTATAACACTTCTTTTTCACTTCTTGGTAGTGTCCATGTATTTTCGCGTTCCCCAACGTCCATTAATTAATTAATGTTTTTGTTAAATAACATACCACCCACGAATAAGATATTTAGTAAAGATAAAAGATCAAAGTATTAGTTATGCAAATCGAACAATACTAGCAACAATAATAACGGTAGCAAGGCTGCAAATAACAAATTGTCCAAAATTCATCCATGCAAATTAAGCCATATAGGCCAAAATGTTTTCTTAATCTAAAATATTTCCCTTCTCAACAATCGGACACCCTAAACTGATTGTGTCGAAACATTACTAAATAAGAGCAAATAAAATTGAATAGAATAGAATTAAACGAAATTCAGAAACCAGAAGAGGCCGTGACGAATAAAGAATATTTACTATATAAAATTACCAACCAGTTAGTTATTCAAATAAATCTAAATTTGAGACTTGGCTCTACGGTATACTTCCAGGACGGATTTTCATATTTGTTTGTTGTGACTCGTTTCTTTCGAATTTTCCCGAATGCAATAACACCCCAATTTGGAATTTGGAATATAAAAATGTCCCCTTTAAAAACAAAAACAACAAAAGAACTACTTAAATTTAATCAGATATTTATCTATTTAGCAAAATATTGTGGTGGGTGGTATCTTTTTCCTGCTGGTCACTACCACTCGTCATCTTCCGCAGGTTCCGCTGCCTCCTCGGCCGCGACCGCCCGCATTCTGTACGACCACAAGGTGTCCCGGGGTGGTGGCGGTTCCTCCTGTTCAGCTTCCATGGGGAAGCGCCGCATCAGTATGCTGCCGTCCCCGGTCTCCCTCAAGGCCACGAGCTGCCGGCCCAGCGTCACTCGAGCGTTGGATACTGCAGCTTGGTCCCGGACGCGGGCCCACCTGGCCGTCCCCTGCAGCCACGAGCTGCCGGCCCAGCGTCACTCGAGCGTTGGATTCTGCAGCTTGGTCCCGGACGCGGGCCCACCTGGCCCGTCCCCTGCAGCTCGCCGGCGCCGTCTCCCGCAGTCGTCCCATCTTCAGGAGAGCATCCCGCTCCCACGGAGTGAGTCTGTGGCCGTAGGCCGCCGTCTCGCCGTAGACCCGGACCACAGATTCCCCAGTAGTGGTCAACGTCCAGGTCTCGCTCCACACGAACTCGTCCTGGCTGTACTCGCTGAATTTTGGTGGTGACACTACTAGGTTATTGTACTCCATGGCTGACGGTGGCGGCGACTTGACTAACTGTCTCATCGCCGCACATCCCTTTATATGTTCTCCGGAAGTGGTAACCACCTATCCCACTTAAATTTTATGTATTAAATCCGATTGTTTTCATCCCATTGTTTATTTATACTTAAATTTTATGAATTAAATCTATAAAATATAGTTCAATAAACATAAATATAAAAGAAATTAAACAAGTTCTTTACGATTACCTACTAAAATTATATTCCTCTTATTTTTGTTTGATTGCTAAAGCATAAGGAGAATTCAATCCTAAGGTAATATTTATCTAAAACATCCCCATAATAGCTAACTAATAAAGAATTATGTCATAATTTCGCCATATTATTTATATAGAGTATTTGTTAAATTCAATAATAAAATAATCTATTACATACCTTATGAGGTAGAGGCAGTTTTATAATAGCGGAGACCGCCTGTATAAACACCTTCCGCCGTTTTTTGAACCGTAGTGCGTGTTTTAAAAACCGCGGCTCACAACACTGACAGAAAGTAACGCTAGTGCCCGATCTTGGCCACCTCGTCGGACGTGCATCTGCACGACCAACACTATGTGGCCAAGTTCCCCAACCCGGTGCCACCGATCAAATTGATGGTGGTCGGAGGCTTCATCGTGGTATAATAAAAAGGATTCGCACAGAGCATTGATAAGAAATGACGATCACCAGCTATCTCTTTATTATCTATTCCTGCGGTGCTCCCTTCTTCCGGTCCGTTGCCTCATATCTTTGGCTTGAACATTGACAAATAAACATCATACTTGCGACAAATACAGCTATAACAAACATCTTGTCTGCTAAAGTTTGAATTATACAAAAATGCCATGCTTACATAAGTATGCTTTGCCATAAGATTTCAATTAGCTGTGAGAATGAAATGTAATATTGTTAAATTAGTGTTTTATTACTCACCGTCGGTTTGAAGGCTGAATCTCTCCGTCTTTCGTGGCTTAGTTCCCCGGTTCCAGCTCCATAGCTTCATTAATAAAGTCTTCCATAGAGCATGGAGATTCGACTTCATTTTCGAGATTGACGATGTTCCCAAAGTTATTTAAATGTGTAACTCGGGCTAATGGTAAACACCAAAATATATTTTCCAATTACTTTTTCTTGCTCTTCAGTTGTTGGAAATGTGTTCGTTTTCTAGAATGTCAGTATTATATTTTTGACTAGGCAGTCCGTATACGCTATTATATTTGAATTTTTTTTAATGTTAATTCCAAATACCATGTACAAAGAGATAATTTATTATTGAAATTTTTTTTATGGGCATATTCAATAGATGCCCATAATTCCTGTGGACTCTCTTCCAAGGCATTTTGCAGCGATCTCGCCTCGAACATGAGACTATTCTGTGGATCGACAGTTCTCTTCCTCGAGATCTCGGCAATTTGGACATCAATCATGTTGGAAAAGTCATTTACGAATTTAGATATATCCATCCTTTGCACATTGACCATTTCGTTGCCAAAGAAATTATATATGGCAATCAATGGCACGCATAGTAACAATGCATCTTGTTGTTGTTTATTTCTTCTTGCCAGACCACTTAAAAGGGTATTTAAATTAAAAGTACACGTTTCTAAAATTGAGCGTGAAATGATTTCCAAAAATAATTTGATGATCTTTCCAAACTCAACAGTGAAGTTTGTGTTTTCAATTCCGCTGTTTATTAATTTAATTACAGTCCGTTTGGTTGCATCAGCCCCATAGGTGTAAAGTTTTAAATTCGGCATTAATTTTTGATTATATTCACTCTGATTTGATCTTAATTGTTCACTTGTGAGGACCTTTGACTCATCAAATTCATAAATTACTTCCCTGTCGGGCGAAATTCTACTTAGTGGACTTTTTGGTGGTTGATTGTGTGTTGATTGAGGTCCTTAAAACGAAACACATTTATTTTGGTTCCGACTCTGGTTTCTCACTGGATAACTGGCACCATCTTCTCCATCATGGATTTTCTTTTCCGCGATCGACTTGAAGCATCAGACTCACTTCCGGAATTTATGGAAGCTGTTTCGAAGTGGTTACTGGTAATGGGTTAAAAATCAAACCTTTAAATTTAAAAACTCACAAAGAAATTCAGATATTCACAAAGAAATTTAAAAATTTTCAACTCATAAAATCAAAATGAATAAATGAAACAAATCTACTAAATTTAATAAATTTACATCATTGTTAGTTACTAATTATCCAACAATTACACAATGAATGGAGCGCGAAAGCAAGCGCTTATCTCCGCAGGAAGCGAGTCCGATAACACACTGCAGCCGTTCTGCGCGCCAAGCCAACAGATGACTCGCGGCCACGGTCAAGGCCGTCTGACGTCACTTGTTTACACCGCTCAGCTGTACCAGGCGCCAACTTCCCCTCTCTCTCAAAATAGCGCAGCGGCTATCGGCCTCGGAACCCACATCCCAAAATAAACAATTATAAAACCAACCAACATAAAATAACCAACTTTAATAAAACGATAATTTACCTATGATAATGTATGATAATTTGTAATAATTTATCTCTTTATACCTTCAAAATTCGGCTTTGAAACCCTTATATTTTAAAACCCCTTTTAAGATCTTGGAATACGCGCTCAGATAAGCAGTTGCTTTCCTGCCCGCTTTTAAATATTACACCGCACACTATAAAATAACTATAGACATTATCTTAAATTAACGAAACAAATTACTAGCTACACTACCAAAATCCAGGTTCTAACTCTAACCTTTCTTCATAAACTTCCAACCATTTAATTATATCAAGAAAACAGACAAAATCAATTAACTAAACATGCCTTAAAATAAATTATGAGAACACAAACCACACGAAGAAAACACAAAATTTTTTTTAAATCTATTCTACCCATCCCCTCACCGCTACGATATTTACATAGTATAACACTTCTTTTTCACTTCTTGGTAGTGTCCATGTATTTTCGCGTTCCCCAACGTCAATTAATTAATTAATTTTTTTGTTAAATAACATACCACCCACGAATAAGATATTTAGTAAAGATAAAAGATAAAAGTATTAGTTATGCAAATCGAACTATACTAGTAACAATAATAACGGTAGCAAGGCTGCAAATAACAAATTGTCCAAAATTCATCCATGCAAATTAAGCCATATAGGCCAAAATGTTTTCTTAATCTAAAATATTTCCCTTCTCAACAATCGGACACCCTAAACTGATTGTGTCGAAACATTACTAAATATCATGGAAGAGAAATAAGAGCAAATAAAATTGAATAGAATAGAACTAAACGAAATTCAGAAACCATAAGAGGCCGTTACGAATAAAGAATATTACTATATAATATTACCAACCAGTTTGTTATTCAAATAGATTTAAATTTTGACTTTGTTCTATGGCATACTTCCAGGACGGATTTTCATATTTGTTTGTTGTGACTCGTTTCTTTCGAATTTCCCGAATGCAATAACACCCCAATTTGGAATTTGGAATATAAAAATGTCCCCTTTAAAAACAAACAAACAAAAGAACTACTTAAATTTAATCAGTTATTTATCTATTTTTCAAAATATTGTGGTGGGTGGTATCTTTTTCCCGCTGGTCACTACCATTCGTCATCTTCCGCAGGTTCCGCTGCCTCCTCGGCCGCGGCCGCCCGCATCCTGACGCCCACAAGGTGTCCCGGGGTGGTGGCGGTTCCTCCTGTTCAGCTTCCATGGGGAAGCGCCGCGTCAAGATGCTGCCGTCCCCGGTCTCCCTCAAGGCCACGAGCTGCCGGCCCAGCGTCACTCGAGCGTTGGATACTGCAGCTTGGTCCCGGACGCGGGCCCACCTGGCCCGTCCCCTGCAGCTCGGCGGCAGTCCTTGCAGCTACGCCGCCGGCGCCGTCTCCCGCAGTCGTCCCATCTTCAGGAGAGCATCCCGCTCCCACGGAGTGAGGCTGTGGCCGTAGGCCGCCGTCTCGCCGTAGACCCGGACCACAGACTCCCCAGTAGTGGTCAACGTCCAGGTCTCGCTCCACACGAACTCGTCCTGGCTGTACTCGCTGAATGTTGGAGGTGACACTACTAGGTTATTGTACTCCATGGCTGACGGTGGCGGCGACTTGACTAACTGTCTCATCGCCGCACATCCCTTTATATGTCCTCCGGAAGTGGTAACCACCCGTCCCACCAATAATCTATGCCGACTTTTCGGGATTTAGCCACAACAAAACAGAGTAATCTTCCCCTCTACAGCTGCTGACGTTTGTGCTAAGCTTTTGTATCCCTCAAATTTATAGTCAGCAGCTCGTTCCTTCCTGGAAACAAGCCATTCCAAATTTAACTCTGACTAGATTACCCTTATTTATTTTCAAAAATTTTCCCCTTTTAACATTCCATTAAAGCTACGCCACTTTTATCCTCCATTAGCAAGGAATGGCCACATAATAAGGACTGACTTACATTTCAGTATGTTGCAGCTGTCAATCCAGGATGCAGGGGTCGTTTCCACACCTAGGCGCACGACCGTTATTATTAAATTTTGACAATTTAATTATTTCAAATTTGGAATCCAACAATAATAAACTTATTTACTCAAATGACTTCATATTGTTTAATTTTAAAAATTTCCTCTTTCTTAATTCAGAACCCAACAATAATTGAATTTGTTACAAAACTTTGCCACACGATAATACTCGATATTACTAAGTATTACCATATGATACCTTGGTATCATTATTACCATGTATTATTATTTTATATTACTATTATTATAATTTTCTTGGGTTTTAAATTTTAATATATAGTATAATAAACATTTTAAACAAATGATTTAAAGCATGAACAAATAAATGCAATATTAATAAATGAATTGAAAATTTATTGGGCACGTTGTTGAAGCAGTTACCCTTGCGTCTGCTTTACACAGGGACTTTTTGAAGAAGTTCCTTTCGCGTCTGCTATTTCGGGGACGTTGATAAAGCAGTTCCCTTGCGTCTGCTTAAGCACAAAAACAAATAAAATGTAATATTTAACTAAAATGTCCTCTAACTAATCGGGTGCGGAACATAACCCTTTACTAATATGGCACCACATTACTGAAGTCTTTTGTATGGTAACCATGTCTTTACAAAATTTAAACAACAAAATTATAAACACAATAAAAAGAATTATGTAAATATTAATCATAATTTGTGTCAAGAAATTTAAATTTGAAAACTCAACAAATAAATATGCTATGGCAAGATTTGCTCTAATCAGACAACCCTGAAATAATTTAGTACAGATGTAGAATTCAACTTTTCAATAGGATAATGTCTAACTTGAGAGCCCACATCGGAGAAAGCCAATTTAGAATGATTAATTTTACAGTCAATATATTGGATAATATTATCCTTACCTTTGACCAAAGGGAAAGTTTGTTTCATTTTAATTTTGGTATTATCTGGTACTATATCTGGAAGAGTTAATAAAAGCTTTGATCATTCTCATTGGTTAGTAAAATCAATTTATAAACTATAGTATAGGATTATTCCAGTACGTCAGCAAAACCTCATATAAGCTACAAGAGCGGTCTTTGTTATTTGTTTTACTTAACATACACTGAGAAAAATCAGAGCTCCAGATTGCGAGTAAATGTTGATTTCGCATGATTCTTGGCGCTACAACCAGCAACATGCGGCAAACCAATGTGGTCTGGAGTCACACACATTACATCTCCAATTTGGCTTTGGTCCGTTCCTAGCAGTGTAATGTTAAAACAGTCCAGACTAGAATCTAGGCGTTAACAATAAACAAATGTTGCGGACACTAGCAATGCTAGTGTGATAAAATCAGTGACGTCACACTTAGCCCCAGCCCGTACTAGTGCTCGTTCAATGCCCTAGATATTTTGTATTCCTCTGCCTAAAACCAGGCGCGCATTGTGGTAGTCACATATAGAATGTCATGTGGCAAAAAACAAAATGATTGTGAGGGACCCTAGCGTATAGACGCGACGCACTTCCAAGGCTGGGGTTTGCAGCGTACCCCAGCCAACCAGAGGGTGGGCTCTAACCGTCCCTGTGCCTGACAGGTGTCCGCGCATGCGCAATCACACTGATGACAGCGTCATACCCCTAATCTTCGACCCATGCAGTCCTGAGTGAGTTGTTGGTGTAACTGGTTGGACTGTTTATTATAGTGACTTGTTTCTTTGTTTCCTTTGTGAATAATAGGTGAAGAAACTTCACGCTTCCTGCAGGATTGGGGCCTCCACGTCTTACAACAGAATTTTACCGGTGAGTTTGAGATTTATGGCAATAAAAGTTACCGTATTGTTTAGTCAATAATGTCATAATAAAATGTCATGAGATCACATAGGCCTTATAAATTTAGCCGATTTGAAAAATACTTCCTCAGTTAAATTATTCAATTATATTGCGGGCTTGGTAAAATTTCAGGATTATGGGGACATAACGATAAATTCAGTGTGTTCCAACGTACGATTATCGTACTTTTACATTTTTGTGGTTTGATCCAAATGTTGTTTGGTATGCCCACAATGTTTTAAGTTCTATTCTGGGTGTAATTTTTACTGTTACTCAGGTTTTTTTGGCGTTTCAACATAGCACATAAAACAAAATATGGTTTCTGCCAGCCGTAAATGTTTGTCTTGTATTCATTGACATAGTTTCGAATTAATTTTATAAAGTCATTCCCAAATAACAAAGGGTAATTTTGAAATAATTTTGTAAAGTCATTTACAATGTACGAAGGACATTAATGAGAATGGTGAATTTTAAAAATAATTTGAAGAAAATTTTGGATTTTAATGGTACTTTTATGCTGGCAGCACTGACGATTGACAGTGGCATTTGTCAGCATAGAGGTGCCTAGCAGAGAAGTGGTTGAAATTATGTATTGATGTTTGCTTTGTTTTCAAAAGGATTTTTAACTTTCATCCTGTCAGTACTGTTCATTTGTTAACGTGTTCGAATCTGGATCTATACATTAAATAAACTAAACCTATTAGGCGACTGAAATTTGAAATGATTTTCAATATTTTCTCAAATTAATTCTTTGTGTTTTTTTTAGACAACATGATTGATTTAAATACCACCACTTGTTAAGTGAAGTTAATATACGTCACTTGATAAAACCATATTATTTGAACTAAGTAACTTAATATGTCTCCAGTGATAGATAAATTATAAAATAATTAGCCATTTCGGACCAACGTGTTAACTCCCACAGACTTGTACCCAAGTTAAGACCTTACGGAGTTTGAAAAAAAAACTTGAAGGCTAGGAATACCCCTAAGGCGAGGGGATTTCTTTTCATAGTCATAACTCAAGAACGGCTGGAAGGAGTTTAATATTTGTGGTTTCAATTTAAAGGTATATCTACATATATTTGCCAGTATGTCTTAGAATTGTACAAAATAGGCCTATAAAATAATGTAATTTATTTGAGTACACTAATCAAGGGTTGAATTTTCGGAACCGTGGCGCTATCAGTCGACATCCAACTTGATTTTCTTTGTTTGCAATCAAAAATATAGACGGTCTTTTTGAAATATATTTAAAGAATTAATTATTATGATGAAAGAAATTAAAAATACTCAGCTGAAAATGTGGCCCCGTTCTTTTATGGTCCGGGGCAATCTGCCCCCTTTGTCCCCCCCCCCCTTTGTATATACCGGCAAACGTAATGTCATTTAGCTAATGAGAAAAATAAATAATATTAGCGATTCAGAAAGTAGGCTAATAGGATTATAATAATGGGGAGATGATTCTGGCCAAAGTTTATGGTTTGAACCTTATTAATTTTTTCACTTAAACTCCATTAAGAATAAATTATCCTTTCAAGAGTACATAGAATTTTCTATAAACAGCTAAAAAACTCTTTTTAAATAAACTTTGTATGTTTCCAGTTTCTTCAAGATTTTGACCATCTCCATTCCGAAAAAGAGAAGTCTTTCAAACAATATCACAGCGTACAGGAATAAAATCCTGACTATAGCAAATACCAAGGAACAACAAACTAGGATTAAGGACAGGAAACAGGCAATATAACATCTTAAAACCATTGCATCAGGTAATAATATAACATCGACTTAATATAAAGTTATTATTAATGACAATTTCGACTGAAAATTTAAAATTATAAATTTGGGATTAGCTAAATCATAAGAACATTGGGAGGGCGTTTACTCTGGGTTTTCAACGTGTAAAATTGTTTTTTTTTTACAAGCAAAAAAACACTACGTTTTCCAAAGTAATTGAAGAATCATTAATCAAACGGCATTTAATGTATTTTTCTTGAAAAATTTAAAATTTTAGATGTCACACATTTAATTTGTTGTTACTTTTTTTTATCACATTAGTTATTACATATATTATTATTTAATAAATGCAACATTTCCCCAATGTAATATACCTGGTGTCCTATAATATTCCCCCCCAACTTTTTCCTATATTTTTATATATCAATCCCACACAACCCCCAAACATTGTTGGGTGGTTAATACTTCATTCTGATGAGGTACCCAATTTTTGGCCGCCATCTTAGATCCGCCATATTGGATCAAAAATATTTTTTTCAAATGTAAAAGTGGTGTTGTGACCCATTGTTTCAAGCTAGATTTTTTCACTGATTACAATTCCGCAATTCGTTTTTTAATATATCAATTGGTTCTCATAATATGAATACTTTAAATTTATTTATTTTCAACCAATTTAAACATTAAAAATTAAAAATTGATCAAATAGGCCATAACCACAAAATAATGCTAGATAGTGACGAATAACCACCACCAGGCTTTGTTGAATTATTTCCACTTAACTTTCTCCAATCCAATTATATTTTTGCCTCCATCTTGGATCCGCCATTTTGAAATGAGGTAAGTTATTTCAAATATGAATATGGTGTTGTGAACCATCATTTCAATCTAGATTTTTACGCCGAATTCAATGTCGCAACCCGTTTTTAATGATCATGTTTAGTTTTCAAGATATTGATAAATTTCTAATAAACATTTAAAAAAATATGATTTTCCAAAAACTAAAAATTAGCCTATTTTATCAATTTGTAATGCTTAAATTGGTTGAAAATAAATAAATTTTTAGTATTAATAAAATTTAAAGTAATCATATCTTAAGAACCAATCGATATATTAAAAAACGGATTGCGGCATTGTAATTTAGTGAAAAAGTCTAGCGTAAAATGATGGGTCACAACTCCACTTTTACATTTGAAAAATATATTTTGGATCCAATATGGCGGCCGAAATTGGATACCTACTCAAAATGAAGTATTAACTACCCAACAATGTTTGGGGGTGATGAGGGATTGATATTTGAAAAATACAGGAAAAAGATAGGGGGGTTATTATGGGACACCCGGTATAATTCTTAATGGAATTTTTCAAATTTATAAGTAAAACTGTAAAGAAAAAACAGTAAGCCCTGTAGTTAAAAAAAAAATTTGACGACATATTTTCGGTGGGCTATCAACAATTTTTACAACATTTGAAAATTATAATGCAGGGTGCTTTGCCATCTTCAATTACCTCCCTCAGACCTCTGATAGGGCACCCAACCAGTCTTACAAAACTATTATGGTACATTACAAAAAAAAACATGTTGCTATTATGTTGGTATATAAAAATTATTACAGGTATGTCTGCCTTTTTTTCAGAAGATAGTTCCTCTTCAATCAAGTGTGGACATCCTGCTTCTACTTAACTATCTTCTGTACACTAGGAAAATTAGCAAGATTCATGGAAAAGGACTGAACAAGCCTTCGAAACAGGAAATTCATTTCCTTCAAGTGAAACAGACATTTTGGCTGCGGTGCAGGAGATAAAACGGAAATATGTACGGTATGGTCCCACACTTCAGCCTTTTATAATTATGGTAGGGAGTTGTAAAGATATGAAACAGAGCAAAGTAGTGATTAAGTGTGACTTTTCGATTATTTATGACTTTTAAGCAGCAGTTATAAAATTGTCAGTACTATAATAGTCGGCCTACTGTGGCCAGAACAGTTAAGGGGTTTTCTCAAGTTTAATTTTAATGGATGTAGTATCTAAAACTGTTACCTAATATTCTTGCATTGTATTTTTTCCTAATTAATGCTGATAATATTGCAAGTAGGGCCTACTGTAACAGCTTTTGTTAAAGCATAATACTTTTATTTTAATGATGACAGTAGCTATAATTGCCTGTAATACTGTAGTTAATATTTTTGTATAGTATTTTTTAAGAGGGGGTTCCAGTCACGAAAAACAATTTTTACCCAATTTTTTTAGTCTTTGATTCGTAACTGCTCCACCCAAATTTTCAAATCCAATACAGCCTCAACCGCTCAACCAAAATTTTAGATTTATAGCTAGCTCATTTAAACGATAGTATATTAATATTTAAAGGATAGTATATTTAATATCTGGATAATTTAAACAAAATTATCCAGATTTTCCAGTGATATCCTTCCCTTGATATCACAACCAATACAATTTATAAAAATACAATTAATCATTATTTTTATATTTTATATATTTAAACCTAAAGCGATATCAAAAATCTGATAACTGGAATCGATAAATAGTTTTTCTCTTTCAAATGAGCTATAAATAGAGACTTTGGTTGAGCAGTTGAGACTGTGTACCAAATTTTAAAGTTAAAAATAGTCTTGAGGGAGGAACAGGTAGTTGTGTAGGATTGGAACCCCCTCTTGAAACCAACATGTTTGCAGCAGTTACATAATTTTTTGTCAGTAATAGTTATGGTTAAGGGAATATTATTATTACAGCCATCATTATTATTAATTCAATGTTCTTAATTTGTACTTGTTTTAATTACAATTAATAAATTTGTTACAATTGGAGTCTCAAATATTTTATTTAGCCTATACATCCAAATTAACCGTTTATAGAAAATTTATTTATATTAAATGAAATTCAGTGTCCAAATTACAAAAGTTTTAATAATGTTTTCATTACTTAAATAAGTCTTTGATTGCAGTTTTATCTTGGCATATACTATACTATTTATTAAATTCTAGCTTTAACAATGAAGCATCTGGTACCCTTCAAAATGTTGCACTAGAAATTGTAAAAGTTCATAATAACACGTACTTGTCCTATTTTGTTCAAAATTTAAGTCCTCAAATGTTGATATTTTTATAATGTTTGGTTGATTATTAAATTATATAATATATCAGATAATCTGTTGTAATTATCTTCGAAGCTGTATTGAGTATTTTTAAAAAGCTGAAAATTTGCTAAATTTAATGTTCACTTTACTTGAAACAATCAAAATGAAAATAAATCTTGTGGTGTATGTCTCTAATCATAATATTAAAAGCAAGAGCCAGCTTGGAACCAAAACTCATATCATCAAATTAGTCTTCTAATGAGATCAACCTTTTTATTTTCGAAATGTTGAATTTTGCCACAATAGTTGTAGCCATAACACTACCTAGTTCCAGATCCGATCTGCTAGCAGCTACCACCTCTTTCTGCCTCCGTGTGTTGTGTAAAGTAAAAAATAAATCAGCCCAGAAGCGAACTGCAGATACAGTTTTTTGACATAGGAACAACCCGCCCCTTGTTCCTATGTCTTATTCAGCATTTCAAACAAGCCAGTTTTTTTAACGTAACAGTAACTCATTAACATAATTATGACGCTTTTGGTATGAATATAGTTAAACTAGCAGAAATTTAGGAATAAAGATTTAATCATTGGATTAAGAATAAAATCAAAATTGGCTTAAACAGAAAGGTTGTTACTGAAGCATTAGGGGGGAGTCTGATTCTAAGTCCTACATCTGTGGCCGATTTGTGGGCTAAATCAATTTTAATCGATGGAACCAACCCGCTGACAACACGAGAAGAGGTCACTAGCTAGCTGGGGTCTGGAACTAGTCAGTACTGGGGCTACAACTATCAAGGGTGGAACGCACACCAGACGCAAAGAGAGGTGGCCACTAGCTTGCTGGGGCCTGACACTAGACAGTAATGGGGCTGCAACCATCCAGGGTGGAACGACACCAGATACAAAAAGAGGTGGCCACTAGCTTGCTGGGGTCTGGCACTAGACAGTAATGGGGCTGCAACTATCCAGGGTGGAACGACACCAAACACATAGAGAGGTGGCCACTAGCTATTTGGGGTCTGGCACTAGACAGTAATGGGGCTGCAACTATCCAGGGTGGAACGACACCAGACTCAAAGAGAGGTGGCCACTAGCTTGCTGGGGTCTGGCACTAGATAGTACTGGGGCTGCAACTATCCAGGGTGGAACGACACCAGACACAAATAGAGGAGGCTACTAGCTTGCTGGGGTCTGGCACTAGACAGTAATGGGGCTGCAACTATCCAGGTTGGAACGACACCAGACGCAAATAGAGGTAGCTGCCGGCTGGCTGGGGTCTGGCACTAGACAGTACTGAGTCTATAACTAGTCAGAGTGGAACACACACCAGTCCAGTATGCTTGTTACCTCAAGAATTAAGGATATAGTAGTGACGTCATTAAGTCATGACATCACAATTACAGCCAAAGATGGCTTGTGGCGCACACAAGATGTGGCTGGAGTCCTTACACTAGCCAAGGCTGGTGGCAGCCTCAAGAATGGCATCCGGCAAGGTAAGCACAAGATTTAAAGAGGTTCCCTCTTTATTTCTGTAGTCTACCACTAGACTTTTTTCTCAGTGTACAAAGGGTAGATCTCTGAACTTTCATTAGAGATGACCAACACATCCAATTATAAAAATTTTCTCTTTATGTCAATGACAGAAACCTAAAACTATAATGCTTCTAAGGCTCAAAGGCCAAAGTACAAACCAGTAAGTTACGAATTAGTACAGTGGCACATGAGGTTACGACTCAAACTGCCCCAAACAGTTGCAATAATGAACGACATTGATAGCTACAGAGCGTATCAGTTTAAGTCAAAGTTAAACTTTAAGTCAATTGTAAAGACAATGACAGTGGGATTGTTAACCAGTAATTCCACGAAGGGAATACAACGACAAAGTGAGAAAATTCGCAAAGCAAAAAATCAAAATATTGATTTTAGATTGCAGCCTATAGCCTAAGCTTGCATAGGCCTACAACGTATTAATGGATATAAAGAATTAGGACGCAAGTAAACTGTCCCGAGTGAGAGAGAGAGAGAGTTTGTGCCAAATTTGTGAGAATTTTGAGGAGTGCTTCTAAGGACTTCAGATTGCCGGGGCGACACGTGTCATCGATAACGCGCCACAGTCGTCCAATAGGTAGATTGTTAGCCAGAGAACGTCCCGCAACTCTACTCTGGCCTACTGCACTTCTGTTAGGATGTCGAACAGGTCAGGGAATTCTTCAGATTGGCTTATCTCTTTGGGTACTGAGGAATACGAGGCCGTCATCGCGCTGGGCCCGGCTTGACCGCCGATCCCTACACTACTCCATTTGCCCTCCCCCCACGACGACGCTCAATCTGATATATACAACTGTATTAAAATGAAACTGAATGCAACGTGTGATTTTGGCCACTCATTGTAATCATATATTGAATTTCATCACAAACTAAAAATAAGTTTCCATTTTTATTCCTCAATTTTGTTGGTCTCTGATTTGCTATGGGTGATGGCACAGGCTAATTCACCGATGTAGACCCTTCCTTTATTTAAGTTGTGGAATTGTATTTATAATTTTTTTTGGAATAAAGTATATTTGTTTTAATTTCATTTTGTGACTCGTAGAGCTGTCGAGGTGGTGCTGATGACCAACTGCTAGGTGGGGCGGTGTTTATGAGTGGTTCAGCCAGGGTAGTGGGAGAATCTACGTAATAGAATGATGTAACATGATTAGGTTTATTCAAAGTTTTCAAGAATATAAATAAAATTAACTGCACTAACTAATATAAGATTAAAAAGGGTAAAAACCGTTAAATGACGCAACATAGTCCATTGCTGGGCGTTCGCCTGTTCGGGTGAATGTTGAGTCAATGGGTATTTTTCCAACGCGTCGTTAATCAAATTCGATCCCTCTTCCAACACGGGTTCACAAGGGTTGGCTAGTTCTTCATAGTACATTCTATAACTAAAATGTACAAACTTGAATCTTTTTCCCCATAACCAGTAAGGAGTAGTTCATAAATTACATCTCAAATATATCATGTTATTTTTTGGGAAATATCTTAGATGGTGTTTATTATGTAGCTTATGAATAACTCCTAGTGTGGTAATCAAGTGTATGTGCGTTTGTTTTCCTTTCGTGGATCTTCCATTGGGCCTAGCGACGAATTATACCAATATCGTGTCTGTGGATCCGGGTGCTATCTTACCTCTTGTTACTTGCCGCAAAAGAGAGCAGAATGATTTCATCTACCAATCACTATCTGCAGGACGCGTAATCTGTGATACCGGTGAATACTTTCGTGAGAAGAAAAGAAAACGGTGGACGAATGATATCGACCGTGAAATCCGAATGGATCGGGAGCGAATGGAAAAGGAAAAAAATATTGTTATTGGGAAGAGTAGTTTCGAATACTGGACTTTTACAGAATACAAACTGAAATGGTTCAAACCCCGACAAGAGATTTACGTTTTACGGAGAATGAGAAGGTTGAAGTTCGACCTGAATTTTATTTTATTTGAATTTTCTCTGTTCTTTTTTTATATGATTTAAAGTAATTCTACCATTTACGTTGTCTTTTACAACTTTAACGGTGTAATTGAAAAAAACCACTTGGATACGTTGTTGTCCAATTCTCGATTTCCTCTTGCTTAGACTCCAAGCTGACTCCGTCGTGGTGATCTCTGAACAAACAAACATTTCCATTATTAGCCTCCCGAGACCCATTGTACCTTTTTAGGGACGGATAAAATATGCGATTTTGAAACATGTTGTTTTCCATAATTTATTCAATATTGTCAAGATATTGATCTCAACCTTCAATGTTGACTGTTGGAGTGTCAAGGAAAATAAAATTTTAAATAATAGGTTTTCATTGGGTTAAGGCACATTCAGACATCAATTGGTGTACGAATTAATAAACGAAGAGAACATTTCAGATATCGTCGTGTCAAAGACACCTCACTGTTGTGTCTATTGCCCAGTATGCCATAGTGGTGTTAATAGGGACAAAATTGGTGCAAAAACATTTTGTTAAATTATGTCCGTTCGTCTTATGTCGCACAGTGGTTCAAAATCCCAATAAACGTGACCAAAAGTGAAAAAATCAAGTTTTGAATTTAATTGATTCAGGCATTGCTTAAAAATTGTTAATAGATGCAGGGCTAAAATATATCATTATCAGGTCAGGGGCTCATTCCAATATATTGGGGAATCCCCTAAAGACTGGTCATTATTAATATGACCGCTGTCGAACGAGTAGCAATTTGTTTCACTACCAACAAATATAAATCAGTAAAAACTTCATTAGTAAATTAAACTATTTTGCTGCTATGGCGGTTTTTCCAGAGAGTAATTTTATCCAGCAGAGCCGTAAGGTAAAAAGATATACTTGATTTTACGCAATCATGTACAATAATTTGTAAAGCTATATTTTTTACACAGGGAAAAGACTTTATAATATTCAGAGAGACTTAAGTTTTGATTCGTACTGTTTCTTGCCGTATATTTTATATCAGGTATAAAAAGTTTGAAATGTTCTCTATCACATTCAGTTGGAAATCGCTGCCCCGAGCTGGTAAAATTAATAATAGTTGGTAAAATTAATAATAGTTTTACCTTCTAACAGGAAAATTCATAGCAGTATTTTCTTTTGTACTGTATATTTTAATTTCTTTTACACAAGGGGTTGGTCAAAGGCTTAGAGTATATTAAATATTTATTGTAATACTTACAAGGGGTTGGTCAAAGGCTTAGAGTATATTAAATATTTATTGTAATACTTAACAAAATGTACTAAACTTTGCAATTGCATATCTGGTATAGTAAGAAAATAATGGGCTATAATTTACCATTGATTTTCATGACTTCAGGGGACATGGCCCACAGGGCATATCTGGTATAGTAAGAAAATAATGGGCTATAATTTACCATTGATTTTCATGACTTCAGGGGACATGGCCCACAGGGACATCTCACAATTTTTAAGTGTGGGCATACATAAAATTATACATAATTTTAAATTTCTTTAAAAATATGCAATAACTGATTTTACCTCCTAAGACCCTATTGATTCATTAGATAGAGATAAAGCTTGGCATTTTGAACCTGTTTAGAAAATACGGACTCACGTTTCTGTTACTGATTCCTCTGTATCCGAATCAAAGAATTCTTTGATAAACTCCAACATTTCAGTCCTCTCTTTTGATGGGGGTTGCCTTCTTATTCTGTTTTAGTTATATTCTCTGTAAAAAACAAACATTTCCATTAATAACCTCTGAGTAAACATTAAGTTTAAACAACACATAGAGGATTTTCGGTGGATTTAGTATGCAGACGGATGGATGCAGACGTAAAGTATCGTTTTCTATTAATAAAACGAAACAATTGGATATGTATCAACAAGAAGGAGGTCTGAAAAAAGAAAGACGTTTTATCAAGGAGGTTATGAAGGAATTCGAGAAAATCATAATGATATCGTTTCTGTTGATCCCGGTGCTATCCTACCTCTAGTAACTCGCCGCAAGACAGAGCAGAAAAATTTAATTTTCCAATCATTATCTGTGGTTCGCGTAATCTGTGACACCTGCGAATACTTTTATAAGAAGAAAAAAAAGGTGGAAAAATGATATCGACCGTCAATTTCGAATAGATCTGGAGCAAATAGAACATGAAAAAGATATCGTTATTAGGAAGAGTATTTTAAAATACTGGGCCTTCACAGAATTCAAACTGAAATGGTTCAAACGCCGACAAGAGATTTACGTTTTACGGAGAAAGAGAAGGTTGAAGTTCGACCGATACACGAGGTTTTAACGGTTTATTGACAACATCGCTAAAGAACACTTTACGCCTTAAAATAAAGTGATTGTAAATGGGACTGGCACTACTTTCATGAAGACTGCCAAATTTCGCACCATGAGAAAGTTTTCAAACGAAAAATTGATATCCGCCCTGCGGAGTGAGGACACAAAGTTATAGTGCTTGATGAGAGATACATAATAAAAGGTGTAGTTCTTGCATGAACAGAACGTTACATCCGATGTCGTCATGTCGAAGACACCACACCGCTATGTCTATATTGCCCAGTATGTCACAGCGGTGTGAACAGGGACAAATGGTGCAAAAAAACATTTTGTTAAATTATGTCCGTTCATCTTTCGTCGGCGGACAAGATTTTGAGCCATAAAGTTAAAAATCGTAAACTTCTCAGAAACATTTGGGTCTGTGGAGGAAATTACAAGGGCAGCTTGGAGCAAAAGATTTATGTCAAGCTGAGGCAGAAGAAATCAGCCTCAAAAACTTTATTTTCATGTATGTGGAGGCTTAAATTTTCAGATAAGAAAGCAATTAGATCCCTATGGACTTACCTCAGAGCCTTAAACATTCCTTCTTTTCCGAGCCCCCGACACATTATATCTGGGAGTTCTCGCCTTTCTTCTCTGTCCTCCGCCATACCAGGGGTTCTGATCAAAAATTAATTTTGTTGAATGACAATAAAAATAATATTTTGATACTCATTTTCAGTCATACTTGCAATCTCATCTCATTACATCGTTTTTTCTCAATCAATATGGAATACTTGGATTTCTGAATTAAATCTTTTGTTTTCAGAGTAAATTCTAATATAAATATTTTTATGTTGCAACATACAAGAAAAGTAATTAATTGAAAATAATGCTTTTAGTTTTGAGAACAAAACGGAATGAATGATTGTTAAGCCTAACACAGTCAGATAATACACTATTTCTGGTATTGTTGAATTGTTTTTAGCGATAAATGTTTGATTTATTTGGTTTGAAAAATACCAAATATAAAAAATGTACTCACATCAGCGCAGTGCTCGTGGACGCTGGTGTTAAACGTGGGTGCGACTGCCCGCGTTCCTGGAAGTAGATTTTACTGGCGGCGTCTAAAGGCGGCAGTCTTTTTATACCGGGGGCCCTGAACAAACACATGTTCATTAAGCAGAAAGAAATTTAAATCTGGCAACCACTTTGCACCTTTGGATTTATGCCATTATTTTGATGAATAATTTCTTATGAACTACTTCCTGAGTCAAATTCAACTCCTAATATAGGTAGTGAGGTACAAGAAGAAGCTTGAGTTTGAAGTTTCAGCAGAGGAGGGAAAATATTCATCGATGACGCGGAAGTAAACAAAGCATGTGATTATGCTACTAGTCTGTTAGATAAAAATTACTCAACCAAAATAAAATGTGGGTTGATATTAGAAACAATGTTTTGCTCTTTGAATAACAATCAATAAACAGGTGACATGTTTTTGGTTTAGCATGTAACACACAACTGACACAAGAAATTCATAGCTCAATCAATTGACCATCTGTTAATATTTATATCCCCTCCTCAAAAAATCCAAATTCACCTGGGGTTGTTTGTTAACACCCAAGTTTCATCTTATATCTCACTATCTCTAGTCACAAATACTTTCACCATCACACTGTTAAAACAAAGTAGTTATCGATAACGTTGAGAATTTCAAAATATAAATATTAGTTGAAGATTTTAGAGATTGTTATGGTATTTGCTTAGGTAACCTATGACAATTTATGTAATATGAAACATAAAACTAACCCCACAATATGAAAAATAAAAATGGATGTACTATCAAAGCTGCAACTCTCCACATTAAAGTTTCAAGTATGAAACAATAAATTAATTTTAAAAGTTTGGCTAATAGGCCAAACTTTTAAAATTAATACCCGATAGGCCTCTGGACAATTTATTCCAGTAACACATTTCGTCAAACAAATTTAAGAAAATATAATAATGCACTCATTTTCTCGTTGAAAGGCGTTTCACCTTACTAATATGACATTTTACTGCAAAATCCCATAATTAACATGAAAATAAAGCCTATTTCAATATGTTGTTTTTTAGGTCACGAAGTGACGTGGGCTGCTAGTAAAGATTATTTTTTTAAATTCCATAAATAATATTTTTAATTGTGAGAAGAGAACGAAATAAAGGATTGTCAAACCTAATAAAATCAGATAATACATTTTCTTGTATTACTGAATTAAATTTTAATAATTTGATTAAAAAATACCAAATAGAAAATATAAACTCACGTTTGGGTTGATTTCCTAATTCCGATTCCACGTCCCCGACTGGCTTGCATGATGGTTGTGACTAGAGAGTGTCGGCGTATCGTGTTGTATATTCATAACAGCGTTTGCCCCCCCTCTGGCGGAGGAGAGTGGGGTGTGAGAGGGGATTTGTGAATTAATCGGTTCCCCGAACGATTTTAAAATTGAATTGAGATTCAATTTAAAACGGAACCCCGAATTTTAACCCCGAAAACAGAACGGGGCCCCAAATATTTAAAGTTATGCTCAAATTTTACATTGAAAACCCTTTTATGCAAGTAAAAGCAAGAAAAAGTGATAGACTTACCTTGTCATTCAATTTCTTCCCCGAGGAAACAGCTTGAAAGTGAGTATTTCCTCTTTATTTATATATATCACTTGAACTGTTTACCCTGAAATCATCAGAACTATCGCTGCTGAAACTACCTGATGTACTTGACATAATTTTTTCAAATCTTTTTCTTGGTTCATGCATATAACTAGAAACGTTTACCTTGAAATCATCTGAACTATCACTGTCACTAATTGATGAACTTGATTCAACTTTAAATCATTGGAAATATCACTGTCACAACACGATGAACTTGAAATCGTTTCTTCAGATCTTATCGATTTATGCATATGAATCGCCAAACTGTTCACGTTGAAATCATCCGAACTATCATTGTCACTTATTGATGTATCCGACGATATCATTTCCTGATAAGATCTTTTTGGTTTTGTCAAGTTTTTGTTTAAATTTAAATGGAAATTTATTAATATTTTTAGTATTTCTGTCCCATTCAATGTTGAGTTTGTTAGCTCTTCTAAAAAATCAATTAGATTTACAACTAGGTTGCGAAGGTTTTTTTATTATTCTCACATGTTGCGCGTATATTAAAAATATATGTATGAAAAACCGCCTCATCTTTTTTGGGATAAGTTCAACATTTAATGATGCCATTTTATTTAGGGATTTCCATTCTTTTTCAAGAGAAGGTTTTTCTTTCAATGCCAAGAAACCACGAAGAAGAATATCTTTTTTACTACTAAAATCGATAAATTTAATACATTTAGCAAGAAAAACTAGGCGGCATCCACAAACACAATAATCCGATTGATTGTTGCAGTTACAAATTTCATTTTCAAAATCGTTAATTATTTTATTTTTACAAAATGTATTGTCACTCAAAACACTTTCAATGTCTATGAATACCATAGTAAAAATAGAAGGAAAATTCAAACACCAATCACACTAAACATGACTCATCGTCGACGCACACTGAACAGAAGTGCGACACCTATTCTATTATATCCTACACGACATTTGCATCTATCACCGTCCTAGGAAATTTCGTAACCGCTCACACGACACAAAATGCACTCGCAGAACGCAGGGCGATGCATTTAATGTAGAATGCAAGAGAAAGTTAGTTTTATGCAACTGGGAAGACAGGATTGCAATTGAATGTAATTACATTTTCTAGCTTTCCAACACTTTTTAGCGTCCACATAACATGTTGCAGCTCATGAAATTATGCGGAAGTTAGAAGAGAAAGTTAGATTAATGCAACCAGTACACGGTTGCAATTGCACTGTCTAGGTTTCCACCACTTCCTCTTTCATTAGCAAGAATCAAATGAGTTTGAATTCATATGAAACTACGGGAGTATGAAATAATGGGTTTCAGAGTTCCAAATAACTTGTTTCTTTAAAAGAGTCTGATACAAACAGAGTGTGAATTCAAAGGTTTACATAAAAAAACTAGAGTATGAAATGATGGATTTGAGAGTTTGAATTGACTCGGTCCTGTAGAAAACACTATTACAAACTTAGAGGAATGAGTTTGGAATGTCTGTTGAAAATGAGATCAAATAGATTTATATACGTAAAAACTAAAAAGTAAGAAAAGAGTCTTAATTGACTGTTTGCAGGTTTGCCCATGTCGTTGAGTTTGAAATGTATGACATACTGAAAAAGAGATTGAATTTTCGGCCTCGTTTCCAATCTCTTTAAAGAGGCCGAAACAGTTGGGTCGTGTGCCTAACGAGGTCTATAGACGGGGCCAATATATCTATATATTTATATGTCAGGATTTAGAGTCCTCCTTTTTGCGATCTCGGCAATTTTGACATAAATTGAGTTGGCGAAATCATTTACGAATCTAGATAGATCCATCCATCTCGTACTGACTATTCCGTCGCCAAATAAATTCAAAACTGTGATCAATGGCACACATAATAGTAATGCATCCTGTTGCTGTTTGTTTCTTCTTTCCAGACCATTTAATAGGTTTTTCAAATCATGAGTACTTGTTTCCAAAATTGAGCGTGAAACTATATCCAAAAACAACTTGATTATTTTGCCAAACTGAATAGTGAAGTTTTTATTTTCAATTGTGCTGTTTATCAATTTAATTGTAATCTGTTTAGTTGCATCAGCGATATAAAAGTTTGGCTTCATGGTTGTCATGAGCTTTTGATTGTATTCATTTTGATTTGATACTAACTGTTCAATGATGAAAACCTTTGATTCGTCAAATTCTTGATTTATTTCCCTGTCGGGTGAACCTCTTCTACTTACTTGACTTTTTGGATTTGATGTTGGTCGGGGTCCTTCAAACGAATCACTTTTATTTTTTCTGAATCCGGTTTCTTACTGGATAATTTTGCGCAATCTCCTCCATCATGGATCTTCTTTTTCTCCGCGATCGACTCGAAGCATCAGACTCACTTCCAGAAATTATAGAAACTGTATCGAGTCCGTACATAGCTTTATGAGACGGTAACATCGGTGATGTTGGTGGGAGTGGTAATGAACACTATACTGACGGCCTGGAGTTATCCACAAAATACTTGTGTTGTTTTTCATCTTGAATTATATCACCTTTTTGTTTTGAGGCGGTTGTTGCTTTTCGGTTTATGCGTTCGATGAAGGATCTTAGTCTTGGAATCAAATCTTTTATATTGAATGCTTGACTAAAATTTCTTACAATTCTCTTCATTTCACCTGACACATGTTTTTTGTCGATGTTTTTGTTGAGGCAATGAACCAACAAAGTGATTACCCAGCGAAGAAAATAAGGAAGACCATTGAATTCACGAGTTGGTTGGATTTCTTTTTTTCCCCAAAGTTCGTGTAAATTCAATTTGGTAGACTCATGGCAAATACCTCTAAAATTTTCAACCAAGCATTCCCTTTTGATTTAAATCTCGCTTGCTAAATTGTAGAATATTTTTATCCTCTGTTTGTTTAAAGTAAATTCTCCAACGGGACCTTCGAGCTCTTTTTCTGCTTCAATGAGGTCTTCAAGTTCCTCTATATTTATCCGCTGGGACAGTAGTTCGTCCATATCATCATCAAAATCTTCATCTTCATCTTCATCTTCTTCTTCATCCGAAATCTCTTCTGAATTCCTCCGCGGGCTTTCATTCATTCTTTTTTTTTTCCCCCAATGTGATGCTTTCGTGTTGTTTCTGTGGGGGGCGATGGTTGTGTTTCAGGCGGTATCGGTGGGGTTTTAGGAGTATCGTAGTTTGTAATCAGTTGATTTTCATTGCTACTTGCATCTTGATTCACGTCTTCAAACTGTTGATTGTTTTGCTCAATTTGGTCATTTCTATTGTTTGGCTCTAATTGGTATTGCTGCGGATATCGATTATCAGGATATGATATTGCAGGATGGTTAGGGCTGTACTGTTCAACAGACATTTTTAAATCTTTCTTTTGATTCTGATTTCGAGATTCTTTGCTTTTTATAATATATATGTGTTTGCAATTTGTCTTTAAAAGCTCATGCAATTTTTGTGAGCCTACAATTTCTTGTTTAAAATATTCACAGTTTTCTTGGGTTGGTAAATTCAATAGTGTATGAGGAACAATTTCTTCAAAAATAATTTCCGGCTGAAAAGTTGTCACCAAATCAGGTACCTGATTTTGCTGTTGAGGAGCCGTTGAGGCCAAACTGGCTGGACCTTGTTGTTGATTTGTCAAAATCTCCGGGGCTTGTTGTTCGTAGGTCGAAATTGCTAAAGTTGCCGGAGCTTCTAGTTGGGTCGACAAAAGTATTGAGTCCAATGCAACTTGTTGTTCTTCACTCGTTGTCAAAAGCGTTTTTCTATTGAACTGTAATTCAAAGTTCTCAGGACCAGCAACCTTCTGTTGATGGTTTAACACTGGTTTAGGATGGATACTACCAGTCAAGTTAGATTCCTCTAAATATAAAAGTCCGTTCGAATCAACATCCATAAATGACATAGTTATATTTAGAAAAATAGTTTATACAAAACATCACTATACACATCACTGATTTAAAATAAAAAACACAAACAATTATCAGGATTAGGTAGAAAATGTCCAGAACCACTATGATAAGTTATTGCCAAATCACGGGCTGACACGATAGTTACGACTCACTTCGAACCGACGCGGTAAAGCTCGAACTGCAACTATTAACTGCCAGGCCCTACTGGGGACCCTCCTTATATAACCGCGCGCATGTATGCGGAGCGGTGAGATGAGGAGTGGGGAGGGGGGGGAGGTCTGAAGAGACCGTGAACTTTTATTTTTGCGCTAGTCAATCTACATAAAGACAAAGATATATTTGATGTTTACAAAATATTAATAAAAAAAATTTAATTTTAATAATTTTTTACCATTCACACAACTAATCGGGATCCCGATTCATATTTTGTTGTATTCTACATTAACTAATCGGGATCCCGATTTATATTTTGTTGTATTGTACTCGTAAAATTTCAATGCTTCATCGAATTCCCGATTGAAAAACGAAAATTTAGTGGTTCGGAATCCCGACACATGCGCTGGTACGTCATGGCTTGACAGATGGATGCGTGATAGCGGGTACTGGAAAGTTGTGAAAAATCCGCTATTGCGTGATAGCGGACAGTGGAAAGCTGTGAAAATTCCGCTTGCCGCTCAGTGAAAGTGCTGTTGTGTAAACCCCCTTCTCAAGTGGCCTTCAAAACTCCGACATATTTGTCGGGATTTCTTCCAGCACTTTTGTCGGAGTTTCTTCCGACACTTTTATCGGAGTTTTTTCCGACACTTTTGTCGGGATTTCTTCCGACACTTTTGCCGGAGTTTTTTCCGACACTTTTGTCGGAGTTTTTTCCGACACTTTTGTCGGGATTTCTTCCGACACTTTTGTCGGGATTTCTTCCGACACTTATGTCGGAATTTCATTCCAACACTTTTGTCGGAGATTTTTCCGACACTTTTATTGGAGTTTTTTCCGACACTTTTGTCGGGATTACTTTCCGACACTTTTGTCGGGATTTCTTCCGACACTTTTGTCGGAGTTTTTCCGACGCTTTTGTCGGAGTTTTTCCGACACTCCTATCGGAGTTTTTCAACTTTTTGTTAGGATTATCTTCCGACACTTCTGTCGGAGTTTTTTCCGACACTCTTGTCGGGATTTTTTTCCGACACTTTTGTCGAGTCTTTTTCCGACAAAATAATTAACTTTAATTTTTTTATCGTTCAGACAATTAACCGGGACCCCGAGTCATACTTTTTTTTAATTTTACTTGAACTAATCGGGACCCCGATTCATGGTGCTTTATCGAATTCCCGATTGAAAAATGAAATGTTTGCAGTTCGGAATCCTGACACATCCACTAATACGTCATGACTTGACAGACAGTGGTTACACAACGGCACTTTCACTGCACGGCCTCAATAACTCCAACAACTTTCCAGTGAAACCCGACAGGAGAAGTATCCCAACAAATTCGTCGGAAAATATCCCAACAAATTTGTCGGAAAAACTCAACAAATGTGTCGGAAACAATCCAGACATGGTCATAGGAAAACTCTGACAAAAGTGTCGGAAAAAACTCTGACAAAAGTGTCGGAAAAAATCCCGACAAAAGTGTCGGAAGATAATCCTGTAAAATGTTTTGGAAAAAACCCGATAAAAGTGTCGGAAGATGTAGGATGTGAAACGTCTTTTGTTCGGAAAACCAATAAAAAGTAATTTGGTTGTGTATCGGATTTCCGATTGAGAATTTAACATTATTGGCTCGAAATACCGAGATATGAACTAGTATTTCATGGCTTGTCGGACTTTGTGGCTTCACAGGTTTCCCGGGTTTTTGAGTTTAGCAAATTTTGTCGTGATTGGCAAAAGGCAGAAGAGAGAAATTTCTTTTGTTCGGAAAACCGATAAAAAGTATTTTAGTTGTGTATTAGTGGCTCGGCACTACGGACCTCAGCTGTGAACCAGACCCGACATGAAAGGCCCGAAACACCTTGGCTGCAAAGGCTAAGGCGTTAACCGGACATTATAGGGTGTTTTAGGGGAGACGTTTGTGGATTATATTCGACCTATGTGGTTTGTCTTCTCGAATAAGCTATTTGTCTCTGTTCAATGTGCCAGGTGTGCCAGTAAAAGTGTCATTTGGACATTTTTCTGATAATCGGGGCAAAAAGTGGTCTGTTACGGGTTTTTCAAATTTTCATTGGTGGAGACTGAACCAAGGAGATTCTCTCTGCGAAAGTTCCGCAAAGACTGGCTAATGGCGATGCATCATACTCTTTGGTCTTGTGCTTCTTTTTTCATTTCTTAATATTTTATCAAGAAACTATTTTCTGAAATTCTGTTCATCAACATTTAGTTTGCCGACAATATTATTTAGATTTTTTTCATTTCCAATTTCAACCAAATCTTCCAATAAATTTGATATTTTACATCGTTTTTTACTACAACTATGCTAAGACCTTAATGTTTTATCGAGATTCTAAAATTCTGTTAATAAAACTTTTGTTGGCAGACTTTTACAGTTATACATATACCTCCCTAGGGATATTTGGGGCTGAGAAGGTTGATAAAACACAACAAATGAAAATCACTGTCATTTATTAGTCATTTCAATTTAACAGAAGCAAATATTTAAGAGATTATTTACATTTTCACAACAAAGGTTATCTATTCAAAACTTTATAACGTATGTACAGGCAAATAATAATATCAATTTGTTAAAATATTTACAGACAAAATATAGCAAAAATAATTTGAACTTTTCCAAACACACTTTCCACTTCATAACGAACTGACATTACAATGTATTATTCACAACAACAACAAATGTACATTGTCACAAACGTGTTACAGCTTTTAATAAAGATTTGATTTTTTCTTATTTTACAGATACAGCTTTGCACTTGTATACACTGTCTTTAATAATTCATTGTTCAGCCAACCATGTGGCATAGATAACAGCAGGAGTAGATTTTTCACAGCGCTTCTGTCGTATGGAAACCTTTTCTTGCAGAGTATCTTGCAAGTCGTTTCAAAAGAGTCGTTGCAGAGTATCTTGCAGGTCGTTGCAAAATAGTCGTTGCAGGGTATCTTGCAGTCAAATTTCCCTGTCATGGTAAATGATCCTCTCCACTCACGGCCTGGCAAACATTAACAATAGTATGTTAGTTACATTTTCCCAACAAAATTTCCATCATCCAAGCAAATGTTGAGATCACATCAGACAGTTAATCTCCTCAGTCCCAGGCTCAAAATCTTGTCCGCCGACGAAAGACGAACGGACATAATTTAACAGAATGTTTTTTGCACCATTTTTGTCCCTATTCACGCCACTATGACATACGGGGCAGTAGACATAACGGTGTGGTGTCTTCGACACGAAGTTTCGCACCAGGAGAAAGTTTTCACATGAAAAACTAATATCAGCCCTACGGAGACGAGGACAGAAAGTTATAGTGTTTGATGAGAGATACACAACTAAAAGGTGTAGTTCTTGCAACAAACAGAACATTTCATCTGATGTCGTGTCGAAGACACCACACCGTTATGTCTACTGCCCAGTATGTCATAGTGGCGTGAACAGGGACAAAAATGGTGCAAAAACATTCTGTTAAATTATGTCCGTTCGTCTTTCGTCGGCGGACAAGATTTTGAGCCATAAAGTTAAAAATCGTAACCTTCTTAGAAACATTTGGGTCTGAGGAGGATATGAATGTGCCAATCAAAATTTCCAAAAGTACATTTTGAACTGAAAATGGTTATTACATGGATTAAAAGGTTTTAACTCATGAAAAATTGGTTTTTGTCTCAACCAAACAGATTTGTTTGAATTTACATTCAATTATTTTACTTCAAATCCATCGTATGTTTTTTCTTTTAGTTTAGCGACTTGTTTGACACAAGTTTCAATTGAAATTTAATATTGTTAAATTAATGTTTCATTACTCACCGTCGGTTTGAAGACTTAATCTCCCTCGTCTTTCGGATTTAATACACAAGATCTGTCATTTTTACACTGTAGACATCAAACTTTGAAAAGTCGATACTTTTCATAGTGGCATCTGGAAAGTTACATTGGATGAAATCAATGAGTTTTGAGTTTCGTGCTCCTCTTATCTTACGCCAATCCTCATCAGGTTCTTCAGTACGATGATACATGATTTCAAGAATAGTGAGGACTTCCGCACATGAATACCAACCACATTCCCAAACATCTTCTGCTTTGCATGAATAACGTCTACCAATGAAGCCATCAATCAAATATCCCAAACTGTATCTGACTGGAAAAGGCGGTGACCTATTCTTCTCTATCCCCGTCAACATCTGATACAATGTATTCCAGTTCCATCTGACAAATAATAAAGACCTGAGAAGTTCATCTGGATTACGGCAACAGTAATAATTAAACATCATATCTCTGTATGGACCACCAAAATCTACAGTACCTGTCTTACGGTCCTGTAATAATACACGATTTCTGAATAGCATATCGAAGCATTCATTTGTACTCTCGAGGTATACTTCTCTCAATGGATAATCCACAGATGCTATCGGATGGTCGGATTCATCTGAAAGTTTGATAAGCACACGTTCATCTGCATGTCCGCTGATTTTGCTGCACTTGAAAAGTTCCACAAATGATAGATTATAAACTTCCTTCAACATTTCCAAAGAAACTTCCTCCGGGAAAAATTTCCTCAGAGCATTCACATTATAAGGCATTTCCACTTCCATTGGTAACTCGATAATCGCTTCTCCTCTTTTCAAGGAATCCAAAACACGGTCCCTCCCTTTATATTTTATCGCCAACGGAATATTACGGAATAATAATTCTTTCATATCAACCTGTTGGTCCGGATGAAGGTATTCCATGCGATCCTTATATCTGATATGCGTAATTTCTTCTGTAGCATTATATAACCTTTCCCTTGAAAACACATCTTCATTCGAGAAATCGAGAGAACAATTCAAAAGATTATTTTCATTTTTACAATGATGCAATGGGCTTGTCGAGATATATCTTAAAAATGGGCTGTACCTGTATTCTTCAAATTTTCCAATCATCTCCGAAGACGCTTCCGCTGATAAAATCTGACGGTCCCGAAGGTTTTCATATAGGAACTTGTAAAACTGTTCATCAGTCTCGGTTAGTTCAAGTGCCTCATCACAAAAATCACTCCCATTGACTTTGTTATCCATATAATTTGACAATATCATTCCAATTATTTTATAAAAAAGGTTTTTAGGGACCGGCATTAGGAGGTAGACGTAGGTCAAACTGAGTTTACTCATAATTTTTGATAGCTTTGTTCTATCAAACATGCCATTTGAAAGTGCAATTAAAAAACTTTGGTTTCCCAACAGTTGCTTTAAATCAGATTGTGACACTGTGTTTAGCAGAAATTCCCCAGTTGTCTCGCTAAAAAATCTCTCGATTCGTTTTAAGTAGCCATTGTACGAAGATCTAACGGTATAATCTCTTTTGTCCTCACTAGCTTTAAACCGTCTTAAATGGGGTGCTCTCTTCGCACAGTACTCTTTTATGATATCAAAAGGTATATCTGTATTGTGTAGTATATCAATTTCGATATTCCAATCGTTGACGCCCCATTCACTGAACAAGACCTTTTTTAGAAAATCCATATCATCGCATTTAAAATTGAAAAACTTGTTAAGATTCTTTATCATAACCTCACTGTCGTCCAGCGTCCATAACAAGTCGCCCAATGTGTTGATGAGTACTTTCATCTGGTCAACGGTTAATATCTCGTACAGACTAAATGGTATTGTTTGTTCAGAAGATGTCATGAAAAATGTAAAAACTTTGTCTTTCATTTTACCTCTATCATCTATAATGTGTGGATTGGTTGGTTTGAAATTCCATGATAACATCAATCTCGGTTGAAAATAATATTGCTGAATAAAGTCAAATGGTACATCATTTCTTTCCAGTAAACATTGTAGTGTTCGAATAGATTACAATTTTCCGGATTCTCCCTTTAAGTACAAGTGTATGAAGTCGGAGTGTTCCATAAAACTCTTGCAATGTTTAAATATCATATGAAGATGCCATTCCTCAATCCGATCCGTCACTTGGTACAGATATTTACGTATATATAAAATGTTCTCACTTAAATATCGTACCATCAATGTCGGGTGGATACGTTTTGCAGCCATTATGGTCTTGATGACGTTATAATTGTTGTTCAACATCGGTATTACACATATCAAATTCAAAATGTCACTCACTTCCAAATACTGTATCAACTCATAGAAAATTACAGAAAAAACCAACATAGTCTCCGGTATCTTGAGATCTAGCATTTTGCTTTATATCCTTTTACTATTGTATCAAGAAGAAACACATTTAAATAAATAAGAACGATGCCGTGCACAATAGTTCACTGATCAGTATTGTAATGTTGTATAGTCTGTACGCATAACTTATTCACTGATGTAGTTCATATAACACATTTTAGTACACACCACTTAAATCAAAACCGAAAGCAAACAATTATTAGGAACCGATGAGATAAGTTACAAATCACAGGACGACACGATAGATACGACTTACTTCGAACGATAAAGATAGCAAAAAGCTCGGACTGCAACTATCAACTGCCAGGCCCTACTGGAGAAACTCCTTATATAAGCGCGCGCATGCCGGTGGAGCGGTGAAAGATGGAACGGGAGGAGGGGGGGGGAGGAGAGGGAAGAAAACTGATTTTCTATTTCTGCTGATGAATGAAGTCAATTAAAATAAAGACAAAGATATATTTGATGTTTACAAAATATTTGTCATCGAAATTAACTTTAATATCTTTTTTACCGGACACACAAACAATCGGATCCCCGATTCATATTTTGATTCGTCGAAAAATTATCGCGAAAGATTCGTCGGGAAAACTATCCCGACATATTCGTCGGAGTTTTTTTGTGTTGGTAGTTTGTTGGAAAACTATTCCAACAGATTCGTCGGGGAAACTTTCCCGACATATTTGTCGGAGTTCTTTTTGTGTCTTGAGTTTGTCGTAAAATTATCCTGGAAAATTCATCGGTAAATTATGCCGACAGATTCGTCGGGAAAACTATCCTGACAGGTTCGTCGGAAAACTAACTATCGAGATTTTGGTATTTCGGAAATACATTTGGGTTCGGCAAAAGGCCAATGAGAGAAACTTCTCTTGTTCGGAAAACCGATGAAAAAGTATTTTGGATGTGTATCGAATTCCCGATCGAGAAATTAAAGGTTTGCTGCGGACCACAAGGCCAGTGTTGGGGTTTTCGTGTACTGGAAAAAACTGTTGGATTTTGCCTTGTGGAAAAACCACAGCGTAGTGAAGTACCTGAATTCGAAAATTACTAAATGTGCTATTCAGCGGGTATCTGTTAGCATGAGCAAAATGCCCGTAGGCCAAAGTTGGGGTTTCGTCAAGTTCTATTTGTCTACAGTTTGTTGGAAAACAATCCCGACAAAATTGTCAGAAAAAATACATACAGATTTGTGGGAAAACTATCACAACAAAATCATCACAGTTTCGGCGAGTTCTATTTGTCGACAGTTTGTGAAAAATAATCCCAAGAAAATTGTGGAAAAAGATACCGAAAGATTTGTCGGAAAACTATCACAACAAATTCATCACAGTTTCAGCGAGTTCTATTTGTCGACGGTTTGTGGGGAAAACAATCCAGATGAAATTGTCGAAAAAGTACAGACAAATTTGTGGGAAAACTATCACAACAAATTCGTCACAGTTCCGTCGACTTCTATTTGTAGACAGTTTGTGAAAAATAATCCCGAGAAAATTGTGGAAAAAGATACCGAAAGATTTGTCGGAAAACTATCACAAAACATTCATCACAGTTTCGGCGAGTTCTATTTGTCGACGGTTTGTGGGAAAACAATCCCGACAAAATTGTCAGAAAAAATACATACAGATTTGTGGGAAAACTATCACAACAAATTAATCACAGTTTCGTCGAGTTCTATTTGTCGACGGTTTGTGGGAAAACAATCCAGATGAAATTGTCAGAAAAAGTACGTACAGATTTGTGGGAAAACTATCACAACAAATTTGTCACAGTTTGTCGAGTTCTATTTGTCGACAGTTTGTGGGAAAACAATTCGGAGAATTCTGTCGGAACAAAACACCGACAAATTTGTGTTAAACTTATCCAAACAAATTCGTCATAGTTTTGTCGAGTTCTATTTGTCGACAGTTTGTGAGGAAATATATCCGGAGAAATTTGTCGGAAAAAATACAGACAGATTTGTGGGAAAACTATCATAACAAATTCGTCACAGTTTCGTCGAGTTCTATTTGTTGTCAGTTTGTCGGAAAACAATCCCGACATTTTCGTTGGGTTTCTTTCGAGGTAAGAGTTTCATTGAACTCCGCTTGTCGACAGTTTGTCAGAAACAATCCCGAGAAATTAGTCAGAAAAAAATACCGAAAAATTTGTGGTAAACCTATCCCAACAAATTCATCACAGTTTCGTCGGGTTCTATTTGTCGACGGTTTGTGGGAAAACAATCCAGATAAAATTGTCGGAAAAGATACAGACAAATTTGTGGGAAAACTATCACAACAAATTTGTCACAGTTTCGTCGAGTTCTATTTGTCGTCAGTTTGTCGGAAAACAGTCCCGACAAATTCGTTGGATTTCTGTTGATGTCAGAGTTTCATTGAGCTCCGCTTGTCGACAGTTTGTCGGAAACAATCCCGAAAAATTAGTCAGAAAGAAATACCGACAAATTTGTGATAAACCTATCCCAACAAATTCATCACAGCTTCGTTGAGTTCTATTTGTCAACAGTTTTTGGGATAACAATCCCGAGAACTTTTTCGGAAAGAATACAGAAAGATTTGTGGGAAAACTATCACAACAAATTCGTCACAGTTTCAGAAAAAATTCCGACGAATTCGTCAAGAAAATAATCACGACAAATTCGTCAAGAAAACGATCCCGACAAATTTGTCAAGAAAAAATCCTGGCAGATTCGTCAAGAAAACAATCCTAACAAATTCGTCTGGGTTTGGTCGAGGTCAGGGTTTTGTCGAGTTCTGCTTGTCGGAAATTTGTCTGAAAGAAATCCCACCAAATTTGTTGGAAAACAACCCTTCCAAATTCCTCGGAAAACTATCCCGACAAATTCGTCGGGGTTTCGTCGGGTTCTGCTTGTCAGATGTTTGTCGGAAAACTATCCCGACAAATTTTTGCAAAACCATCTCGACAAATTTTGGCAAAACTATCCCGACAAATTTGTCGGAAAAATTTCCAGATAAATTCTCTGATATCTGTTGTAGTTCTTTCGTGTTTGAAGTCAAACGGTAAAAAGTCATGCTTTTGTCAGAGAACTGTCACAGTTTTGCCTGTTGAAAGTTATTTGGAAAATGTTCGAGGTTCCGGCAAATCGGTGATCTGTTGGGGTTCGGCTAAAGGCCGAAGGGAGAAACTTGTATTGTTCGGAAAACCGATAAAAAAAGTAATTTCGTTGTGTATCGGACTCCCGATTGAAAGATAAAAAATTTAGTGGCTCACTCTCCGCGAATCGCGGTTGTGAACAGGACGCAACAAGGCGTTGACCGGACATTATATGGTGTTCTTGGGGAGACGTTTTCGGTTTGTGTTTTCGAATGATGTATTTGTCTGTTCAATGGTGTCAGGGATGTCAGCAAGTTTCATTTGGACATTTTGGCACTAGTAGGTGTCCAGGTAATCGGGATGAAATGTGGTCGGATAAGCGTGTTCGGATGAACGGGGTTTTTCAAATTTTTTTGTGGTAATGATTATTGTTTATCCAGAAACCAGCCCTCCGGCAAAACTTCCTTTTTGCAAAACGTTTTACATTTTGCATACACATATGTATTTGCTTATATGTATATATAAATATTTTATAAAAAATTTGCGACGCACACCACCCCCTCTCTTGCTCCTTCTTTGAAGGAGCCATTATATTGGGTAAGGAGCAAATGAGTCACCCGCGAATGATAAGCTGTATATATAGTTTTTGGACCCCCTCGTCGAGTGATTTTTGTCGTTTTCGAGAAAATCCGGCATTCTGATTGGTTGGAAGTTTTGGCGGGAAAAATACTCAAATTCTATTGGTTGGTGAAATTAGGCCACGCCCAAAAGTGGTGTGGGGGGGATGGCCAGTGTAAGGGTGGCCATCAAAGGGGAAGGTCATGAATCAATTATAATTTTAAATTGTTAGCAAAATACCTGTCCACCGAGTTGATCAAATCTCACCCATCATTACCTTGGTAGTTGGGTTGAAAATGCACAGTATCCAATTTGTTGAGCAATTTTCGGCATTTCAGGGTCCTGTGGAAAACCGACAGTGTAGTGAAGTATCTGAATTTGTAAATTGCTAAAATCGCTATTTGTCGAGTATCCGTTAATGCAAGCAAAATGCCCGGAGTCCAAAGTAGAAACACCGTAAAGGCTTGTTGTGCCAAGTACTTAGTCCTCAGAGATGAAAAGTAGGAACCGCGGGTTTCACACTTCGGAAGTTTGTTGGGTTCCATATCCCGGTAATTTGTCGGAGTTTCTCGTTTTTGAAATTTGTCAGAGTTTTGCGTTTCTGAAGTTTGTCGGGTTTCGTATTTCAAGAAGCTGTCACAGTTATGGCAGCTGCACTGTGACGGAGTGTTGATTTTTGTGGCTTGTACTATCTGAGGACTTGAGGAGTATTTGTCTTTGTTTCTGGGTGTCAGAGATTAGTTGTTCAAATCTAAACCATCCTTGTTTTGGTAATTGGATAGGAAATGCACAGTACTTACACTGTCGAGAATTTTTCATGTTTCGAAAGTTTGTCGGGTTTTACATTTAGGTAATTTATCGAAGTTTTGTGTATAGGAAATTTTGTCGGAGCTTTGCATTTCAATAATTTTGTCAGAGTTTCGCGTTTCGAAAAGTTGTCTGAGTCTCGCATTTCGGAAAGTTCCCAGTGTTTCGCGTTTCGGAAGTTTATCGGGCTTTGTATTTGTGATAGCTGTAATAATTATGGTGACCGCAAAGTGACGGCGCCGTTGTTTAATGAATTGCAATAACCAACGACACCGCAACGCCGTGACTGTTTACTCTAAACAGCTGACTGTCTCGCGAGGTCAAGGTCATTGCACTGGCGACGCGGCCGGTGTATTGTTGTGCGAATGAGACCCGATGATGCCGACGACTTGGCTAGCGAGAAAATTGCTGCCTGTCAATATTACTCAGACATTCCCATGTGGGTTTCAATGAATACGATTTCAGTTGAAATGGTTTACAAGTTATTTAAAAAATATTAAAAAAATTTGGTATTTCTTTTCCGAGTCCGTCCGGCTCTTCTACTCAACCGATTTTCATAATTGAAGTCTTAAAATAAAGGTATGCACGTGCAGATTTGCCATCAACCATCCGCATTCATTTATCTGCCGTATTACTCGAGTTATGCACAAAAGCAACTTCCTCGCTGTACATTTCTTATGGGAGTTAGATATGGGTTTCCTTTTCTTAGTTCGTTTGGCTCTTATACTCAACCGATTTTCATAATTGAGGTATTAAATTAAAGGTATGCACGCACAGATTTGCCATCAAGCATCGGTATTCATTTATCTACTGTATTACTCAACCAAAAAACATAAATTTGTTTATTTCCCGGATTTTGAATTGAATTAAAGATATATTTCCCCAGTTCTAATTACGTAATTATATATGTTTTGGTCTAAGAACCTTCAGTGAAATACAAGCTTTCATTTGAGCTATTGATTATTAAGATCGGATGTACCTGAAGCACGCTGCTGAATTCCGAACAACACAAAAACATTTTTTTGTTTCCCTTTTCCGAGTCTTTTCGACTCTTCTACTCAAACAATTTTCATAAATGAGGTCTTAAATTAAAGGTATGCACGCAAATATTTGCAATCAAGGATCGGTATTCATTAATATACTGTATTACTTGACCAAAAAACGTAAAATTGATTATTTACCGAATTATGAATTCAATTGAAGATAATGTTTTCCCCAGTTCTAATAAAGTAATTCTATATGTTTTAGTCTAAGAACCTTCAGTGAAATACCAGCTTTCATTTGAGCTATTGGTTATTAAGATCGGACGTACCTGAAGCACGCTGCTAAATTCCGAACAACACAAAAAATTGTTTTTTCTTTTCCGAGTCTGTTTGGCTCTTCTACTTGACCCATTTTCATAAATAAGGTCTTAAATTAAAGGTATGCACGCAAATATTTGCTATCAAGGATCGGTATTCATTAATATACTGTATTACTCGACCAAAAAACATAAATTTGATTATTTCCCGAATTATGAATTCAATTGAAGATAATATATTTCCCCAGTCATAATTAAGTAATTCTATATGTTTAGGTCCAAGAACCTTCAGTGAAATACCAGCTTTCATTTGAGCTATTGATTATTATGATCGGACGTACCTGGAGCACTTTGCTGAATTCCAAACAACATGAATCTTTTACATTTATAAATTAGGTTTTCTTTTTCTGAGTCCGTTTATGGTCTGATCTTAATTAAATTTGGTACAGACGTGTAAAGTGGTAATAAATTGGACGAATTCGTGAACCAGCCCGATCGGACCACCGGAATGGGGGTAAAGGGGGATAAACTCCCCAAATGTGGGTTTTTGAATTTTTTACACAGAAAAACAAGATTTATCCAATTTGTGTTGGCACCATTGAATTCAGCCAAAAAAAGAACGATTTAGGGTTTTGAATCACTGGTCTATATCCTGGTTACCTAGATATTGAAAGTGGTAAACACGTACGTTGTCCCAATGTTAACCTTATGGGTAATAAGTAAAATTAAAATTCTATATATTGCTTATTTCTCAACATATTCGTCTTGATAAAAAATGGTTTATGTCTTCATCTAGATGAGACCTAATGTATAATAGTATAAAATCCCCGATATTTCCATTTTCATGGCAGGAAACCTGATGTATACTCATTCCCCACGTTAATCTTACGTTAATCCACGTTAAGATTCCCCACGTTAATCTTATGGAGCTTACAAAACATGTCAAATCTCGCTGTGTTGGCTTGAACTATGTTCTTTTGTATATGAAATTCGCTGAGTATGCAGGTCTACAACGGGGGTATTTTAGCATGGTATGTAGTTAGTTTGTAAAGTCATATGTGCCGGGCTGACATGTCGCTGTCCCGAAAACTTAAGTACAGAATATCTCATGAAAGTCCTAAGTTTTCCTTTGTGGAACAAATTATTACCAGCTTGGTAATAAATCGCGGTTTAATTGGTTTACTGAAATTCCAACATAACCGGGCCCAGCTACATGCACCTCTTTTTCAACTTAGGCAACTGCCGAGCAAGTCATATTGACGTTGTAAAGCTCCATTGCATGTAACATTAATTTTGTAAATGAAGAATTATTTGATTTGAGTTGATTTTGTGTCTTAGTACCAAAATTTACTGCTGCGGAGCAGCGTGGGTCCTTTAGTATTTGTTAAAATAGACAATACTAGATGATTGAAGGGGCTAATAGCCTTCTCCAACAAGATTTTAACACTTTAAATAAATGGGCGCATGACAAAAAACTAGTAATAAACATGTAAAAAACTGTTGTCCTTTGCTTTCATTCAGCTCATAATATTCCACCACATACTCTAATCATCATAAGTCGCTGTTGTAAATGTCTTATAAGTTATGACCCTAGATGTTAAGCTAAATTTATAGCAAAGTGAAATTGACTTGAGCACCGTTACCTAGAGCGCTGCATCTATCAATGTATTTAGTTTGTTAAGTATTAATGTGATATATTGTAATAAAGAGCACCCAACGACAAATCATAAGATTGTCGTTGATTCTGTAACTCATTGTTCTAAAAACTATGGAAATAAATATTCTGATTCTGAAGAGCTGTAATTTTGTTCAAATAGCTGTTCTAGAACAGCTATTCGGTCAATAGGTCTTGTGTAATTATCACCGGCGGATGATAATTACAAATATTTAAAATATACTGTTCACATAGCTGTTCTACATCGTTATATGGAACATCACTTTAACCTCCTGAGACCCAATGTACCTTTTTTGGGACAAATAAAACATGGGATTTTGAACCTTATTGTTTTCCATAATTTATTCCCTATTGTCAAGATATTTATCTCGACTTTCAATGTCGGCTGTAGGAATGTCGACGAAGAATAAAGTTATAAGTACAGGGTGTTAACTGGGTTTAGGCTCATTCAGACATTGATTGGTGTTCAGATTTTGCGTTGTGGAATGTCATGTTGCCCTTCATGCGGAGGTACGGATCACAAACGATCCAGTTCAAAAAAGTGCGCTTCCCACAAAAAACGGATCAGGGATGATGGAAACAACGACTTGGACCGAGTATACACTGTGAAGAAATGTATCGGAAGTTTTTTCTGTCCGTTATCTTCGAAAAAGGATGAATTGTGGAAAGAGATCAACAGGGATGTGGAAGAGTTATCATCAATGCAAATCGAAATGTCACTGTTGATAAATGTCTTTTACAAATCTTACATGGATAAAATGTCCGCCTCAGAATTTGCCAATTACTTTCCTAAAATAAATGCTTTGCGATTTTTGTACGTTTTGAAGGGGTCTGATTCCAAAATACAAGATCCCGATCAAGTCATTGACCGTTATTCAGCTATGAGACCGTTTCCGAATTACGACTGTAAAAGTAGAAACCAATTGATGGTTCATATCGCAAAACGTTATGAAACCATCACACAGACCAACATCACTTTTCATGCATTTTCAAGGATCAAACGCTATTTGAAAATGAAATTTCCAACACTATCGAAGAAAGAAGTTCATGATACTTGTTTTGACATTTTCTATGAAAATCGATCATCGACTAACGTCAAGAACCAAGAAATTGAAGAATGGTTCAGTAACAACGGTGATGTTACGAATCGAGCACTCAACAAGGACTATTGGAAATTCATCCAGTTATTCTACAACATTCAAAAAGAGTTTACTTTTGCTGGGCAAAAATCGTTTGTTTTGTTTCCGATATTCAGAAACGGAGCGTCTCATTTGACATACGATAGCCTTGCATTGTACGAACTGTTACGGAGGACAGATCCAAAAAATGTCCCTGGAACATGGAAACAGTTAAATGAAATCAGTGCTAGTATCTACTGGAAGCGGTATTTCAATTGTCCTCCCGGTTTTGGATACAGCATACAAACGGATGGAATTCAAGTATCGTTATCCATCAACAAAACTAAACAATCAAATATTGCTCAACAAGAAGGAGGTCCGAAAAAAAAGAGAAAGACATGTTGTCAGGAGGGTTATGAAGGAGTTCATGAAAAACATACTGACATTGTTTCTGTCGATCCGGGTGCTATCCTACCTCTTGTTACTTGCCGCAAGACAGAGCAGAATGATTTCATTTACCATTCACTATCTGCAGGACGCGTAATCTGTGATACCGGTGAATACTTTCGTGAGAAGAAAAGAAAACGATGGACAACTGATATCGACCGTGAAATCCGAATGGATCGGGAGCGAATGGAAAAGGAAAAAAATGTTTTCATTGGAAAGAGTAGTTTGAACTACTGGACCTTCACAGAATTCAAACTGAAATGGTTCAAACGCCGTCAAGAGATTTACGTTTTACGGAGAATGAGAAGGTTGAAGTTCGACCGATACACGAGGTTTCAACGGTTTTTCGACAACATCGCTAAGGAGTACTTTACGCCTAAAGATAAAGTGATCGTGTACGGAGCAGGCGCTACTTTCATGAAGACCGCTAAGTTTCACACCAGGAGAAAGTTTTCACATGAAAAACTAATATCAGCCCTACGGAGACGAGGACACAAAGTTATAGTGTTTGACGAAAGATACACAACTAAAAGGTGTAGTTCTTGCAACGAACAGAACATTTCATCAGATGTCGTCGTGTCGAAGACACCACACCGTTATGTCTACTGCCCAGTATGTCATAGTGGCGTGAACAGGGACAAAAATGGTGCAAAAAACATTCTGTTAAATTATGTCCGTTCGTCTTTTGTCGGCGGACAAGATTTTGAGCCATAAGGTTCAAAATCGTAACCTTCTCAGAAACGTTTGGGTCTGAGGAGGTTAAAATACAGACTATTCAAAAATGTTACAAGGGTAATAAAAGACATAAAATTTGAAGGCTACATTTATTTTATACTAAATATATTTACATTATTTACATCCTCTAGGCTACTTAAAGAATAAGTATTGACTTGAATTTAATTTGAATACTAGTAAGATGGATAGAGTATAGATGCAAATATTAACCCTAGAGAGCTCGCGCGGGGTAACTTTTCTCCAGGCACGTTTGTAACACAAGAAAAAGTATGCGAAGACGCACCCCAGTGCTTTCTCCTCTTCAGTACCTTCCAGTCAACTCGTCTAGTGGCTGACCTGTAAGTCTAAGTTGATGTAACGCCAAATTTGTAACGGCAAATCACGTGTTAAGTCCACGCTGTACTGAAATTGTAACATTACCAAGAGACCTAAGAACGCACATAAAGCTGGCTTTAGGAATACTGCAACAAGAACCAATGCAACAACTCGGAAAAAAATGCCAGTTGTGATTTCTAATCAGGAAATTTAGAAATTTGGACTGAAAAACTACCAAGTGCTATGCTAATTGCAGTAAAAGTATCTGCAAGGACCATTCAGTAGAAACTTGTGTTGACTGTTTTATGTGTGAGCAGTATGCTTTTCTGTTAAGACTTTCTACATGATGGAGTGTATATAAGTTAAATTTAGTTGACATGAAAGTTTGTAATATGTTTCAAATTAATTGCTTGTTGTTTCATTAAATAAATACAATAAAACATATTGGGGTAAATATTTACCCCGCGCGAGCTCTCACGTTACAGCGGTAGGCGCGAGCTCTCTAGGGTTAAAAGTAATCGTAGTCGAACATTTTTTAAATAATTTTCAAAGGTATCCAGGTGTCCAGAAAATCTTGGCTTGTATTATAGTTGTAAATAAAAAATAAAAAGAATCAATTTAGAAAAAATATAAATTTTGAAAAAATCAATCAAAATTTGACTTTAACATTACAGTCATAATTTTAGTATCTTTTTAAATCAAAATCCCATCTTTATGTGGACAATCTATGGGCAGCTGCTTCCTTGACCACTGCCTCGGGTCAAGCTTCAGACAAATGCAACATATTCTCTTGCATTCATCTGAAGTTTCTTCCTCGTAGGCAAAGGTTGAGCAGTTGCTCATTTTTCCACATGAATCACATTGTGTGATAATTTTATTTTTTGAGTAATCGATCCACCTTACTAGTTTCCCTGATGATGAACCCGATGAGAATCTGTTGGAACCCGATGAGAATCTGTTGAATCTGGATGAGGAATTGATTTGGTCCAGTCGTTTTGCCAACGTCCTGCTTATTTCTTCAAGATAGTCCGGGAGGTGTATCCCATACATTTCAAGCGCCTCCAATATTACACCTCTGACCTAAAACAAATGACAAAATTGTAATTGCTATTGAATTGTATCGGTGTGAATGTGTGTGTGTGAATGTTTTAATGTGTGTGTGTGTGTGTGTGTGTGTGTGTGTGTGTGTGTGTGTGTGTGTGTGTGTGTGTGTGTGTGTGTGTGTGTGTGTGTGGATGTAAACAAAGCTAGAGACGACACCAGTGGTCCGATTTTCATGAAGTTTGGTATGTAGGTATAAAGCTGTGGTATCTCCAAGCGTAATTTTTCATTTTTTTTTGAATCTTTGATTTTTAAGGGTATTTATCCCATAAAAACCCATAAAAATCGACAAAAATCCAAATTTCTCAAAAACGGCTCTAACGATTTTGATAAAAATTTCATAGTTTTTAGTGCTTAAGATGACAAACAAAATGACACCACCCGCATGTCTGTAAAAATTCAGGTTCAGAAGTTATGGGGGTTTAAGTATTAAAAAATTCATGTTATTCAAATTTCACAAAAACCGAAACTTTTAAAGAAAATATTCTTGCAACCATTAAATTTGGCTTTAAAAACTAAATAATCTAGTATTTTGAATCATTAGTCTACGTCAACTGGTTGCAAAGATAATTGATATTTTAGTTTGGCGGTAAACGCAGTACGTTGTCCAATGTTATTCTTATGGCAAATATTCAAAAACAGATATATCCGTTATTTACCAACCGATTTTGATAAAATTTGGTGTATATTTATGTGATAATTAACTGTTAATTTTCTTTATTTCACTATATATGTTTTCTGGTTTTAAATTACTTGTTTCAATTGTTAAGGGGGGCGGATCCAAAAAAAAATTTCCTTGGATCATGGAAACAGTTCAACGAAAACAGCGCTGATATCTACTGGAAGTGGTATTTAAACCGTCCCTTGGTTTTGGATACAGCATATAGACGGATGTATTGTTTTCCATCAATAAAACAAAGTAATCAGATAAGAAAGAGGTCTGACGTGAGAACTCTAAAATGCCAAAGGGCGAAAACGGCTCTAACAATTTTGATAAAGTTTTGCATATGGATGTAGTTTTTATTTTTAAGTTCACCTACGTGGTCGAATTTGCTGTAGAAACGCACATTTTTTATAAAATTGAAATTTTAAATGTCGTCCTCGCGGTCGAGATACGTATTAAAATTACTCCGCGATTATAATAAGAAATATTAAATAACTAGTTATTCTAAAATTATGGTCTTAACTAGCATATAAAGTACTCTTTTCCACTTTCAAGTCCAAAATTTAGCTTCAGAGGCACATGGTGCCATGGTGGCGTGGCATATGGTGCCATCGCTCATTTATATAAGTGTTCAAACAATAATGAATGTAGTAAATATTCCTCCACGGGGTCGGCGATAAGCGCGTGTAACATTTAAGCATTGTTGTAAGTTCAAAAATAACATCAGGATATGGTTTCGCGCGATGTTGTAACCCGCGAAAATCATGACAACACCCTTGTCTTTGGGAACGCTAGTTGATATTTTGAGCTAAAATAACTCTGAATGTAAAAAGAAAATGAAAAATTTACTTCATGAACCTAGTGTTGAATTTATTTGTCTTCATGGTGCAATAGAATTATTTTCTCTAAATTAAAATATATCACCAGAAAATGCGACCGCATAAACGTTACACGCGCTGATCGCCGACCCCGCGGAGGAATATTTATTACATTCATTACTGTTTGAACACTTATATAAATGAGCGACGGCACCATATCAACCTATATGCTAGTTAAGACCACAATTTTAGAATATTATCGAAAAAATCAAAAATTACTTACAGTGAATCCCGTGTCAATCGGGATGTTTACATTCCTCTTCACTAGTACTTCCTCGCATATGCTGTTAACTCTTCCTTTTCTCTCTTTGTACTCTGTAAACTCTTCCTCCGTGAACTTAGGACAGGTGTGTTCAAACGTAAACCCAAACTTCTTAATCAAAAATTCACGTACGATGAATAAAATAACTCGCGTGTTCATTTTGGAACTACTCAAGCTAGTTGACCACACGATTACTGAGCAGGGTCTCTGTATCACCCGTATATATACCCGTGGTTCCCTCTCCGGTGGACGTGAGATGGGGGTTGGGGGGGGGGGGGGATTTGTGAATTATTCGGAATCCCGAATGGTTTGAAATTGAAACGGGATTCCGATGCAAAGTCAAAGGGCACTTCAGATCGGGGGCCCGAATAGTTAATTCAACAAGTTTTTGCGCCTTATCGAATTCCCGATTGAAAAATGAGTTTTAAATTTAGGGTGGCATGAGTCACACCAAGCCACACTGGCAACATTGCACTCCTCGCCGTGGAGAATCCGAGCCTTCCGCAGCGCGACTCCCACAAACCAGCCCCCGTGCGTGGGAATAAAAACATTTAACAAATACTAGAGGACAGCGACATGTCAGCCCGGCACATACGACTATATAAACTAACTATATACCTGCTAAAATACCCCTATTGCAGACCTGCATACTCAGTGAATTTCAAATGCAAAAGAACATAGTTCAAGCCAACACACCGAGATTAGACGTGTTATTGTAAGATCCACAAGAATAATATGGGGAATGAGTATGCAGGTTGCTGCCACAAAAATGGAAATATCGGGGATTTTAGACTATTAACATTAGATCTCATCTAGATGAAGCCACAAACCAATTCTCATTAAGATATGTTGAGATATAAGCAAGATTTAGAATTCTACTTATTTCCCATAAGGTTAACATTGGGACAACGTACTGTGTTTACCACCTTCAATATCTCGGTAACTAATGGACATAGACCAGTGATTCAAAATCCTAAATTGTTTGTTTTTTAGCTGAATCAGTGGTGCCAACAGAAATTGGATAAATTATGTTTTTCTATGTAAACAATTCAAAAACCCACTTTTTTGGGGGGGGGTTATCCCCCTTTACCCCCCTTCCGGTGGTCGGATCGGGCTGGTTCACGAATCCGTCCAATCGATTACCACTTTACACGTCTGTACCAAATTTCAAATCAATAGCTGAAATGAAAGCTGGTATTTCGCTGAGGGTTCTTAGACCAAAACAAATTACCAAAGTTAACAAGGGTTTACAAAATTCACAAGAACAAAAATAATAATAATGTTAAAATTATTAAACTTTCCAAAAATGTTTATGAACAATCCTAATATATTCCATAAAAATTTGAAACTGATTAGTTAGTTATTTTTTAATAATCTTTTATCGACAAACCCAATATCTTCCACTTTCTTCAGTTGACATTGTGTCACATGTCGTAGAATCGATTATGTAATAGTAGTGGCGTCATATGTGTGGTATAATGACCCACATCGCCACTGGTCAAGTACCCTCTTGTTACCTAGTCTACCGGGTTGAACAATATTGATCCGTAATAGAGCAATAAACTGTAACTTCCGGCAAACACTTTCACATGACCAAAACTCATGTTTAGCATGTTGAACGATTTGTAAATGCTCTCCGGTTGCCAAGGAAAGTCGCCAAATTTCATGATTAACACTTTTAATCATTTAACAATGCCGGTAAATGCCACCTAAATTAAATTTGGCAAGTTGCGCAATTTTAAAAGGTGCTCTGGGCTTCGTCAAACGCCACCAAAAAAATTAATTAAGCTCTTTAACAGTATGAAAGGGCTTCACGAGCGCCGGAAATTGCCTCCAAGGCAAACATTTTTCACGTTGACCAATTTTAAAAGGGCCTCAGGCGCCGGCAAACGCTTCCAAAACTCATGTACTGCTTGTAAAATATGTACTCATGTATTATTGTAAAATTTTTTCCGGGTGCCAAAATAGTCACCAAATTGAACTATTTTAAAGGGTTACTCGGGCGCGGGTGTCGCTGTGAACTCAACACGGGGGCGATGGTTGGGTTTTAGGCGGGATCGGTGGTGTATTTGGAGGATAGTTGTTAGTCGACATCGAAGGATGGTTAGGGCTGTACTGTTGTATTTTAATATTTTTTCGATCTTGATTTACAAATCCTTTGCTTTTTATCACACACAACTTTTGGGGGTTGTAATGTGTTTTTAAAAATTCCTGAACATTTAGTCCGCCTACATCTTCTTGTTCAAAAAGTAAACGATTTTCTTGTCCGGAACTGATGTTACACATAAACCACGAGCCGACACGATAGTACACGGTAGAGTTTTGGATACTCATCACTTTAATTACTAATAAAAACAAGAAATTGTGTAGAATTGGTATACCTGGTGTTCAAAAAGTCCCGGATCGGCTTTGTAATTTTTTTAATATTAATTATTGACCCATGAAACTTATGACTCCTGGACACAAAATACTATTTTAGCAAGTATCCAGTGACCCGCATCTCGAACGGACGCTTAGAACGAGGAGGTTAAAATTACAGTTGAGAAAAGTTTAAACTTCTGCCATTTTGGATTCGGTGATCCGATTGAGATCGGATTCGCGGCATTGTATTCTACTCAAAAAGAGCTTTAATTCGATTTACATATCAACCTATGCTTACATTTCAGATTTTCTTCTGACTCCTCGTGGGCCGTCCCCTGAGGAGGTAGGGGGTCACTGAATACTTGCTGAAATAGTATTTTGTGTCGTAGTCAAGTTAAGTTTCGTATGTCAATAATTAATTTCTTTTAAAGCCCATGAATGATTAAATTAAATGTTTTTAGTAGGCCTATATTATTTACTCAATACCTTCCTTCAAATAAGTTGAATGCTCACATATACAAAATAAATGCTATGGAAATTCGCTGAGTACACATGTCTGCTGCGACGGGGGTATTTATCTGAAGCCATCTTCAGCCATAGTAAATAAACAAACGTTTGACAATCATTTAGTTAAAAATCATATGTTTCACAAAATAAATGTGCTTAAATTACTGAAATTTAAACGCTAGGGCAGCTAGCCAAGGCCACACTACAGTGGGGCCTTGAGCTAGCACATTTTATTTTATAAACCCCAGACCTTTCACCTTTGTCAATAATGTTTCTGGTAACATAGTTCACTAATAGTTTCACCAATGCTCTCAGACATTACTATGAAAATACGCCGGATTCAAAAACATATATTTTAATGGGAGACATAAATGCCAACATTCTGGACCCAGACAATAAGACGGAAAGATATTTGTACGTTTTGTACGAATGTGGTTTTATGTGTGGCATAGATATTCCCACACGAGTGGTGGGAAATAGCATGACATGCATTGACCACATTTTTATTAAACACTATGACTTCAACACGTTCACGTTACGTACTGCGGTGGTGGGGACGGAGATTACAGACCACTACAGTGTATGTTTACAAACTGACTATGCACTACTGACTCGACGAACCTTTCAAAACACGAACTCCTACATAGATAAAAAATTGCTTAGTGCTCATATTAAAGATATTGACTGGACAGAAACCTTAAACATACAAAACGTTAATAAATGTTCAAATAACATGTTTGAAAAAATCCAGGAATGTGTAGCTAAATCAACTAAACAGTCTAATGACTCCAATACAAGATTTAAGAAATCAAAACCTTGGATATCTCATAATATAATACGTAAAATAAGAGAAAGAGATAAATTGAGAAAAACCATTAAAAACAATATTTTAATACAGATTTAAAGAATATTTTTTATGCAATGAAAAACGAATTGAAACTAGAAATAAGATTAGCCAAAAATCAGTATTATAAGAGAAAAGTCTTAGAATCAAAAAATAATCCCAAAAAGTTTTGGAGTGTTCTAAATGAATTAGCGGGTAGGGGTGTAAAAAAAGACATTTTTCCTCTCACACAATTTACTGCAAACAGACCTAACACCGACTCTGACATAGACATGAGACAGCAGGTGGCCGACGAATTTAATAATCATTTCTCCAATGTTGCACCAAACTTAGCAGCAGCGATATATTCGGGTGGGCCACGTGTTGTTGACGACGCTGACTATGTTATCAATTCCGTCCTCACTCTGCGCACTGTGACTGAACAAGAACTGTTTCACTATGTGACTACTCTACGGGTCAACAAATATAAATGATGCATTGTTTGAGGTAAATAAAGATATTAATATAGCAATTTAATGAAGGTAATCGGGTAATGTTAGTATTTTTGATTTAGCAAAAGCATTTGACTCGGTAGATAAAGTAATCCTTCTTAAAAAAATTAGAATGAATTGGCATTAATGAATCGGCTTTGCATTGGTTTGAATCTTACTTTCAAGATAGGAAACAGTTTGTTACAATTAACGGTGTCAATGGTAATTTAGAACATGTAGATTACGGGGTGGTTCAAGGTAGTACGCTAGGGCCTTTGTTATTTTTAATTTACATAAATAATCTTGTTAAATTAGATATAAAAGGCAAGTTCTATCTCTTTGCAGATGACACATTGGTAATGTTCAAAGGGAAAGATTGGAATTTAGTTTTTGCTGATGCCGCAAGAGATATATCCAAAATAAAAAAAAATGGTTTGATCAAAATGTTCTCACCCTAAACATAGGGAAGACTAAATTTATGTCAATTTCCTTAAGATCATCTGGTGACGTACTTAACAACGATCTGAAAATTCATTCATGTGGAAATTTTCCTTATGTTGCATGCGACTGCCCCGCGATTGAAAGGGTCCAGAAATACAAATATTTAGGAGTAATACTTGATTCTAAACTTTCATGGATAGATCATATTGCTTATTTAAATAAAAAACTGAGAAAATTTATTTCTGCTTTTTACCAATTATGCCAAGTCCTAGATTTCAGAGAAATTAGAATCGCATATTTTGGGTAAGTGTAGTCTGTTTTGGAGGAGGGAATAATTGCCTGGGGTTGTGCATATTACAGCATTCTACAACCATTAATGGTTACACAGAAGGCCATAATTAAAGCAGCCATGGGCAAGTGTCGTCGCTACCCTACGGATGATCTGTTATGAAATGAATGTACTTGATATCAGACAACTTTTTACAAGGACTTTAATTATGTACAATCATAAACACTCTGATGACATATTTGAACACATGACTCATGACTATAGAACAAGAACAGTGCTTGGGCAAGGAATACACATACCAAGATTAACGAGGACATTTTCAACAACGAACTGCTATTACTTGGCCCACCATTTATATAACAGTCTTCCTCGACATTTACGGAACATTCAATACTCAGTTATGCTTTACAAAAAACACATATTGCAATGGCTTACTACGACTGGAAGAGAAGGTGTGGAAAGACTGTTTATATCAACTTACAAATTATTTTCAAAACAACTTGAAATAACTTACAGTTAAATATACATTTTCAAGTTGTCGAGTTTTTAATTATACAATAAACATTAACTTCCAAGAGGTCTGATTGTTTAATGCGTAAACAATGTATTACTATGCACCGATCAACCCAAAATACGTGTCTAAATACGTTTTAGACACGTGTTTGTAAATAATCAAATATCCCAAGTTTGAAAGTTTTAGGGTCCAAAAGGGCTCTTTTATCAAAGAAAACAAAAATAAAAACGCCCTGTCACTGAGTTGCAGCATAAAAACTAAACAATTTACCAACAAGAATGTGACTCTGCAATCTAGGGAGGTTCGATTGTTAAATTTGAGGGTTTTAGGTATATAAGGGTAACTTAAGCCAAATTAAGTTAGGAAAATAATAAACACTATAAACCTTTCATTGTTTATTTACATGTTTTTTCATTAATCTTTTCGATCTCCTTCTGATAATTTTCTTTTTTGGTTTTTTTGTTTTTAATTTTTGAGACATTTTCCACAAAGGGTATATCTCCCTTTGTCTAAAATGGTTTCTTCCTTTTTCTTGCACATAAAACAATTGTGCAAGTTGATATTCTCTACAGTCGTTGCATCTGGATCTACAGTTGTAGAATGGTAGAAGTCCAGCGCATTCTCATTCAAATCCATGCCTGATAAAAAAATCCTAATTATAATCCTTAATTAATTATAACACAAAAAATGTCATTTACCCTATTAGATTCAACATTATAAACACTATGCTTGTACAAATAAATACATTTTTATTTTTTTACAGGTTAAAGGGAAAACCATGGAGAAAAAAAACAAGTTATTTATATTACTTAGGGGGTAATACTAAATGAATATATTAAGGGGTTACGGGAATGTTGAAAAATGTATTACTTTATTTATGAGGGACTAAGTGTAGGTCTAACAAATGTTTAACATATTATTTTTGTTTAAAGCTGGTGTATCGCGGCTATGATTACACAGGTCTGCGATGGAAAATTGTTTGAAACATTTTGAGTGATTCTTATAGTATTTTTTGTGCTGAACTCTTTACTTTTAACGTTTTTCCCCACACGCAAAAACTTTACTTTTTAAATAGTAAATATATTTAAATTTATATTTGGCTGCATAAGTTAGATTACAAAAGTAACCTGCCTAAATTTAGGATAACAGCATGAGACAACCTTTCTTTTGTTACAAAAATGTACAGTATAACTGGTAAAATCCGGTTCAAACAATATTTTTTGCCAGGATGCTATCTTTGTCAGCACCCCGGCTGCATCTCTTTTGATCCACTGTTAAGAGCTGTTTAAAATTCTCAATTTTATCCCTAGTTTAAAATATGATATTGAGCCTGAAAAATCTCATTTTTGGCCCTTGGTATAAAATATACTATTGTTTGTGTTTACTGTTACAATTGAAGTAGTTCAACATTCTTTCAAAAAATCAATATTTTTGATTAGATATTAAAAGTAAAGTTATAGTGTGGTGTTTCTATTTTTTCGAGTAAGAACCTTGAGGTGAGTGAAAGAGAGAATGAGAGAGAGAAAGGGGGTGGAGTGCAGGCCTCTGGAGCAAACGCGATGTTTTGGGTGGTTCTGAAATTGTGAAGTATCTCTATATACTTAATACAATAAGGTTTTTTCTGTTAGATCCCCTTTTCAGGCGTCCTACAGAACTGATTTTTACGATTGAGGTGTCATTTTAAAGCTTATAATGTAGCGCACCTGCGACAGATAGTTAAAATAGGCATTTCTTTATTGGCTTCGACCCCCAAGGCTTTAATTTATTTATAGAGGGCGCTTTCAACGCCCCAGTGCTGACCAACTTGCGTTATAACAGTTTACAGTTGATTACCTTGTGACATACAATTCATTTTAACGGTAGGAGAGTTTTCCACAAAACAGAAATAATATAAAAATCTGCAATTTGCGCATGGGCTTCTAGTTGTTTTATAATGTTTTGACAACGCTGTTTGGCGGAACGTCCGATGATGGCACATTGATGCCGAAACGGTTGTAATGGAGAATAAAAATTGAGCTGACGAAGGTAAATTATTAATAATTTATTCATAAAACAGCTAAGGGGCTAGGAACATGGATTTCAATAAATTCTTTGCTATTTACTACTACGATCTCGGAGTAGTAAAACCTCGGAATAGTTACTACGTTAATATTAATTCATTTTAATAGACCTTGGAGTTGTGAAACCTCTGAATTAAAGTCTGATTCTCAGTAACATTTATATGGATATAACACACAAAGCATTCAATAAAACTAGTAAAAATATGTTTAACAATTTTGATAACACCATAAAAAAGACCCATAGCTACTGTTGTGATTCCTTAGGTTAAAGGGGAATTCGAAAAAAATAAGACGGGTAAATAGTAAATTTAACATTAGAACCAGTTTCTCAACCAATTCAACATTTTTTTTTTAACTAGAAGCGGTTAAGACGAGGTGGAATATCTTTGGTAGTGAAATTTTTTGTTTGTAATATAATCATGTGTTTCTACTTGTCAGATATTGGGGTTGGGTTTAATCAAATCTATAAGCTATTAAATAAGCTATTTTATTCTGGATGGTAAACAAAGGCATTACAAGATAAACGGAAACACATAATTTTACTTTAAATAAATAAACATATTCCACCTCGTCTTAATCGCTACAACTTTTTAAAATTTCAGTAATTTAAGCACATTAAATATTAAATTAGTGGTAAGAATTTTAAATTTATTTTGTGAAACATATGATTTTTAATTAATTAATTGTCAAACATTCACAATGGCAAGAAGAATTACTACGCTGGCTTTATTTACTATGGCTGAAGATAGCTTCAGATAAAAAGAAACCGAAATATACCAATTTAAAACAATTTCTTGTTTTTAAATTTATTTTGTGAAACATATGATTTTTAATTAATTGATTGTCAAACATTCACAATGGCAAGAAGAATTACTACGCTGGCTTTATTTACTATGGCTGAAGATAGCTTCAGATAAAAAGAAACCGAAATATACCAATTTAAAACAATTTCTTGTTTTTAAATTTATTTTGTGAAACATATGATTTTTAATTAATTGATTGTCAAACTTTCACAATGGCAAGAAGAATTACTACGCTGGCTTTATTTACTATGGCTGAAGATAGCTTCAGATAAAAAGAAACCGAAATATACCAATTTAAAACAATTTCTTGTTTTTATTAATAATTAAAGTGATGAGTAGACAAAAAAAAAGGAAAACACATACCGTCAAAAATACACAGTAGATTTTGGACTGGAATGATTGAATGATGGAATGATGAACTACCAGACCGTACTGGGACCCTCCTTATATATACGCGTGCATGCGGGCATTGAGAGGAGGAACGTGGAGGGGACAGGGGGGGCTTACGAGACCTCGGATTTTTATTGCGCCAATGTATGAAGTCAATTTAAATAAAGACAAAGATATATTTGATGTATACAAAATATTAATGCAAAATAATTAACTTTAATAATTTTTTAACATACACACAACTAATCGGGACCTCGATTCATATTTTATTGTATTAAAGTAAATCAGCCGTAAAACCATGATGAAATAAATTAATTTATAACCAGCTGTAATAGCATCCATACCTACATTTGTAAAGCTAACTACCAGCTGACTGATTGAATGAGCATGGAAAATGTAAACAAAAGATCGTCAATAACACTTTTATATGGGAAAATTTGAAAACTTCGACCTCGCCAAAAGCCCCTTTATACTACGAATCTTGTAAAATCCTTTCTTAGCGGATGCCTACGCCCCAAAAGGAACGTCCACGCAAAATTTCAAGGTCTTACGTCGTATAGTTTGGGCTGTGCGATGATAAGTGAGTGGTATTTAACAAATATATAGTAGACAAGCAGAACCCGTGGCTTCGCTCACGATAAAAATTATCGTCTAACCTTGATATGAAGAATCTAGAGGACTAAATATAAAATATTGATATCAAGGAATATGTCATGTGGAGATATGCTTGTTTTATAGCGGAATGTAGGATAAAAATATATACCACAGTGGATAGTGAAGGTTTTCTTTTCATCATTATAACTCGAAAACGGCCGGAGCGATTTTAACTTAAAATGTGTCGATTTTAAGGTACTTCTTTGTAGATTTACCATTACGTCCCTGGATTACCTAGTAGGACATCAATTAAGTACAGTAAAGGGCTGAATGTTCGAAACAGTTGGTGCTATCCATGGGCAGTATTTCAAACTCGATTCACTTAATTTTTAACTTAAAACATGGGCGGGTAGTAATAGTGATTAACCATCGATGAAGCATTCATTTTTCCGTGAAAGGCCGGACGCTGTCGAATTAGATGAAAACGGAATTTACCAAATTATTTTAACTGGCATGATTGTAATTAAAAACATAGAAGCCGCCCTAAGGAAATAACTATAGCTCCCGCTGCCTAAATAGATGGTACCACATAATGAGCTCATGATTGAACATATAAGGTACGAAACTAAACCAAATGTAACTTTTTTGTAGTACAAATGACCTAACAAAATCATCAAAACAACCATAAAACCATGATAAAAGGAATCAAATTATAAAACCTATCCGTTGTGAAGCTAATATGTTTGATTGAATAAAATTTGAAATTTAAACAAAAGATCATCTATTACATTAACATGGGGCATTTGCAAAGCTTCAGCTCCACCAAAAACCTATAAAAACCTCAAATTAAAAAAAAATCCGTTCTTGGTGAATGCCAACACTCAGTAAGGAATGCCCATACACATTTCCAAGGTTCTAGGTTAAGTAGTTTGGACTGTACAATGATTGGTCGTTGGTATTTGACAAAATATAGTAGAAAAGATAGTATAATTATAACTTAAAATTAGGGATTTGTACAATTTATAAATTTTTACATAAATAGATCAAAGAATCATATCATTTCAGCACATTCTGTTTGTGACTGAAAAACACTGTACTTTTCTGTTTCTATCTTGCCTGGATTTAGTCTCAAGACTCAGCCACAAAAGGCAGTATTCTCTTCACGTTTAAAACTTCGTACGTCGAATTATACATAACACCAAATCATCGGTCAGGCATAGATGTAATACAAAAATTATTAGGAACGCCTCCAGGAAAAACGTTAACTTCCGCTACCGAAATAAAGATCATGCCACTTAACTAATTAATAGTGGAGTTATATAAATTAAATGTAATATTTATATAGTACATAATTATGTCCTCGAAATAAATCAGCAAAAAACAATGAAACCATGGTGAAAGAAATCAATTTATTATCATCTATATCAACGTATACATTTCCTAAGCTAACTACTAGCTGACTGTTTCATGAACATTAAAAATGTAAACAAAAGATCGTCCAACACACTTTCAAATGGGAAAATTAAAAAACTTGGACCTCGTCAAAAACCCCTTTATACTAAAAATCCTTTCTTAGTGGATGCCTACACCCTAAAAGGAACGTCCACTCAAAATTTCAAGGTTCTAGGTCGCATAGTTTAGGCTGTGTGATGATAGGTGAGTGGTATTTGACAAATATATAGTAGATTATTTCTGATTAGTTTCTCTATAACATTTGTTATTAAGTTTTTTTTCTGAAACCAATATTTGAAAGATATGAAATTGAAACTTTGGTAAAAACAGGGAAGTTGAAATAGTTCCGACGACCGGCACCAAGCCACTAAGGTTTTCATTTTTCAATCGGGAACTCGATACACAAACAAATTACTTTTTTATCGGTTTTCCGAACAATGTAAGTTTCTATCTTCAGACTTTTGCCAATCCTGAAAAAGAGTTCCTAAACTTCGAAACCCGGCAAACTTGCCAAATGCCGAAACTCACTAAATATAACTGTCCCGCGAAGTACTAGTACATATGTCGGGACTCCGAGCCACTAAAATATAATTTTTCAATCGGGAATTCGATTCACAACCAAATTACATTTATCGGTTTTCCGAACAAAAGATGTTTTTCTCATCAGCCACTTGTGAAATCCCAACAGATCTCCGGGCGACAAGCTGAGTCTTTGGAGGAGTCGGAGGCCTCCATTCCAGAATTATCTGAGACACATAGATAATGTACTCACCATTTCTCGACACCGCTGATAACCATATTGTTAGGATAAAATAGAATAGAATAGAAGAGAATAGAATAGAATCAAAGTTTATTTCCAATAATAATACATATTTATACATTTGAGTACAAAAAAAGGAAACAAAATTCTCACATAGGTCACATGACATCATGACTGACACAACATCGCGTGGAGTGGGGGGGGGGGGGGTGGACAGCCACGTGTAAGGTCCCCCTATAAAAGAGGGCATATTGTAATGCTGTCCATTGTTAAGACCGCTTGGAAGACATATTCTTATCACGATTTTACGGTTTTAATACTTTTCATTCACAAACTTAAAAAAACTTATAAACTTATAAACTTTTTTTGGTTTATATCTTAAGTATGGCGGATCTTATTGATTTTACTAGTCCAATAGAATATATGTGTGTTAGTGAACCAGATGTTATTAATGACTCTCATAGCCTTATGGATTTTGACATAGTGTACAGTGAGCTGACAGATGAGTGCTTAAACCCAGTGACCAGTGAAAATTCAGGGATATACACAGTTGCGGATGGTCCGGTGCTGAGAACAGGAATATGCAAGAAAGAAGAGGTGCAGCAGCCAATTATTCTGGGAAGCAACCAAGACAGTGATGTAGTAGACAATGGACTAATGGAATTTTTTAACATGGTAAGTGGCCAGGATTCGGAGGCGTCAAATAAAAAAGACTCTTTAGAGAACTCCCCAAATACCCCTTCACAATCTTTGGCTGATTTGACTCAGTTAATGAACAAATGGGAACGTTACATTGTCTCTGAGATTTCAGAGGCCCATCTGAGAGATAGAGTTATTTTCATTGAGGGCTATTTTTGTGGAAATTTAATTTTGCAAGCCACTGCTTCTAATTGTTTTTCAACATTTGAAATGTGGGGCACTGTTTTTGACAGCCAACAAGGTGTCAATACAATTGAGTTTGTACCCAAGGATGAGCGAAGTAGACAAATAATGAAAAAAAACACAGCGGTTTGCAAATTATACTCCACATACTGGTCGATACGTCCAGAGAAGTTTGTTGAATGGGTGTTGAATAATATGAATAGCGGTATTCCTATGATAATCAGTTCTAACATGAAAATGTTTTTTACAAACAACCAAAATGATAGAAGGTTCCTAAATCACTGTGTTACAATACATCCACGTCAAGGTGCTGTCTGTGAATGTGTAAAATACCCGGTTGCTATGAGAAATGATATTTTCATGTGTAATGAACATGCAAGGAATTTCAAGACCTACGACGGAATTTCCCTTTATTCGCCCCTGCTAATTGATGTTATGATTAACCGAAGCTTTACTGATTTCCGATGTTTTAACTACCCGCTTCAATTCGCTGCAAGACGAAACATAGGATTGCCGTGGTCTCCGGATGAACTCCAAAAATGGACATTGATAACGAGTGTACCTCACCCAAAACCAATTCTGGGATGTACAAGAAGTAACAAAGAACAGGAACTTCACAGCATTCTACATAAACCAACTTCTAAGGGGCACATTTGCAGCGGCTGCTTCCAAGATTCGCAGTTTCACGATGGGGGAACGACGCCAAGACTCCTCAAAATGAAATGCATTGTTCAAAAGTTGAAATTTTAGCAAAGGTTTTTTTTTGGTTTGTATTTCTTCAAAACTCTTTTGTGACATTAAAATTGTTTATGATTTTAAACGGTTTTGTTCATTATTTCACTCAAATAATCAAAATTTGCAGTTTTCTAGTTTTTGGTGTTTACATTTCGTTAGTGCCTAAAAAAAATACTGCTCCTAAACTACAAAGGTTAGGAGCACAATAAAGTGATCCTGAACAAAATAATTTTACAATAAACTAGCAGCCCGCGTCACTTCGTGACTTGTAAAAACAACTTGGTAAAATAGGCTTTAGTTTCATGTTGATTATATATGGAGTTTTGCAGCGTAAAATTCTTTTAATAACATAGATTGGCAAAGTACAAAGGTAAAAATTTAAATCCACCGTGTAAATCAGATAGAAATTACCCCGTTTAGTTAGAAACATACAGGTACCTACATAAGAGTGATGCATGTATGAAGTAATGCATCAGGAAATGCACTCTTATCTAAACATTGTCGACACAATGTGAATTCAGTGTTTACGTGATGCGGGATGAATTATAGAGTTGGGTAACCGTATAGTTTCACTACTATGCATTTCGCTTTCACTATTACAAACTACTATTGCAACCATTCCCACTACAGCACAACTATTACGGTCTTTTGACTGCGGCCGCAGTCTCCTGGCTGTTGGGCTATTAATTAACAGTCATGTCTAAGGAATATGTCGGCCTTAGTCAACAAGACTACAAGATCGCGCCACAATTATCCTTCAGTCATCTTTCATTCATACTTAGCCTAAAATACTTACCTGGGTAGGTCGTCATTTCATCTCTAATGAACTAAAATAGGAACTACCAACAATAAACTTTGAACATGATTGAACATGACTGAATATGATTGAACATGATTGAGCATGTTCATGAGAATTTCTGTATATAGAGTGAGATTGAATTGCTCTAGTTCATATATATAATAATGAGTTAGAAAGACCGAGATCTCAATGACGATTCCTGTCTGAGATCGAATTGACTGTCGTGTACTATTGAGGTGACGAGGTTGAAATAGCGTTAGAATAAGTATATATATGTATGTGAAAATATATATATGAATATACACAGATATATATATATATATATGTATGAACACATATATATGTATGTACATAAATATATACATACCTATCAACCTCATCAGACTCATCTACGTCACCCCAATTACTACACATGGGGAGACAGGAAGGTTCACTGACAACCACACCGGCAGGACACGCCACATGGTCAGGAACAACCGAATCAGATGTGCAGGGCGACCTTTTTCGGAGGAAAAACAACCGCTTCACTCAGCATGACGACACCGCGAGAAGATTCCGCAGGGACAGCAACAACCGGATCAGATGTGCTTAACGAGGTTGGAGGAACAGAAGCAACCGCTTCACTCACGGACACAGGACCGGCAGCAGCTTCCACACCAACTTCAGTGGACGGAACAGGTGAAGAAGGACCTCTCTTCGGACAACAATCAACCTCTGCATTCAAAGAAAGAAGACGGGCAAGAGACTCAATAGGCACACCACCAACAGGATTAAATGGAGAAGAGGATGGATGATCATTGGCACCAACCGCTTCACTCAACTGGACGGGAAATACGACAGAAGGATTACATATACCATCACTACCACCAACAACAACAGCAGAGGAATTAACAGCAGTCACCGCTCCCATTCCAATGTCCACAGAGTCCTGGTTTAAAATCCTGTTTCGAAAATTGCGCAAACGTCTGATCAAATCTTTACGTTTACGTTTCTTTGCCACACGACGAAGTTTCCTTCGAAGAGCTTTTGAACTACCTTCAGAAGTACAAGACTCGCCGACGCTTGGAGAAACTGTCAAAGCAAGAACGCTGACAGCATCGGGATGAGACGCAATAACACCATGACGAACGCCTTGAAAGCGATATAAATGGGAACCATCACAATACCGAACAAGCCACTGTACACTGTCATTCACTGGACCTTAAAAAATAGTGACATCACAATCTACGACATCACAATAACACTCTTTGGAGTCATCATTGCTAACTATCCAAGGGTCAACGGGCCATAAATAAACACCTTCTTCATTCAAAAAAAATATTAAATGATCAATGCTATTCCTATAACGGTAACATCTCTCCACAAGTTTAATACCTAAACTAGGAAGTTCCGGACAATTGTTTAACAAACATAACTCACCTTGATCGCCTACCAACTGCGCCAAAACCGCCGCGGCGTCTACTGGAACGTCGTTAGGGACAGGTGGCTGAACGCCCGCACCAAGTTCCGGAGCAGGAGGACCCCGATGAACGTTCGGCGCATCGCCATCACCAACACGAGGAGCTTGTATGACGACTTCGACATCTTCACACGGCTGGGCAGATTCGCCAAGTTGCATAGGGTCGGACCCCTCACGCTGCAAACCACAATTATGACTTAATCCAACGGATCTTACAATAACCGCAGAAGTTACACTATCATGCGATTGGCATACTACGGTACTGGCTACCGGGTGGGGGGAACAAATTATTAATTTGTCTCTTAAACCGCTACCAGGCACGACATACCGTGTCGTAACAGGCACAGACAAAGGGGGACCAGCCGGAAGGTTACCACAACAAACAGGAGCGGAACGCTCAAAATCCTTACTAGAAAAAAGAATGCGATCCGAGGGACCACGATACCTCTCCATACCACTACCAGTAAACTCGCCGTCATCGTCCCCACATAAGTCAATGACATTAGGATCGTCAGGCGAAGAAAGATCGTGTTTCAAAGAATCAAGACCAAGTTGATTACCAGTTACGCTACCAAACCCCTCAGGCACGGGCACTGCACTTTCAAAACCCGTACGATCAGGAAAAGTATTCAACTCGGACGACGCGCTAACAGGCAACAAAGGGTCGGAAGGAACACCACGACCACGGGTGCAATGTTCAACAGGCATTTCAAATGAAGGAATATCGAAATTATTCTGACAAGCTGCAACAGGAGAAGTGGGAGTACCACGTACAGAATTCACCCAACCCATGACACAAGACTCTTTCCAAGAACGCTCAGAGGCCAACTGATCCAAACGAGAGAGAGCATGTGAAGAAGCGACGGACGTACGCCGAGAACCTTCGGAGGAAGGATAAGTACCAAAAAGATTCCTCTTTACACCCTTAACACGAGTAACAGCCAGAGGAGGAAAAGAAACACCACCTGACCCGCTGCAAGACTGAATTTCTCCCTCACAAGGAACAGCAGACCGCTTTCTCCTACGACTCTTCTTCAATGACTCTACCTCAACATTACGGGAAGAAACATCAGGGGTACGATGAACGTCGCCGACACTATCAAGTTCACGTGGTAACTGACCAGAACGACCGGGCAAATCTCCAGAACAAACAGGAACACTACTCTCGGGTCAAAAAGTATAGATACTCGAGTTTGAGCTTTTATAGCAACGTAACTAGTAGACTTAGAAAAATACAAGTAACATCTAAATTTTACTAATTTAATTCTACATTTATGTGTCTTAGTTTCAAATTTTTTATGCAATTTCAACTTAGCCTTTCAGCGGGTTGAATGAAAAAAGTACACGTTTTTCGGCACTTTTCAAACAACGGCCGACTTTTAAATTTTATAACATGAAAACTACTGATATAATCGTCATGAAATTTTGATAACTTTTAGAGCATATACTTCTTAATCATATTTATAAGTTTCAGAATTTTTCCGGTATTAAAAAAAAATCTGTCGTGGTTTTTGTAAAACCATTTTATTTCAGGAACGGAACAAGATAGAAACGACAATGAAAGATTGACTTTAAGCTCTCAAAAAGATAAAAACAAACATTAAGTCATACATTAGCTAAGTGGTCTTAAATAATTTAGATGTACGTATAATGAAAGCGGAACTGAGGTGCAGTAGCGCGTGAAATTTGTACCGCTGAGCGACTCGCAGGCAGGGAGATTTCCCCGCCAGCGACCGGTTTTGACAGCACTAAAAGTGCAGCCTCCGCCGCCCACCGCCCCTAACCATAGTGAATTGTTTTATATAATTGACCATTTCCCATCACCTTTTTTCATGAGGGCTTTGGACCTCCAATGGCAGGTTTAAAAATGGATTGCTTGCTAGATAGCCGTTGTCAAATATTTACAAAATATACAATTCTTATACATGAGTAGACAATATTTACAATATTTACATTTGTTTTGTAAGAGATTACTCATCCGAATAATCACTGCCTGAGTATTCTGTTGAGCTATCGTTTAAGTTTATTGTCAATGGTTCAACTGGAGGTAAGTCGATCATGTTATCTGTTTCCCAATATTTTTTTTCTATTGTTTGAGAGTGACTGATACACTTCTTCCACAATTCTGAAGTGACTGACCGCAGTGCTTCCTGACACAGTGTGTTCATCACTTCCATCGATCTTCCTTTTTCTGCCTGGTTAGCCATATTAACTTTAGCGACTTTCCCCTTGACGTATGCCCAAATCAGCTCAATCGGATTAAGTTCGCAATGAGCCACTGGAAGCCAGACGAGCTCAATATCAGTACGTCCAACTTTTTTAACTAGCTGATCTACCACTTTTTCTGGTGTTTTGAAGTGTGGTCTGGCGTGGACAATAAGCTCAGCTTTCGTCATTTTCTGGTAGTCCGGTATGTTGGATGGAAGGGGAATATCTCTCTCTGTAAGGAACTTAATAATTCCATCTTTCTTCCAAGACATCGTTGGGTTTTTTGTTTTAGGGTCGACCGCCGTGTGATAAGGAACCTGGTCAAGAATTATCGCTGATTTAGCTGGGAGTAGCCTTAGTATCCTCTCAAACCATTCTGCATAGTGCTTGGAGTTCATTTCATTATGGTAATCTCCGGTGTTCTTCTTCCCGATGAAAGACAACTCAGCCCCAGGCAAGAAACCATCTTCACTACCGATGTGCAATATTATAATCCTCTTCCCTGCTCCTGACGGTGTCTTAAAACCTCCTCTCCAACCGTAGATCTGTTGAATACAGCCTCTGTATTGGTCGTAATTGTTGAAGTTATTATTCAACGCTGTTAAAACATTCTCTTGCCAAGCATAAGACATAGTATGATTTTGGCCACACCAAGTTTCATCTGTAAAAAATAACTTATAACCCTTTGATCGAAGGTCCTTTACTTTCCTTAAATATGTATGTCGTGAAGCAGCGATAGTTGTTGATTCCATCAAGATTGGTTTTTTGTTGAGTTTCCTGAAAGAAAATCCCAATCCTTGTACAATTTTCCTAAGGGTGTTTTTTGACATAGTAGGAAAATTAGCATCAACAAGTTTTCGGTGCAAATTACTGATCGTAGGGTACGTCTTATCAAGGTAGAAATCATAAATATTTCTTCTTATCACCCCAAGAGTAAAATGGTCCAGCTTAATACTTGGTCGGCCCGTCCTCGTACAGTGTTTCTTGCTTGGTTGACTGTTATTCTCATCCACATTATTCTCCTTCATTGTAGCGCCGCATCTCTTCACCGTCGCTATCGACTTCCCAACGCACTCCGAAACCTTCTGATAGACTGGGTATCGCTTGTCATTACATCTTACACCTTCATTCTTGAAAAAACATATCGCACTAATAATCATCGCGATTTCACCTTCTGATAAGTGTGGCGCTCTCGGCATCTTGACTGATGTGATCGAAACGAACAACACAGACAGAGTGAAGAAAATAAGTTCTGTCCCAAATAACAACAATGTAGGAATGGATTGTGCATATCTAAGTGTGACTCAGTGGTCAGGGGTAAGGGTGATTCGGTGGTAGATGACCTCACAGGGTAGGTATGACTCATAGCTGAGCGTCCGAGCTGTCAAAACCGGTCGCTGGCGGGGAAATCTCCCTGCCTGCGAGTCGCTCAGCGGTTCAAATTTCACGCGCTACTGCACCTCAGTTCCGCTTTCATTATACGTAAATTTAAATTATTTAAGACCACTTAGCTAATGTATGACTTAATGTTTGTTTTTATCTTTTTGAGAGCTTAAAGTCAATCTTTCATTGTCGTTTCTATCTTGTTCCGTTCCTGAAATAAAATGGTTTCACAAAAACCACGACAGATTTTTTTTTAATACCGGAAAAATTCTGAAACTTATAAATATGATTAAGAAGTATATGCTCTAAAAGTTATCAAAATTTCATGACGATTAGAACAGTAGTTTTCATGTTATAAAATTTAAAAGACGGCCGTTGTTTGAAAAGTGCCGAAAAACGTGTACTTTTTTCATTCAACCCGCTGAAAGACTAAGTTGAAATTGCATAAAAAATTTGAAACTAAGACACATAAACGTAGAATTAAATTAGTAAAATTTAGATGTTACTTGTATTTTTCTAAGTCTACTAGTTACGTTGCTATAAAAGCTCAAACTCGAGTATCTATACTTTTTGACCCGAGAGTAAGGTCACTGCGAACCGAAAGGCGACCCTCATCACCACGACAAACACGAGTAGATGAAACGTCCGACACACGTGAAAATTCATGGCTGGCAGCAGAAGCACCAACAGCACCTTCAAATGCAAAATTACAAGACAAACGAGGATCACCATCCCCAATACACTGCGAGCCGTATGCCTCGAACCAGCCGAACTAGTGCAAGGAACACGACTATCCCGACCGGCAGATCACCAAACACCATCACAACGGGAAGACGGAACCTCAAAATTACTAGGACTGGGACCAAATTCACTACGACGCAAACCACGAGAACTAGCAGGAGGAACTTGAAAAGATGGAACACCAGGGGGTCTGGCAAAGCGCGAGTCCTGCACAACGGGGCGTTCTTGTTCGGGCAAAAGAGGCTGTGCGGGAACAGGCTCATGATTCAAATTGGTGAACATGCCGGTACGCAAATTATAACTCGTATACTCACTTTTACGCGCCTCATAATAACGCCATTGACGATGCAACAATTCCAACCGAGAAGAACTCCAACCCAACTTTCTGAAGAAAGCATCTACTTCTCCCAAAGACAAACCATTTAACATTAAAAGTGGCAAAACAAACGCAAAACCGCGGAATTGCAACCAAGCAAGACGCTCATAGGTCAACCACCGAGCAATGAAATGAGGCCACCTTCCGGCAGGATAACCAAGAAGATCCTGAAGACAACTTCTGATGACAGCATTCGCCGCACGCTGACAACACGCATGAAGTGGAACAGATCTTGGAATCTATCACATTCAACGACCGGGTGTTACGTACAGACATATAAAGATAATGCTACGCAGTGAAAAGAGGAGATGTAACAAGAACTTACAAAAAGACTCAAATCTCATAGACAAATATTACAAGTTCAGAAAATTCCCGTAAAGAGAATAATAGTGAAAATGTGGTCGGAACGATCCCCATGTGCAAATAACATTACTCAATATAATCAATCATTATAAAAATGACTTCAAAACGTACATGAAACGAACTGAAAAAAATCAAAACCTTGTACTATAACAGGCTAAGGTAATCACAATGAAAATGTTATCAGAAAAAACCCCATATACAAATAAATCACCCAATAATATTGATCATGGTAGGGATGAATTAAAAAATGTATATGTTACACAAAAAAAGGTCACGACTTTTGGGGAGTATTTGGGGAAAGGAAAAGGAATGGAAATGTGCTCATTAAAACAGCAATGGCCAAAACGTTATTCACGATCAAACAAAAAATTAATGAATAATATATTGCACATTTAAATTAAAACTGATGATAATATTACAATCACTCACATCGAAATATTGCATTTTAGTTATGAAATTATATAAAAACCACCACCCAGGTGTTAATGTACATAAGATTTAATTAAAAATATTTAGAAACGAGATATAAAAAAGTCACGACTTTAGAGAATATCAAGTAAAGAGTGTGATCATAAAAATGTGGTCGGAACGATCCTCGTGTAAATATAATACTACGCAATGGAATGAATCATTATAAGGACCCTTCAAAACAGATATAAATCAAACAATACAAAATCAATAAATCACAGAATAGCGGGTAAGAAAATGCTACTAAACAGATCATCACAATGAACCCGATGTCAAAATAATCTAACCCACGGATATTACTCATTGAAAAATGGTGATTACCGTCACAAAACCATCCCTGTCAAAGAAATAATCAGACTGCAAAGAATTCTCTCTGGTAACATATACACAAGTGGCAAAAACCATCCCAGCAAAAGAAATTATCATACTGCAAAGAAATTTCTTTTGCAACAAGTACAGAAGTGACAGAAACCATCCCTGCCAAAGAAATAATCAGACTGCAAAATAAAAATAAGCAGAATGCCATTTACACCCCTACTGAAGAAGTAATGAGATTATTTGAATAAAAATATTTGAATTGTTTAATGTAAGTTAGAAAGTTTTAATGTGGTTTGATGAAATAGATACTGAATATTATCAGAACCTATGCATAGAAAGTTGTTCAATGAATGAAATAAGGTAATTGACAAGTCTTTAGATCTGTAAAACGTTCTTTCCCAATTTTAGCATTTCCGGACTGCAATAACGCCCCAATTTTGAATTTTGAATACGTTGAATTTGAAGTTATGTTGTATCTTCTGCAAACACAAAGTCTTCTGATTCTATTGATTCCCCTGGTTGTCATGTTGAATTTTTTCTTCCGTTGGTAGATTAAGTCCATTCATCTAAAAATAAAAAATTAATATTGTTACGGACGCAGGCACTTGTTATAATAAGATAATATTGTCACCCGATACTTGACTAGTCTGAGTTTTCCCTAGGTAGCTTCATGGTCGATTAGTTCTTTAAAGGCGCAAGTGGTCTCGAGCTCTGGAAAACAGTCGTGGGGTCACCGGTTCCAATGCACTTCACCCAGTTTTCCTTCCAAAGCCGCCTTCGCCTTGAAGAGAGTTATCCATTCGTCCTTCGACGGTAGATACCCCCGGTTCGCTGCCCTGGGTACGTCAGTGCCCTGGTTTGATGTTCCATAACACATTACTCAGACTTTGTCATGGAAATTACAGAGGAGGAGTTGATTCTTGGTTGTCGAAGGCTGGTCCATTTCGCACATTTTTTCACATGTAACACCTAACAAAATGTAATTGTAGAAATCACTTTTTAAAATATAATGCTTAAAATAGCAAGTATCTGTCAATTAGCTACAGAAAATTACAAGTCTTTTTATTAAAATGAAGGCAAACTATAATTGTAAGTAAGCAGGGCTAGAATTCATGAAAAGTAAAATTTGCTCATAGTTTTAAAGTCCAACAAACAGTTTCTGTGATACTGGGTCCTTTCGTGGTTTTTAAAAGCTTCTTTAGCTTTTTTCCATTTATCAAACTTTTTTTGACAAAAGATCCTACTTCTTGGTGATTGATGGTTAGCGAATAGACAACTGTTAAATACGAGGACACCCCTACGCAACAGGCAATGCCTCGTATAGGCCAAGGAGCCCAGGGGATTTGAAGAATCCCCTAGTCACCCCAACGACCTTTACTCTGGGAACGTGGTTCGAGGGTTGCTGGAATAACTAGACAGTGACATGAGGTTGACAAACAGTTTATTACGAATCAATTTACAGTTTGATAGACAGCCAAGCCTGAGCTTTATACCACAGGTATAACGATTATGATATTACATGAACCCCTTATTAATTTTAGATTTACTTTAGATTTACAATGTTACTGACTGGAATTCAATACATTTGTAGGAAAGGTGGAGACAAGACTAGGATAGGATCTGGCGATACTTACAGTAAATGGCAAGGACCATCGTGCGTCACGGCGGCGGACGGGCGGTGCGTGCTAGGATGACGATGCGCCGAACAGTGAATACCACGCCCAATTTGCTGGGGTATTTATTACAGCAGCTCCGAGTAACCAGACCAAATTTATGGACAAATCCGCAAATTCCCAGTTGTCGCGGACAGCCCGGCCCGCGGTTCCCGTTACACGATTCTAGAAAGCGACTTACGAATTTTTAGCAAGCCCAGCCCAAAACACCCGTATGGCCATTTACAACAATTACAATCCTTATCAAAGTAAAAATATTTTTTTTCTCAGAACTTAGTTTTTCACATCGCTAGGCTCTAAAGATTCAAACGTCGCATTTTTGGTTTTAGACACTTTAGTGCCGACCTTAGCCAGAATATTAACATATCGATTTAATGTTTCGTGATCATAAATAACACCGAAGTAGAAAAGACCCGCATCCATCCCCGCGTTTTGATTGGTCGGGGATGATGACGTCATGGATTAGAAGTGTTCTGATTGGCTAACAGGAGATTAAGTGATAGATAACGTCCAAGATGGCGACTTTGCTCAAGATGGTGGTTTAGATCATGTGTTCTTTTTATGTTAATGTTATGATCTTAAAGTGTTCGTATTGGTCGACGGGGATTATGATACGCCCCCTCCAAGATGGCGACCCTGATGTCGGCCATGGGTTTTTGGTGTCGACCTTTTACTTTTGACGGTCTTATTAATGTTTAAAACTATACCAAATCTTTTTTCCCTGCTCTGATAGTGATATTGGGAAAAGGAGTAGGAATAAAAATAGTTTGATGTATATCAAATATATTTTAAATAAAAAATTAACATAAAAACATTAACATAATGTATATTTAATAGAATCTGAATCATTTATTTGTAATGGACATTACAAATTGTATTGATTTATTTGTAGTAAGGCTAATACAAATACAAAATTAAAAATACAAACTGATATATTTGCTTTGTGGAATGGATTGTACATTTTGACGAAGTAAACAATCTTCAGGCTTCAGTCCACTGTCCGCCTTCGAAGCTTTCATCATGGGACCCGTATTGCGAGACTACTGTTGTGGCCTCCAGGGCCCACCTTAGGGATGCTGAGGTGATTTAATGAAAACCAGGGAGAAGTGGGTTAAACATGGGTTTATTCTCCACAACTACTAACACGCATTTAAAGACAGATACATGAGATACATGGGATGTTGTTTTGAGAGAGAGTCTTTAATTAAATATTGTCTAAGGGCCCTGCTTTCCTACGTTAACTTGGGAATCCAGCTTACCACAAAGTAGCACCATGAACGACAGCATCGGGAGATCCTCGTCCAGCCGAGGTGTAGAGACGAATAATAATCCGCGAATCTAAAAAGAGCTTCTGCCAATAATTGATAGTGGGGGAAACCCCCGACCTCAGCCCAAGAAAGGAGAGGATGCCGTGACACCACAGAATTATCACGGTTATCTTGTCTTTTATTCTAATAATACCGCCGAGCCCGGCTCAAGGCCGGTCGGGCACAACACTACTATGAAACCCGACTTACTTAAGTACAGGAAATACAAAGTTTTCATCTCCACCATTACTTACAACTCCTTCACGGACACCACACCGCATGACATTCAGAATTAGCAGGATTTTCAACCATGGACGAATACGAATGAACACCAATCCAACCTGGAACGTCGGTAACGTATAAAGCCTATCGACTTTGTGCTTTTACTACTACCAATGGGCTCTACATGAAAACTCGTTTGTAGACGAGATTGTATATATTTTGTAAATAATAGGTTATGTTTGTATATATCTTGTAAAGTAGAATAAGTTATTTTGTATTAGATAAAATAAATTGTAAATAAAAAACAAAAAACCAACAAACAAAACACAACGATTTACTTGTCCCCTATGTGATAGAAAATTTCAAGTACGGTACGAATTAAATCGCCATCATTTAATTTAACCACATTTCAACCCCAACCGTCTACTTCTTTTTTGATCCCCCCACCACCTACATCAGCATTTGAATCCCAACCACCTACATCATCGTATATCACCCACCACCTACATCAGTAACACCGACACTATCTATCCGAATTATGATAACACGATCAACGCAAACTACACATTCATTAATAGATTCTTCCACACAAACAGAAATGTATCGACCGCCACCACTTGCGAACTTCGATAGACACCGCCCAATTGGTAAGTCAATTATAATGTTTAATGTTTTTTTTCAAATGATAACTATTGACCTTTATCAATATAATAATTAATATCACAGCAATATTCAGACCGATGCCACCGCCGCAGCCGATACTACCGCCGCAACCGGTGAGTGACGACGATGGCGGTGACAATAAAAACCCCGGCGACGAAGACATCGACGACCAGGACATCAGCGACCAGGAGGACGTCAACAACAATGAAGATGACGAATCCCGGAGACCGGACAACGACGACGACGACAAAAGTCACATCTCAATACAAGCTTATAGGCTTTATTACCTATAGGTAAACTTAAAGGTAATAAAACCTGTATGTTTACAGTAGCCTTAACGTCTACATAGGGGCTCAAGTCAAGGCCGACTTCTATAAAAGCCAGACACCTTTTGTACGACGTTTCGTACGCGTCGACCAGTTCCTGTATCTTATTTTCAAGTTCTTCCGGCAGGTATAAGGGAATACCAAGTCTATTTATTATTCCCTCTATACTACTATAGTCATAGTCGCCATCGCAGATGGCCCACAACAATAAATAACCAATAGCCATAGGGTACACCCGTTTATGTCTATAATCTAATAGTAATGGAGCTTGTTTCCAATTGAACCTGAAATGACGTACATTAAATCTCTCCCGATTAGGAAATACAGTATTATTGGCCATAACTATCAATGGTGTTTTTAACAAAGGTTGAGGGGCCTCATATTTAATGTTACATGATACCATATTGCCTTGCATTAAGTCGAGGATGTTTTCCTCGAAGAATGAATCCAGACGCGCCTCATTCCATTTGATATATAATTTACAACTACTTCATGAATGCAAAATTTACCTGTATTCAAGTAATCATATGGTGTTTGTTCAGTGGGTGACAAAGTTCTGGAAAAGAACGCAAGTGGGCGACCAGATTGAGAGAGAGTAGCGGCTATTGCATGATCAGATGCGTCTGTTTCAACAACAAAAGTCTCAGTTTCATCAATTGATTGTATCGCAGAGTTAGAAATCAGGGTTTTAATATTCTCAAAAGCCGATATTGCAGTTTTGTCAAGAGGGAAACGTTTACTGTCAACGAGAGGTCGTATCTTCTCTGAAAAATTGGGGATCCATCTAGAGTAGTGCGCAAACATCCCTAACGCCCGACGCAGAGATGCGGTATCCTTAGGGATTGGAAATTCGACCAGAGATTTCAACCTTTCCGGATCGGGACGTATGACATGATCAGAAATAGTATATCCGAGAATGCTGATGGAAGTGAGAGAAAACTTACTTTTAGATTGATTGATAGTAAGGTTGTATTTTTCAACAAACTTTAAAAACGCATGGAGATTCTTATCATGTTCCGACTTAGTTTTACCACAAATAGTAATATCGTCCAAGTAGGCAAAGGTTCCCTGAAGTCGCTCTGTCGTTATAATACTGTCTATGAATCTTTGGAAACATGGTACTCCATTAGTAACTCCAAAAGGAATACGACAAAATTGATACAACTTTCCATTCGCTTCAAAAGCAGTAAAGGCCCTGTCTTTTTTACTTATTGGAATTTGGTGATAAGCACTGTTTAAATCAATTGTGCTAAAAACAGAATACTGAGCAACTTTTTTTACAACATCTTCAATTCGGGGAAGAGGGTATGCATCAAGTAGAGTATACTTATTAATTGTCTGGGAATAGTCTATACACATACGTTTCTTATGGTTTTCATTGTTAACAATAACTATTTGAGCCCTCCACGGAGAACTACTTTCTTCAATAATGCCTTCTTTTAAGAGACGTTGAATTTCCGCATCAATGAATTTTCTATCATTCATAGGAAAACGTCTACTTTTTGTCGCTATAGGTTTACAGTTAGGCGATAAATTTTGGAACAACTTAGCTTCAGGAACATTCGCCGTGGTGAGATTGCATATTTCAAGCGACGGTTTAGAACCATTAAATTGTATTACAAGTTTATCATACTCTTGCAAAACATCATGTCCAATTATAAAATCGACACATGAATCAGGAAGTGCCAATACTGTAATGTTTCTGAAAAAGTGATCCTTAATTTTTAGATCAATTTTGCAATTGTACCTGATTACGCATGATAAAGATTTTGAAGCCATTGAAATGTGATTAGAAGCTGGATGTAAAGCTAAGTTTATATTCCTAGCAAATTGTTCATCAATGTAACTTAATGAACTTCCGCTATCAACTAAAGCTTTTGTATTGACTCCGTTTACCGTTATATTAATGAGGGATTTTGATAGACACAAAGGAGCCACAACAGAAAGAACTGGTTTGTCTAATTGATCGTCTGATTCTGTTACAACAGAGGCAACTGGATGATTATTTAATTGCTGGTCCGTGTATGTTGATATTGCCGCTAGGTTTTGTTTTTTTTGAGCGACATACAATAGAAAAATGCCCTAACTTCCCGCAAGATTTGCAAATTGAATCTCTTGCGGGACAAGTTTTTCTTGGGTGTCTTGACTTACCGCAAAAATAACATTTTTGGGTGGAAGAAGCAGCTAACATGTCATGTGTTTGATCTAAATAACAAGATTCCTTGTCATTGTGTAGCGGATTGACTGATGGCATAGAATTAGGTAAAGCATTGACAGGTACACTACTGTTCATGAAAGAATCAGAATGAACTTGAGCCAGTTCTAAGGCTAAAGCTTGGTCGTATGCTTGTTTAAGAGTTAAAGAACTATTTTCTAATAAGCGTCTACGAGATTCCTGGGAGTGCAACCCTCTGATAAAGGTGTCCCGAATATGTGAATCTTTTTTTTCTTGAGCAGAAACTGCTTTAAAGTTACAATCCTGGCTAAGTTGTTGTAATACTCTAAAGTATTGGTCAACAGTTTCATTGGAGACTTGACACCTAGTTGCAAGTTGATGGCGAGCGAATACTTCATTTTTAGGTTTGACAAAAGCAGCTTTAAGAATCTCTATTGCTTCTGAGTAACTTTTAGATTCATTAAATATTGTAAATACTGCGGGTGAAACATGATTAATCAATAGTTTTAATTTACCTTTGTCATCTGTTTCCGAAAGATCCGAGAGAAAATTGTCAAAAGTTGTATACCAGTGAAGGAATTCAGTTGAAGAGTTTGGAGAATTGGGATCACTGCTTAGTTTGTCTGGCCGAAGAAGTCTGTCCATTATTATTGTCGAATAAATTGTGGAAAGAATACAAAAGAATAACCAGGAAAATCTGGCTTTATTCGACAAAATTTAACATAGTTGTTTTGTCTTAACTGAGTGACTAAGTAAACAGAACATAGATAAAGTAAATAAACAAACACCATATGAAGGGAGATTGAGACTTATGTCTCGGGCCTCCTTAACCGGTTTACTCTCCAACTATCATCCTGCCTACCTTGTAGTCCAGGAGATACTTCTCATACGGCATAATTTCAACTGAGCCGTTTTCATGATTGAGTCTAACCGCATCGCCTTTTGTTAATGAACTAATTGGAGTTGTTCTTTGGTGTATTCGTTGCGATGGTTTGGTCCGAAAATGTTATGAGGTAAAGCACCAACGGACAAATCAACTTCACAGTTAAAGTCTGAATTCTTCCAAGAAACTCCAGCCTTTGAGATGTTTGCGTCCCACATAATATATAATAAGCCAATGCTCTCAGTAAGTTCGCGAGGCCTTGCACAATAATTTGTGCGATCTCTCATTTTGTACCTCACTTGCAAGTTTGATGTTGCAGGGCGAACTATCGCATGTGGCATTGCGGATATCTCATTAAAGGTTAAATCCTTTATTCCAGTGGCGAGTTTCTGGCTGTCGTGCTCTTCTCGAAAAGGGATGAATACTGCTGCCCATCTTCCAGCGTGATTGGCTAATGATGAAGTGTTGCGGATTAGGATATTTAAGCTCTTTGTTGAAACGGGCCCTGAAGGAAAAGTGTATTTGGCACCGTTGCTTGACATCAAAGCTGAATTCAACAAGGCAGATCCTGGTTTTATAAAGAACGCTGCATAAGCGCCTCTCGCATACGTTTGTCCATCCACAAGATAGGACAAAAGATCAAAGCCAAAATCAAATATACTCATAATTGTAATTCCTTCAATTGGAATTGATGATAGCAAGGTCGCTGCCGCCCGAAGATAGCCAATGGTAGACGTAGAGAAAGGTTGAAGTCTTGAGCGTCTTGATCTTCTCTTCTTAATGGCGGTCCTCGTTGAAGGAATCTTCTTGCGGAGGGGCATCCTCCGCAAGAAAAAAAAACGAAAAATCTGCCATTTTCGTTGAACGAAATTCGTGATGTCACAAACAACTGCCAAATATGTTGTGAAATAAAACCTAGATTCCTGAAATTTGAAGGTAAACTCATTAAAGCAACAACTCCCTTCGAAAGGCTTAACATCGATTTTAAGGGTCCTATCCCGTCAACGACTAGAAATCGGTATTTTTTAACTGTGATTGATGAATTTTCAAGGTTTCCCTTTATTTTTCCATGCTCGGATTTGTCCTCAACCACTGTCATAAACAGTTTGAGACAGTTGTTTTATTTATTTGGGACACCCAGTTACGTTCACTCAGATCGAGATTTGTCATTTATGTCTGCAGATGTAAAAAATTTCCTCACAACTCATGGGGTAGCCTCAAGCAGAACGACTGCATACAACCCTCAAGGGAATGGCCAGACAGAAAGGTATAATGGAGTGATTTGGAAAACAATATTGCCAGCCCTGAAGTCTAGAGGTCTTCAAATAAACCAATGGGAATCTGTTGTGGGCGAGGCACTTCACTCAATACGTTCTCTTTTGTGCACGGCAACGAATGAAACACCTCATGAACGCATGTTCAAACACCAAAGAAGGAGTTCTTGTGGCTCATCATTGCCTTCATGGCTGTCTAATCTAGGAACTGTGTTGATGAAGAGGCAAAACAATACTTCCAAGTATGATCCTGAAGTAGAGGAAGTGATCCTCTTGGAAGCCAATCCTAACTATGCCTTCGTCAGACATCCTAATGGCAGAGAATCAACTGTTTCACTCCGCCATTTAGCACCAAGAGGAGGAAAAGAACAACAACCTACTCAACCACAAAACTGTGAAGATAAACAGATGCGTGATCACCAAGACCCAGAACCACAACCTGAAGATTTGACTATTGATGAAAACCCAACAGAACAGATTCCAAGATCTACGGGACAACCACATGAGTCTAATGATGTGGTTGATGTGACTATTGATCAAATTCCATCAACTTCAAGATCAACCAGACCTGAAAGAAAGAAGAAACTGCCATCTTATTTTAAGCATTATGAAGTTCTTCCTTTGAGGCAGGAAAAATGATATATAATTTACAACTACTTCATGAATGCAAAATTTACCTGTATTCAAGTAATCATATGGTGTTTGTTTATTTACTTTATCTATGTTCTGTTTACTTAGTCACTCAGTTAAGACAAAACAACTATGTTAAATTTTGTCGAATAAAGCCAGATTTTCCTGGTTATTCTTTTGTATTCTTTCCACACCATTTATTTAGGCGACGTCTGAATCCATCCATCCAAGGAAAAGCATTACCTCGACTTGGGTTCTGTATTTTTTCACTGTTTAACATGAAACTTGCAAGTGGGTCAACAAAAACGTTTTTGCCTGAATTAGGTGGTGCAATAATACAAATAGTGTTCACTTTACCCTCGTCTAATTTTTTATCTAAAAAGTTATACAATTTAATCAGAAAATTTTTAACTCTAGTAATACTGTTGTCAAATTGGAAATACAATAAACGCAAAATGGCCTCTGTGCTAATCTCCATACTGTAATAATAATCATCTATATCCTCATATGATCTACATTCATAAAGTGGCTTATTTTCCAATTGATAGCTAAAAAGCTGAGCAACAGTTAATCTATTTATCCAGTTTTTATGCACCACCATGCAGTTACTGACTAGCGTACCTGTGATATTTAAGCTGAAGTATCTAATGTCACTGAACCAGCACTCCGAATTGAAGACGGACTCGCATGGACTGCAGGGAGTGGACCGGAGCTTGGCTAGAATCTCAGCCGCTGATAATCGCCCTCGTGCGACGGGTCGGCTTCTAGTTCCCGTTGCAGAAGATTCTTCAACTGGACGGCTGCTTGTCCCGCCGGTGAGTCCCTGTTGGTCATTACGAAGGCTCGGCACTGCGCAAACGTCCACCAATCCTGCGACGGTAGGCCCATCACTTCGTGTGCGTTGTAGATCTCGAGCTTCACAATCCGGTCTCCAGTGTTGGCCGGCGATCTCAACGTATATCGGTACGTTGTGTCCTGCCAACACATACTCCGCAACATTCCTGAAGTCTTGGGTGGATAGTTGCCCCCAAGGCTTGGAGCGTCGTCGGAAGCCTGGAGACCGGGGTAGGGAGGCAAGTGATGAGCAACGGCAGGCGGCACCCGACCATCTGCAGTCGTGGACGACGTGGAGGTGGCTGGCAAGTGCCGTGTCGGTCTGGTGGTAGCCGACGAGTATGGTGCCGATCCCACGGTACTGGATGTTCCTGAACCTGCGATTCTGGGAGTTGTGTATTCGTGAAGCCAGTCGGGCAGCTTCGGCTGGAGACTCGCAAGGAATACTGTCGTGTATAAGACGTTCCCTGTGTCGTCCTTCAGCCGTTGCTGTAGCGATGTTGTCGAGCTGGCCACTCGAGAAACATTCTCCCCAGAAGTGCAGGATTAGGTGCAACCCGTGGATCAGCCGTGTGTTCGCCTTCGTCCTGACCATCTCGGTGTACTTGCGGTAAGCGAGGCCGTAGTTAGTTGAATCGGGGCGATCATGAAGAGGAATGCGGCGAGGGACATCGCTACCCCCTTCGCTTTCTTGCTCGCTGGTTCATTGCTGTCGGTTGTCTTCTTCGTCTTCGGTGGTCGACGGAGTTCGCCAGGGGGGGATGGTGACCTCAGAGGTGGAAGATTCTTCGTCTGAGAACATTCGCCCTCGTTTTCTTCTTCCTCCGCCTCGGGCTGGTGGTCGTCGTCTGACTGCTGTGGCTATCTCGACTATCTCCTGTGGGACTGGCTGGCCACATTGAAACTCTTCCTCTTCCGCGTCGCTGATGTCGCTGTGGAGGGCGGCCTCGATATCGAGTACGGCAGAGGTGTTCACACCAGCGAGTAGTTCGGACACAGTAGGCTTCTTGACTTTCTTAATAAAAGATGATGTGTCCATGATCCTGTCGGCAAACCAAGTCTGTGGTACACTCGTTAAGCTGAAGTCCCGTGCGATAAACAACTGATTACTCGGAATACGCGGTGTATTTTTTGTCGGTTCGCGACGCGGCATCAACAACGAAACTGGCCGTGCTAAGTCCGGCCGGGGGTATATGTACCGACGGTCAACGTGCGTCATTGGGGCGGTGCGCAAAAGTCCGCGGTACCAGAGGTCGAGTCCGTAGGGCCGTGCGCTACGGGCCGAGTGCTACGTACCGATTGCTACGTACCGAGTGCTACGTGCCGTGTGCAAAAGCACGTGTGTACCAACGGTCGTGGTTTATGATATGTTGGCCGTCTGCCAGCGGCTGGCGGCGTACCGTCTGCCAGCGATTGACGTCATTGGTCACGTGACCGTCGGGCTGGTCATGCTGCTTACTTGCCCCGACTTCGTCGACCCTCAGGCCTGCCTGCTGTGACAGCCCGACGCGATGGACTGTGGAGGGGGTCGAGCGAGCTTACGTAGCTAACGAATTTCTAAAAATGTAATAAAATAAAAACCGATAAGAGATATAAGAGATAAGAGATAAGGTGATAAGGGAAAGAGGAAAAGGCATTTATATTTATTAAAATAAATTAAAATTAATATTTAAAAATCCGTTAGCTACGATCAGGCACATTACAGTGCCCGTTAGCTACGTAAGCTCGCTCGACCCCCTCCACAGTCTATCGCGTCGGGCTGTCACAGCAGGCAGGCAACGGTTTAGCGGATAAGTTTTATCAGCGTTTCAACTTATCTTAATTGTAAACTATAAAGAGTTAGACAGATTGCTAAGCGATATCTCAACGATACATTCCCGCGTTATCAATGACCGTTCATAACGTTTATCACAGACGAGCAAATCTATTGTAACAAAATATTAATATCATACTCACAAGTTATATTTATTTAATAGAACAAGTATAAGCTGGGACATTCGATCCAATTCAAAGGGGACTAGTGACAAGTACGACGATAACCTATGGAGATATAGCTGTATACTCGAAGGTAATTGGAAGACCTGAGAGTCCAGGACCCGTACAGGACCCTACACGGTCATCAAACGAAACTAATGAATGTCGGCTTTAGTAACAATACTATAAGATTGCGCCATAATCGTCCTTCGCTCATCTGTCGTTCATTTTTGGCTTAAAATACCTACCTGTGTAGGTCGTCATTTCAAGTAATATATCTAATGAGTAAAAATATTTTTTCCTTGGTGTTGAATATATATATTTTTTCATCGTCCTACAATCCTCCTTTCAGTAATGCTACTTACAAAAAGGCTTTTATCACCTCTACCCTGCAGCACGGCATTATTTCTCTATATAGTAATTTAGTTATCGTATTTTTTTTAATAGTGAAGTTATTAACAGGCTGTTCTAGCCCAGGGCGTATGAAGCGTATGAGGCGTATGAAGCGTATGAGGCGTACGAGGCGTACGAGCGCAAAGTCCAACGCCATCGCTACGTCATTATTTCTCGCGCGCGCCACACCGTTGCGCCGTTCGCTCGGCTCGAGCGCGCCGGTTCCTACTAGATTGTGCCGCCCTGATACTTCGGAAGAATAAAAAACAGAATAATTCGATAATCGATTGTCGATTTCGATTTATCGAATCGTTTCGTTAATCGATTTTAAAGTTTCTACGGTATTCCGCCCTCCTGATACATAAAAATCAATTTTGAACGGTTTTCTCTTAAAACGTCATTATTTAATTTTCAGCCAGTTTAGGACTTGTAAATTTTCCAATAAATGCTGTTTGGACTTAGAAAATTTTCGCTCAGTTTAGGACTTGTAAATTTTTCAATAAATACTGTTTGGACTTAGAATATTTTTAGCAAGTTTCACTTTAGGACTTGTAAATTTTTCAGTAAATACTGTTTGGACTTAGAATATTTTTGCTCAGTTTAGGACTTGTAAATTTTCAATAAATATATCTTGAGACTTTAAAAATTGTTGGTAGTCAACATTTTTGGGACTTGTAAAATTTTTCAAAAAAATACTTTTTGGGACTTTGAAAATTTTCGGTAGTCAACGTTTTTAGACTTGTAAAATTTTTCGAAAAAATACTTTTCGGGACTTGTAAAATTTTTCGATAAATATTTTTTGGGACTTAGAAAATTTTCGATAGTCAACATTTTTGGACTTGTAAAATTTTTCGAAAAATACTTTTTTGGACTTGTAAAATTTTTCGATAAATATTTTTTTGGGACTTGTAAAATTTTTCGATAGTCAACTTTTTTGGACTTGTAAAATTTTTCGATAAATATTTTTTTGGGACTTGTAAAATTTTTCGATAGTCAACTTTTTTGGACTTGTAAAATTTTTCGATAAATATTTTTTCGGGACTTTGAAATTTTTCGATAGTCAACTTTTTTTGACTTGTAAAATTTTTCGATAAATATTTTTTGAGACTGAAAATTTTCAGTAGTCGACTTTTTTAGACTTGTAAAATTTTTCGATAAATATTTTTTAAATAAATATTATTTGTAAGAATGCATTCGAATTTAATTTTTTATTGATAACTAATCTTTTTATTTTCTGTTATAGGTGAAAGAAATGACTTCCAAAATTGATGTGGTTTCTGCGGCAAGCTGATATCAAAGAGCAACATATCCTACCATGTAAAAAGATGTTCATCGAATCCAGAACGAGATAATACACGTTATAAGAAGAAGACGTGTAATAAATGTGGAAAAGAAATCACAAGTTTACATTTTAGTCGACACGTGAAAAAATGTAATGCGAATGATTTAGCTAAACCGAGTACAAGTGGGATCAATAGATTAAAGCGGCCTGTACCCGACTTAATTCCTATCGAAAATTTCAATCCTCAAGATTATCAAAGCAGACCTTCAGTTATTCAGTACGCTCCGGCTCGGACTTCGACTGCTAAAACGGATATCGAGAGACATGATGATGTTGAAGATGGACCGACTTCAGCCAAACAACCCAGACTCGATATACGACCTACTACTACTAATAAAAATAATTCCGTTTTTAACGTTTTACACGGCGCCGCATTGTTAGCAATGAGCACGATTATTAATCTAGTGAAGCCTGTAAAAAGCGATAAACTTCCACCCGTTACTGAAAATGAGATTATTTTAAAAGAAACGGCTTTTGAGAGTAGGTTAATTACATATCACTTTAAAAATATTCACGGAATAAAAGATCCGAAAGTTTTTATTAATAGATTTATCGATTCGATCATAAAGTTCATAGAAGATTATCTCGCAAAACATAATATTAAGTTTAATTTGACTTTTATCGCTAAGTATAAGCGTAATGTGAGTGACAAATGTGAAATAGAGAAGATGTTTTTTAGAACTGAAAATTTTAGAGCATACAGTACTACCGATTTGAAACAAACATTGGGGATGATGAGAGATATATTATTTTCGAATATGGAGGAGTTTGAAGCGAGAGGATCCGGATGGAGCCTTTACGAAATCGAAGGACTAGATTTAGCGATTAACAGATACTCACCTTTTAGAGGATCGAGTTACATCGATCTTCCAGATAAAATAAAAAATAAAAAAGCTATAATAAATGTAAAAAACGAAGATGAAAAATGTTTTTTGTGGGCGATTTTATCCGCTTTACACCCCATTAATCGACATGCTGATAGAGTTAAAAAATATAAACGATATGAAAACGAGTTTGTCGATGCGATGAAAGACATAAAGTTTCCAGTCGCCTTGGACGATGTAAAAAAATTCGTAAAGCGAAGCGGAATATCGATAAACGTTTACGGTTACAATAGTAACTATAATATATATCCGCTGATTGTGACAGATGAAGAAAAGGATACGCATATCGATCTTTTATATATTAAAAAAGGAAAAAAATCGCATTATTGTTATATTAAAAATCTGGAAAAACTGGTACATATTCAGGTGACGAAAAGATGTAAAAAAATCTACATATGCAAACGATGCCTGCAATATTTCGGTAAAGAAGATTTATTGATTAGACACAAAGAGTATTGTAAAGAACACGACTCTGTAAAAGTAAATATACCAGAAAAAGGGGAAGTTATAAAATTTAAAGATTACAAATGTCGGATGAAAATTCCTTTCGTTATGTACGCGGATTTTGAGTGTTTATTAGAAAATGTAGACAGCTGTAAACCGCCCTCAATGAAATTAATCGAAAAAGTCGCTGAAAACGAAGCTACGTGTCAACCGCCTAACACTATAAGAACACCTGAGGGGTATGCGAAATATGTTTCTTACACCCACACATATCAACATCATGTAGCGAGATCCTTCTGTCTCTACACGGTTTATACCTTCGGCGAGTATAAAGAACCGATTTTATACTACGGAACCGACGCTGGGAAACAGTTTGCTAAAACACTTAAATCTGAATTGCAAGCGATTAAAGATTATTATGAAAACAACGAAAAACCCATGCTTCCTCTAACCGCTGAACAAGAAAAAGATTTTTCAGATGCTAAAATATGTCACATATGAGGGAATGAATTCGAAACCGATGAAAAAAATGATATTGATGAAAAAAATGATGATGAACGGGATATCGCTAACTTATTCACACGGCCTTATCGCTTTATTCGTCTTGATCATGGAAAAAATGATAAAAAAAAGGATAAAAAAGAGGATATCCGTGTTCGCGAAAAACCGATTCCTTTTAGAATTTCGTCTGATAAATTTTGGTTTACTTTTAGAATGAATCCCACATACACTGCAAATTTGGAAAACGTCAACTACGTTGTTGAGAGGACCGTGACAGAACGGGCTTTTCTCCAGTTTGATCCTGTACACTATAATGAAAATATACAAAAACTCAAGAAGATCATACAGGACCAACGTGAGGAAATAAAGGTGACTAAAATCAGACATCGAGAAGATATCGAAAGATTTGAAGGAGAGAAGGCCAGGATGAATGAAGAAATGGAAAGGTTGACCGAAGATATGGTAAGAATGAATGAAAAATTAAATAAGAAGCGGGAACAATTAAAAAGAAAAATCACAGAGGGGAACAAGAAATTGAATAATTTAAAGAAGAGGATGATCAATATGATGAAAACGATGAAAGAAGTGAATTGCAGTGACGACGAATCAGACTGAGGTGAAATGTTTAGTAGTGAATTTTAGTTGTTTACTTTTATTTGTAGTAGAATCAGACTGAGGTGAAATGTTTAGTAGTGAATTTTAGTTGTTTACTTTTATTTGTAGTAGAATCAGACTGAGGTGAAATGTTTAGTAGTGAATTTTAGTTGTTTACTTTTATTTGTAGTAGAATCAGACTGAGGTGAAATGTTTAGTAGTGAATTTCAGTATTGTGTAGTTGTACTTTTATTTGTAGTGACTGTTTACTTTTATTTGTAGTAGAATCAGACTGAGGTGAAATGTTTAGTAGTGAATTTCAGTATTGTGTAGTTGTACTTTTATTTGTAGTCTGTTTTACTTTTATTTGTAGTAACTGTTTTATAAATAAAATCATTATTCTAAAATATCGAATCTTTCTTTACCTGTCTTTACTGTTGTTTTTTTAATTTGAGATTTAAATAGCAGCACAGCTATTTCCTAACTAATCAAAATATCCTAACTAATCAAAATAATGTAGTATTTATTATGATAATATATTAACATATTAACATATTTTGAAAAACAAAACTTGAAAAATTTTATTTGTTTGATGAAATTTGTTGCGAACCACAGCTGTTGTACTTTGAAATTAGTTTATTTCTTTATACAAAAGATTTCATATAACAAATCAATATGACTTGAAGATTTTTATCTACCAACAGCTGTTGAACCTAATTTGAAACCGGGACTTTTTATTATTTTCTAATTTTATGTTTCAGGTTTTCTAATAATGGAGATTGTGATGTTCTTTGAAATTCTACTGGCTTTTTGTATAACGTATAAGACTCTTAAGAATTTAGGAAATAAGTTTATATTTAGAAAGTTGGTAGCAAAATTGGTTTTCATGAGTTTCTTCTTTGATCTGGAAGAAAGTCAGAAAAAACTCTGAAATACTATAGAAATTTGTATTTGGGAACAAAAGGAATGAAAACCATATACGACTGTCTTTTTTTAGGTAAGAGATGTAAAATTTGCGGTTACAAATTGAACATAGCCAAAAAGACAGATTTCTATAATAAGGTCGTTCCTCTAGAGAATGTGAAGATACAACACTTGAAAAATGCGCATTTTGAATTGATGAATACGTATTTTAAAGAAAATTTCATTCCTTTTGTTTACCACGATTGCATTCCTTTCGAAAGAAATATAGATATAGATTTTGAAGGGATCAACGGAATTAGATTAGAAGAAATGTTGGTAGAACTAGTAACTAGATATAGACGTTCAGTTATTACAAAAGAGCCAGTAGTTATTGTAGATAAACTGTCCACACCAGATATACAACCTTCGACAACATCAATGGTAGACGAACCCGTACCTTCAACTTCGTCAAAAACAGAACTTCATCAAACCTCATCTCTAGATTTTAACGTTTCATTTCTAAATTATATATGTTTCACTTTTACCAATATGATTTTTTACATACATTATTTTGAAAAGACAATAGACGATAGGAACTCCATAGAAATTCTGAAATATCTCAATGATAAAATGTCAAATATACCCATACATAAGTATTTTAAGCATAATGTCAACAGTTTGAGAAATAAATTTTTTGATTATACGATAAGAAATAAAATGATCCTAGAGGAAGATTTAAAATCTATGTTTTCTGATGATTTTTTTTGAAAGATCTCTACACACTTAATGAGAAAATATGTACAGCACTGATCGAAGACTTGGATTTAGATTGTTTTTTGATTTGGTACACTCTTGCGGATTAGATTTTAAGCAAGATTTCAAGTATGAAGATACGTTTAACTTCAAATTATTTGAATATCTAATTCAAGAATTCGAATTCTTATTGGTCTAAAAGTTTGCATTCTCTATTTTGTATTTTACATCGATTTTGGAATTTAAAAGTTTACTGTTAATAGTTTCTAACATCTACTAGCTTGTGATTATTTATTTCTATTTTTAATTTAAAAAAATATTAAATTCTTTTATATATTGAATGAGAATTTTCATTTCATTTTCCTATTTCAGATCCTGTACCTTATTCTTCTTGGTAAGTCCTAAAAAATTTTAATCAAAAAAACTTAACTATTTCCTAACTAATCAAAATATCCTAACTAATCAAAATAATGTAGTATTTATTATGATAATATATTAACATATTAACATAAATTTTGAAAAACAAATTAAAAATCTTAATAAATTTTTTACAATAATAAAATAATAGTAAAAAAAATATTAATATATGATTGTGACGGCCAGACACGGCGCGCACGCATACTCACAGGCTCACACACTGAGCCGTCAAGCGGTAAAAAAAAAACGGCTCGCACCGCGAAATGACCCTGCTATCCCGGCCAGTTCACTGTGCGCGCTCTTCGTCTCCGTGCCTCCTGCCGAGTGGTCAGCCGTATTGGCTTGTGAGTGAGAGCGCTGTTGGGGTTTTTGATAAATAAACAAAACAAAATGATGATATTTTATATTTTATTGCTATCCGCCAATAATTGGCCTGGATAGGGGCTATTTGGTAGGGCTATAGTTGGGTTTATATTACAAGCACATTGATACAACGAGTGGGGGGGAACAGTCCTTAGACATCACCGTCAAGAAGGAGATTATGAAAACAGAAGGATCAAAATTAATTTGTAGAATAAGAAAATAAAGTTCAGACTAACAAAAAATCAATCACATAAATCATCAATTAGTAAGATTGAAAAACATAATAAGGATCAAAATTAATTTGTAGAATAAGAAAAGAAAAATGAAGTTCAGACTAACAAAAATAAATCACACATAAATCATCATTTAGTAAGATCGAAAAACATATGGATCAAAATTAATTTGTAGAATAAGAAATCACATAAATCATTGATTGAAGATCAAGATTGAATCAAGTTGAAGAGATTCTGTAATCAATTTCAACTTTAAATCAAGATTGAAAAAGTTGAAGAGATTCTGTAATACTATTTTTTCTCAAATTTTTATGACAGTAGCAACGTGACACTGGCCCAAAGGGGTGTCAAGTCCGTTTACATGCAGACGGCGTTCAAAGGTCCGTGTACACGGCGATACTGTTTTTTTCTCTGTAATACTGTTTTTTCCTCAAATTTTTATGACAGTAGCAACGTTACACTGGCCGAAAGGGGCGTCAAGTCTGTTTACAAAGGTCCGTAAACAGGTGCGTTCAAAGGTCCGTGTATACGGTGATACTGTTTTTTTCTCTGTAATATTGTTTTTTTCTCAAATTTTTATGACAGTATCAACGTTACACTGGCCGAAAGGGGCGTCAAGTCTGTTTACATGCAGACGGCGTTCAAAGGTCAGTGTACACGGCGATGCTGTTTTTTTCTCATCTATCACAGTAGCAAAATAAAACTCGCGATATTGTTTTTTTTAAAGTGGCACTCGCCGGAAGGGACGTCAAGTCTGTTTACATGCAGACTGCGTTCTCGAAGGCCCGTTCACACGGCGATACTGTTTTTTTCTCTCCTATCCCCTTTTTATGACAGTAGTGTGTGAAAAAAAACAGTATCGCCGTGTGAACGGGCCTTCGAGAACGCAGTCTGCATGTAAACAGACTTGACGTCCCTTCCGGCGAGTGCCACTTTAAAAAAAACAATATCGCGAGTTTTATTTTGCTACTGTGATAGATGAGAAAAAAAACAGCATCGCCGTGTACACTGACCTTTGAACGCCGTCTGCATGTAAACAGACTTGACGCCCCTTTCGGCCAGTGTAACGTTGATACTGTCATAAAAATTTGAGAAAAAAACAGTATTACAGAGAAAAAAACAGTATCGCCGTATACACGGACCTTTGAACGCACCTGTTTACGGACCTTTGTAAACAGACTTGACGCCCCTTTCGGCCAGTGTAACGTTGCTACTGTCATAAAAATTTGAGGAAAAAACAGTATTACAGAGAAAAAAACAGTATCGCCGTGTACACGGACCTTTGAACGCCGTCTGCATGTAAACGGACTTGACACCCCTTTGGGCCAGTGTCACGTTGCTACTGTCATAAAAATTTGAGAAAAAAAGTATTACAGAATCTCTTCAACTTTTTCAATCTTGATTTAAAGTTGAAATTGATTACAGAATCTCTTCAACTTGATTCAATCTTGATCTTCAATCAATGATTTATGTGATTTCTTATTCTACAAATTAATTTTGATCCATATGTTTTTCGATCTTACTAAATGATGATTTATGTGTGATTTATTTTTTGTTAGTCTGAACTTCATTTTTCTTTTCTTATTCTACAAATTAATTTTGATCCTTATGTTTTTCAATCTCACTAATTGATGATTTATGTGATTGATTTTTTGTTAGTCTGAACTTCATTTTCTTATTCTACAAATTAATTTTGATCCTTCTGTTTTCATAATCTCCTTCTTGACGGTGATGTCTAAGGACTGTTCCCCCCCACTCGTTGTATCAATGTGCTTGTAATATAAACCCAACTATAGCCCTACCAAATAGCCCCTATCCAGGCCAATTATTGGCGGATAGCAATAAAATATAAAATATCATCATTTTGTTTTGTTTATTTATCAAAAACCCCAACAGCGCTCTCACTCACAAGCCAATACGGCTGAACACTCGGCAGGAGGCACGGAGACGAAGAGCGCGCACAGTGAACTGGCCGGGATAGCAGGGTCATTTCGCGGTGCGAGCCGTTTTTTTTACCGCTTGACGGCTCAGTGTGTGAGCCTGTGAGTATGCGTGCGCGCCGTGTCTGGCCGTCACAATCATATATTAATATTTTTTTTTACTATTATTTTATTATTGTAAAAAAATTATTAAGATTTTTAATTTGTTTTTCAAAATTTATGTTAATATGTTAATATATTATCATAATAAATACTACATTATTTTGATTAGTTAGGATATTTTGATTAGTTAGGAAATAGTTAAGTTTTTTTTGATTAAAATTTTTTAGGACTTACCAAGAAGAATAAGGTACAGGATCTGAAATAGGAAAATGAAATGAAAATTCTCATTCAATATATAAAAGAATTTAATATTTTTTAAAATTAAAAATAGAAATAAATAATCACAAGCTAGTAGATGTTAGAAACTATTAACAGTAAAATTTTAAATTCCAAAATCGATGTAAAATACAAAATAGAGAATGCAAACTTTTAGACCAATAAGAATTCGAATTCTTGAATTAGATATTCAAATAATTTGAAGTTGAACGTATCTTCATACTTGAAATCTTGCTTAAAATCTAATCCGCAAGAGTGTACCAAATCAAAAAAACAATCTAAATCCAAGTCTTCGATCAGTGCTGTACATATTTTCTCATTAAGTGTGTAGAGATCTTTCAAAAAAAAATCATCAGAAAACATAGATTTTAAATCTTCCTCTAGGATCATTTTATTTCTTATCGTATAATCAAAAAATTTATTTCTCAAACTGTTGACATTATGCTTAAAATACTTATGTATGGGTATATTTGACATTTTATCATTGAGATATTTCAGAATTTCTATGGAGTTCCTATCGTCTATTGTCTTTTCAAAATAATGTATGTAAAAAATCATATTGGTAAAAGTGAAACATATATAATTTAGAAATGAAACGTTAAAATCTAGAGATGAGGTTTGATGAAGTTCTGTTTTTGACGAAGTTGAAGGTACGGGTTCGTCTACCATTGATGTTGTCGAAGGTTGTATATCTGGTGTGGACAGTTTATCTACAATAACTACTGGCTCTTTTGTAATAACTGAACGTCTATATCTAGTTACTAGTTCTACCAACATTTCTTCTAATCTAATTCCGTTGATCCCTTCAAAATCTATATCTATATTTCTTTCGAAAGGAATGCAATCGTGGTAAACAAAAGGAATGACATTTTCTTTAAAATACGTATTCATCAATTCAAAATGCGCATTTTTCAAGTGTTGTATCTTCACATTCTCTAGAGGAACGACCTTATTATAGAAATCTGTCTTTTTGGCTATGTTCAATTTGTAACCGCAAATTTTACATCTCTTACCTAAAAAAAGACAGTCGTATATGGTTTGCATTCCTTTTGTTCCCAAATACAAATTTCTATAGTATTTCAGAGTTTTTTTCTGACTTTCTTCCAGATCAAAGAAGAAACTCATGAAAACCAATTTTGCTACCAACTTTCTAAATATAAACTTATTTCCTAAATTCTTAAGAGTCTTATACGTTATACAAAAAGCCAGTAGAATTTCAAAGAACATCACAATCTCCATTATTAGAAAACCTGAAACATAAAATTAGAAAATAATAAAAAGTCCCGGTTTCAAATTAGGTTCAACAGCTGTTGGTAGATAAAAATCTTCAAGTCATATTGATTTGTTATATGAAATCTTTTGTATAAGGAAATAAACTAATTTCAAAGTACAACAGCTGTGGTTCGCAACAAATTTCATCAAACAAATAAAATTTTTCAAGTTTTGTTTTTCAAAATATGTTAATATGATAATATATTATCATAATAAATACTACATTATTTTGATTAGTTAGGATATTTTGATTAGTTAGGAAATAGCTGTGCTGCTATTTAAATCTCAAATTAAAAAAACAACAGTAAACACAGGTAAAGAAAGATTCGATATTTTAGAATAATGATTTTATTTATAAAACAGTTACTACAAATAAAAGTAAAACAGACTACAAATAAAAGTACAACTACACAATACTGAAATTCACTACTAAACATTTCACCTCAGTCTGATTCTACTACAAATAAAAGTAAACAGTCACTACAAATAAAAGTACAACTACACAATACTGAAATTCACTACTAAACATTTCACCTCAGTCTGACTCTACTACAAATAAAAGTAAACAACTAAAATTCACTACTAAACATTTCACCTCAGTCTGATTCTACTACAAATAAAAGTAAACAACTAAAATTCACTACTAAACATTTCACCTCAGTCTGATTCGTCGTCACTGCAATTCACTTCTTTCATCGTTTTCATCATATTGATCATCCTCTTCTTTAAATTATTCAATTTCTTGTTCCCCTCTGTGATTTTTCTTTTTAATTGTTCCCGCTTCTTATTTAATTTTTCATTCATTCTTACCATATCTTCGGTCAACCTTTCCATTTCTTCATTCATCCTGGCCTTCTCTCCTTCAAATATTTCGATATCTTCTCGATGTCTGATTTTAGTCACCTTTATTTCCTCACGTTGGTCCTGTATGATCTTCTTGAGTTTTTGTATATTTTCATTATAGTGTACAGGATCAAACTGGAGAAAAGCCCGTTCTGTCACGGTCCTCTCAACAACGTAGTTGACGTTTTCCAAATTTGCAGTGTATGTGGGATTCATTCTAAAAGTAAACCAAAATTTATCAGACGAAATTCTAAAAGGAATCGGTTTTTCGCGAACACGGATATCCTCTTTTTTATCCTTTTTTTATCATTTTTTCCATGATCAAGACGAATAAAGCGATAAGGCCGTGTGAATAAGTTAGCGATATCCCGTTCATCATCATTTTTTTCATCAATATCATTTTTTTCATCGGTTTCGAATTCATTCCCGCATATGTGACATATTTTAGCATCTGAAAAATCTTTTTCTTGTTCAGCGGTTAGAGGAAGCATGGGTTTTTCGTTGTTTTCATAATAATCTTTAATCGCTTGCAATTCAGATTTAAGTGTTTTAGCAAACTGTTTCCCAGCTTCGGTTCCGTAGTATAAAATCGGTTCTTTATACTCGCCGAAGGTATAAACCGTGTAGAGACAGAAGGATCTCGCTACATGATGTTGATATGTGTGGGTGTAAGAAACATATTTCGCATACCCCTCAGGTGTTCTTATAGTGTTAGGCGGTTGACACGTAGCTTCGTTTTCAGCGACTTTTTCGATTAATTTCATTGAGAGCGGTTTACAGCTGTCTACATTTTCTAATAAACACTCAAAATCCGCGTACATAACGAAAGGAATTTTCATCCGACATTTGTAATCTTTAAATTTTATAACTTCCCCTTTTTCTGGTATATTTACTTTTACAGAGTCGTGTTCTTTACAATACTCTTTGTGTCTAATCAATAAATCTTCTTTACCGAAATATTGCAGGCATCGTTTGCATATGTAGATTTTTTTACATCTTTTCGTCACCTGAATATGTACCAGTTTTTCCAGATTTTTAATATAACAATAATGCGATTTTTTTCCTTTTTTAATATATAAAAGATCGATATGCGTATCCTTTTCTTCATCTGTCACAATCAGCGGATATATATTATAGTTACTATTGTAACCGTAAACGTTTATCGATATTCCGCTTCGCTTTACGAATTTTTTTACATCGTCCAAGGCGACTGGAAACTTTATGTCTTTCATCGCATCGACAAACTCGTTTTCATATCGTTTATATTTTTTAACTCTATCAGCATGTCGATTAATGGGGTGTAAAGCGGATAAAATCGCCCACAAAAAACATTTTTCATCTTCGTTTTTTACATTTATTATAGCTTTTTTATTTTTTATTTTATCTGGAAGATCGATGTAACTCGATCCTCTAAAAGGTGAGTATCTGTTAATCGCTAAATCTAGTCCTTCGATTTCGTAAAGGCTCCATCCGGATCCTCTCGCTTCAAACTCCTCCATATTCGAAAATAATATATCTCTCATCATCCCCAATGTTTGTTTCAAATCGGTAGTACTGTATGCTCTAAAATTTTCAGTTCTAAAAAACATCTTCTCTATTTCACATTTGTCACTCACATTACGCTTATACTTAGCGATAAAAGTCAAATTAAACTTAATATTATGTTTTGCGAGATAATCTTCTATGAACTTTATGATCGAATCGATAAATCTATTAATAAAAACTTTCGGATCTTTTATTCCGTGAATATTTTTAAAGTGATATGTAATTAACCTACTCTCAAAAGCCGTTTCTTTTAAAATAATCTCATTTTCAGTAACGGGTGGAAGTTTATCGCTTTTTACAGGCTTCACTAGATTAATAATCGTGCTCATTACTAACAATGCGGCGCCGTGTAAAACGTTAAAAACGGAATTATTTTTATTAGTAGTAGTAGGTCGTATATCGAGTCTGGGTTGTTTGGCTGAAGTCGGTCCATCTTCAACATCATCATGTCTCTCGATATCCGTTTTAGCAGTCGAAGTCCGAGCCGGAGCGTACTGAATAACTGAAGGTCTGCTTTGATAATCTTGAGGATTGAAATTTTCGATAGGAATTAAGTCGGGTACAGGCCGCTTTAATCTATTGATCCAACTTGTACTCGGTTTAGCTAAATCATTCGCATTACATTTTTTCACGTGTCGACTAAAATGTAAACTTGTGATTTCTTTTCCACATTTATTACACGTCTTCTTCTTATAACGTGTATTATCTCGTTCTGGATTCGATGAACATCTTTTTACATGGTAGGATATGTTGCTCTTTGATATCAGCTTGCCGCAGAAACCACATTCAATTTTGGAAGTCATTTCTTTCACCTATAACAGAAAATAAAAAGATTAGTTATCAATAAAAAATTAAATTCGAATGCATTCTTACAAATAATATTTATTTAAAAAATATTTATCGAAAAATTTTACAAGTCTAAAAAAGTCGACTACTGAAAATTTTCAGTCTCAAAAAATATTTATCGAAAAATTTTACAAGTAAAAAAAAGTTGACTATCGAAAAATTTCAAAGTCCCGAAAAAATATTTATCGAAAAATTTTACAAGTCCAAAAAAGTTGACTATCTAAAAATTTTACAAGTCCCAAAAAATATTTATCGAAAAATTTTACAAGTCCAAAAAAGTATTTTTCGAAAAATTTTACAAGTCCAAAAAAGTTGACTAACGAAAATTTTCAAAGTCCTGAAAAAATATTTATCGAAAAATTTTACAAGTCCAAAAAAGTTGACTATCAAAAATTTTCTAAGTCCCGAAAAGTATTTTTTGAAAAATTTTACAAGTCCCAAAAATGTTGACTACCAACAATTTTTAAGGTCTCAAGATATATTTATTGAAAATTTACAAGTCCTAAACTGAGCAAAAATATTCTAAGTCCAAACAGTATTTACTGAAAAATTTACAAGTCCTAAAGTGAAACTTGCTAAAAATATTCTAAGTCCAAACAGCATTTATTGGAAAATTTACAAGTCCTAAACTGGCTGAAAATTTTCTAAGTCCAAACAGTATTTATTGAAAAATTTACAAGTCCTAAACTAGCCGAAAATTTTCTAAGTCCAAACAGTATTTATTGAAAAATTTACAAGTCCTAAAAAAATGTTAAAGTCTTAATAAACCAAAGTCGGCACTTACCTCAGGAACTGTCGAGACGATCTTCAAAACACAACTGGTCAAACTCAAAATCGGACCGGTATATATACCCGGAAAGTCACGTGGCTCGCGAATACTGTAGAACACTCTAGAATATTCCCGAAAAACCAAAATAGATTAATGGAATTATTTAATAAAATCCAAAAATAAGAAATTATTCAGTTTTTATTCGCGCGAAGTATCAGGCTGGCAGAATGTAGTAGGAAACCGGCGCGCTCGAACGGCGCGACGGTGTGGCGCGCGTTAAATAATGACGTTTTAAGAGAGAACCGTTCAAAATTGATTTTTATGTATCAGGAGGGCGGAATACCGTAGAAACTTTAAAATCGATTAACGAAACGATTCGATAAATCGAAATCGACAATCGATTATCGAATTATTCTGTTTTTTATTCTTCCGAAGTATCAGGGCGGCAGAATCTAGTAGGAACCGGCGCGCTCGAGCCGAGCGAACGGCGCAACAGTGTGGCGCGCGCGAGAAATAATGACGTAGCGATGGCGTTGGACTTTGCGCTCGTACGCCTCGTACGCCTCATACGCTTCATACGCCTCATACGCTTCATACGCCCTGGGCTAGAACAGCCTGTTAATAACTACTATTACATAGCTGAAATATAAACGTGTTAGTTATTTGATGACTTTATCGATTAAAACAAGTTAAAATGCATATGTTAATAAAATTTATATTACGATTAGGTGGGGACTACCGTCCGTCCTTACAGCCGCCGCCGCCGCGCCGCCGCCGACCCGTTGTGGCCGTCGGGCTCTCGCCCGTACGCCCGTACCGATTTATTTTTTAAACGGATTCTATTCCGGGACTCTCACCCAATACGCCGGTATTGAACGTGTACTGGCCCAGAACTCTCACCCGTATAAGCCAATGTTGGACATTTCCGTCGTCCCAGAACTCTCACTGTCTCAACCATATGCGTTTGGCTGGCCCAGAGCTCTCAGACGTTTGATTAACAAACATGTCGTCCTAGGTCTCTCATATTTACAGTACTTTCTTGGTAGCAATTCACCCAGTTCAGCCATCGTTAAACTGACGGTTGGAACAAATGGGTGGTGAGCAAGGATATGGACAACTGCATCAAATATGAGAGATTCTCGAGATGATCACCGCCGATGACGAGTTTCGATTGTCAAAGATAAATCCTAATCATTGCGGTGCTTGTGTGAGCATCCACATCGATCGGCTTTATCATCGATGAATTCTTTTATGAATTCCTAAGAGCAGCAGCATCAACATGAATCGGAACAGCAGCAGCATCATCCTGGAATGGTGAAAAAGATTGAACACTTTCTTGCAAATGGAGGTTCTCGTTGTGAGTATCGTGAAGGACCGAGGGTCGGGGACGTTGTGATGAGAGTCATGACCCTTTTCTTAATCCTGTTACAGATGAGGAAATAAAGGGCGTTATAAACAAACCTCAAAAATAAAAATTCAGTATTTTATTTAGTTCAAATTTTAGAAAGAGAAAATCAACTTATGTATAATTTGTTCTTTAAAAAATTAAAAAGCGGGTTTTACAAAAACAAATGTACTAATTAGTTTGTTAATATAGGTGGAAGGATTGTAAATAAAATGCATTGTTACGTAAAACCAAGTCTATTTATTATCCCTTCTATACTAGAAAAGTCATAGTCGCCATCGCAGATGGCCCACAACAGTAAATAACCAATAGCCATTGGGTACACACGTTTATGCCTATAATCTAACAGTAATGGCGCTTGTTTCCAATTAAACCTGATGTGGCGTACATTAAATCTCTCCTGATTTGGGAAAACAGTTTTATTGGCCATTACGATCAAAGGGGTTTTTAACAAAGGTTGTGGAGCTTCATATTTTATGTTACATGAAACCATATTCCCTTGCATCAAGTCGAGGATGTTTTCCTCGAAGAATGGATCCAGACGCGCCTCATTCCATTTATTTAGGCGACGTATGAATCCATCCATCCAGGGAAAGGCATTACCTCGACTTGGATTCTCTATTTTTCCACTGTTTGACATGAAACTTGCAAGTGGGTCTACAAAAAAGTTTTGCCTGAGTTTGGTGGTGCAATAATACAAATAGTGTTCACTTTACCCTCGTATAATTTTTTGTCTAAAAAATTATACATTGTGATGAGAAAATTCCTAACTCTAGTAATACTATTGTCAAATTCAAAATACAATAAACGCAAAATGGCCTCGTTGCTAATCTCCATACTATAATAATAATCATCTATATCTTCATAGGCCCTACATTCATAAAGTGGTTTATTTTACAATTGATAGCTAAACAGCTGAGCAACAGTTAATCTATTTATCCAATTTTTATGCACCACCATGCAATTACTGACTAGCGTACCTGTGATATTTACACTAAAGTATCAAATGTCACTGAACAAGCACTCGGAATTGAAGACGAACTCGCACGGTCTGCACGGGGTCGACCGCAGATCGTGTCTTCGGAGACGAACACGTACTTGTCGAGTTTGCAAGCCATTGCCTCACAACACAGGTGCAACCCTAGGCGATACTGTTCGACGTGGGATAAACGGGGTCCCAGGTCCAGACCAGCACTAGCATTTTTTCAACTTCACAAAGTCACTGTCATATCTGGTGTCGTGGTTAGCTTTTATGCCACATAACGCACTGGTCCAAATATTCTCTTGACTTGATTTCTCGAACTACGTGATGTCCCTGAAAACGTTTCTCATTATCAAAAGCACTATCACCCCAACGTGCTGCAAAGGCAGCCGTTTCAGCTACTACATTTGTCATTTACCTCAACTTAGATTTGTTTTGTGTGGGCCATGGCCTTAGGCCAAAATTGTCAACTATGCCCTGCTACCATCTCTATCTCGGACAGTGGCGAAAATTTGAGAAGAGACGTCCCGTCTGGCCACTTCGCCGTAGGCTATACGATTTGGCGAATAATACATCGCGTATTGGTAGTTAGGATCAACACAAACTGTGTTGATAAAACATTTAGCTAAAGTAAAGCTTCCTTTTTTAAATAAAATTTAGTAATCTTATATTTTAACAAAAAAATACTTAAAATGATTTATTTTAATGTTGTACTGTTTTATAAATATTTTTTCTCTCTCTGGGCCGAGTTGAAGTTTAAGATCGATTAATGTCCGGCTACAGTGTTCAATAATGTAATTAAAAGAACTGTACCATCCAATCTAAGGTTTAAATGGTTAAAACCCGTTAAATGACGAAACATGTTTAAAATTAGCCAGAAAACCTTTTATTTTTTTCTCATCTTTCGTAAAGGAAAGACATCGCTCTTGCCCAAAACCCTCCTTTCGTTTCAACGTTTTAACTTGCGTCCCTGAGAACCAGTAATCAATACTCTCACAAACATAACGAGTACCGACTGGAGGGTACGCGAACACCCATATTTCAGTGTAAAGCACAGCATACGTACAAGCCCACTTGACACTTCACTAAGCACACCATTAATGGTCAACTACATCCATATCTAACTCTTGTTTATAAATAAATTACCTGAAATGACAATGCACAAAATAGACTGTGATAAAAATAGTTTGTATTAGTATTACTTAATTGTATACAGCTGAAATGTGACCCTACCTTTGGTTTTTGCAGCGACTGTCTCGGGCCCCAGCACTTGTGGTAGAAACATCCCATTAATTTCCGCAACACACACTCTGGTTTACGATAAATTAAGAATTTGGAAAATTCAAACATTTAATTCCAAAATTTCGAAATATACCCCTCAATTACCAAAATTTAATACAACTTATTGTTATCAGCAAATGCTTTCCCACGGCGCGACATATAGGGGGGTCTTTTACCCTCTGGCCGGTTAGCGGGGAGGGCGGGGTGGCACTACCCGACGTCTCCGAGTCGCGGGGTCAATCCCCCAGGGCCGCGGGTAGTTGCCCCTGCCTATCGGGACCACTGGCTCATCGTCGCTCGAGTCGGAGGCTGGGGGTGCCGGTGGCGGGGACACACCCCTCCCATGAGTGGGATCAATTCCTGGTTGAACACCAGCCTTCGATTGGCTGCCGTTCGCTGCAAATTCCACCTCCGGAAGGCGTGTTGGTTGGGCTCGGGAAAGTTGTCTATGGTGCGCCTCCTAACTTCCAACAGGGCCTTCCGCTCGCTTTGCGATATTGGATTCCCCAGCCGGGGTTCCTCCTGGTAGTATGGTTCTACCACTGTGGGTGGGTAGAGGCCCCTTTCTCTTCGGGTCCACTTTTCTCCCCATTACTCGTTCAAATTAAGCACAAAAACGAGCCTGATGAAATATAGCATGGACCAATATGTATCCCGTTAATGACTTCCACTATAAAAACCATAGTGTTTTTGCTGTATAAAGTTGGTGAATTTTGATATTAGAAACGGTCTCAGAGAATGTGGTGGATTTGGACGTAGCCAACATAGAGAGCGGCAAAGCAAGTGTTTACATTAGTATATTTGCAAAACTAATTTAGTGTCAAACCTCAAAAATTAATCTAAAACTAATGTCCCTAAGCAAAATAATTATTATGATGTTTAACGTAGTGATATTTTATGTTAACAAAATTTCCCTCACAAAAAATAACTATGTGAAATATCAAAAGAAAGTAGCTCATATAACAAACGTTGCATGAGCAATTTTAACACTCTAAAAAATAAGTGTTAGATATGATTAAAAAACTACCCACATAATTTTCCCACCATGTCCGATTCATGTGGTCGGCCAAGGTAAAGGTGTATGCTCGTAGGGTGCCGAGAAGAGTCGGACCAGTCACCTCGACCAAACTGGGATGTGTTCGTTGTGTCTCACCGCTTAATCCATTTTTACGGCACGAAGGGATCAAATTCATTGTTCGCGAATTCCTAATTTTGACGGTAGGCTTCGTTGCTCTGTGCTTGTGAGGTGAGGTGAGTTCTCAGGACTGTAGTTATTCGCCCGAAGGTGAGATAGTACGGTCGAAGAGGCTCACGGACGTTGAATTGCTCGTTCGCGAGCAAACGCTCCAGTCGCACCTCGACGTCCATGAGGGGCTGCTGCAGTTTGATCTTGAGGCCGAGGATTCGCGCCCAGAGCAGGCAGGTCCCGTAGTAGTCGAGAGCTTCTGGGATGAGCTTCTTGGGGAGCTGAGGATCGTCAACCAGGAGTTGTTGGTAGATCGCCCTGGTGATATCGGGAAGGGCCGGAAAGGAGGGATTGAAGACTTCGCCGGCAGGTATCTTCCCTCTAGGTGGATCCTAGAGTGAAGTCGAAGGCCGCAAACACGTTTGAATCATCGAGCCTCTAGTGGGATGCGTCGTGGAGAGCGTCGTGGTTTGTTGATCTTCGGCGGGCAATGGTCTTCTGTCCCTTCCGAGTGTTTTGGCCACTCTGTTAAGTTTTCTCTGCGTGGGGTCCCAGGCTTCTTACCGTAGAGTTTAGGAGCGTAGGGATTCATTTGGTTTTCGGATTTTCCGTGGTATGCGCATGGAGCTGCCATATTTTCGGAAAAAACTAATGAACGTGGTGAATGAAGGTGGAAGGTGTGTGCGAAATCGAAATTGGTCTCAAAAAGAGCGGGGTGAACTACAGATTTACGGTCAGACCCTCTGTCCAGCAAATCTGGGTATCCCTAAGCACCTCTGCGAGGCATTCTGCCGCCTCA